>LR736866.1:10563676-10734912 GCA_902654985.2 Oryctes borbonicus
GACACGAATGGTCCTCATCATCAACCGGTGACCGAATGGTTCGGTCATTCGGTCACCGGTTGATAATGAGGACCTTTGGTGTCCTCGAAACGGCCGTCCCGGACTAATTATTATATTACTATATAATAAATTAAACTTGTGTGGTGCGGAGGGTGCCGATACTTATGTGTTGTTTACCGTTTCTGCAGGTTTACTTAAACTGAACAACACGTTGTGCAGTGGGCAAAATAAGTTATGTCTTCCCCCATGAACGTGCGAATATTAATATCACTTTCCGTATAGTGGACTGTGTACTTTGAGTATTCTCGGCGCGTGCAAATATATCTATATAGGTAATATGAATACAACAAAGAAGACCTTAATTAAGATTTTATGGTTCCTTGCTTGTACATTTCAATTCAATTACGTTCACTGTGCTAAGAGCAATTTAATATTATTAGTAAGCTTGAAGAAACGAGTACACTTTCCGTGCGCTTCATGAAATTAGCAGAGACTAGACAGACTCTTGTTTTGTCGACTCTCGGGGAAACCAGTAGGCAACACGAACCCATTCTCATGAGACGAATAAACACGAGTCGGTTTAATCTCTGCTAATTTCGAGAAGCGCGAGTCGTTTCTATAGGCTTAATTATTAGATCAAGTTGTTTTAATCATCATTACCCTCAATAGAAAATTATAAAATCTAACAAAGAAAAAAAATGTGTATTTTATTTTAATTTTTCTGTTGATCTCATCTCAAAAGGTACAGGGCGATCGACACGAAGGAGCTGTTGCAGTACAACAGAAATACATACGTTATGTGGTTTATTTAGGTCCTTGCTGTGCTAGTGCAGCTCTTGGTTTAACGAAGAAACTAAAATTACACAGTAATAAAATACATTAGCAAATAAATTATTATTGTTAGTTAATTTTTATTGTTGCTGTAACAGATGGGTGTATATATAACGTAATTTCGATACCATCTAAATAAATAAGCAAAGGAAGAACAATGCATCAGAAAAGCAATAATGATGAATCGTTAGATTAAACCCTCCTTTTAAGTTCTGTATTTATATACAGAACATATGTATAAAGTAGTATTATTACTACCTTATACATATACCAACAAGCATAAATAATAGCCACCTTAAATACAAGATTAACATTAAAAAAGTCCTGTATCCGCCGTGAATGAAAAAAATTAGAAACGAAAGTGAAAATATTTCAGAGATTTAAAGGGGCCCATGACCCTTCCCTGCCCTTCTCTGGCTACGCCCATGTATATTAATGAATAATACCGACCTAATTTGTAGTTTTGATTACCTGTATACAAGCAGAATATATATGACAATACTGGGGTCTACCAATTTGTGCCGTATTTAAAGAAAAATTGCGATTATTATTTGTACTCAATTAATAATAATTCTTGATAGATCTGCTTGTAAAATAATTGAGATATTAAATAACTCTTATAACAATACAGATTAAACTTAAATTAGCAAATAATAATAATATGTAAGAAAGATTAGAGTTTATAAATATCTAAGCAAATCCGCCATATATGGAAATACCCGGACCTACATCACATACAATAACATAATTCTGTTTTCTTTTAGGAAGAAAGCAGAATTATGCGTATTCGGTTACCGGTTGGGAATGTGAATCGTGCATATCCTCGAAACGGTCGTCCCAGATTAATTAATTAAACTTGTGTGGTGCGGAGGTTACCGATACTTTTGTGTTGTTTACCAGCCTAAATTAAGTTTTTTTTAATTACCAAAGTTCTAGTAACGTTTTGTATTTAATGACATTAAAGAATATATTTTAATACTACTTTACTTTTTTTTATACTTTATCAAGTGTGAACTCGCGAAAAAATACGACACGAAATTTAAATTTTCAAAGAATTTGGCATTCCCCAATAAGGGTTACCTCCCACTCAAGGATAATTTATGAATCATGTGCCAATACTGACTAATACCAATATAAACATCTAGGCATCAGTATCCTGCAATATCTTATGCTTATGTATTTATATACAAAAATGTCTCTCATGAGAAGATTATATCGTCAATTTTCAATAGGTAATTGATATCTTGTAATACTTATAAGGTTGCTAATAAGGAATATTTAAAAATTCGCAATTGGATAGGTAACTTCACGCCGTTCTCTATTAAATTAAGGAATTCATCAGCTGTTTTTGATTAATAAATACTCGAGATCACTTGAGATATTTGATCACCATTCACCACCTGTTTTAATATCTGGGTATTATTTACTATATTCCGTAGTGATCCTTAATTGAAATGCTTATAAACGTAATTTGCAATAGGAAAGATTAAGTCAGTATTTAGTTGCCAACTTTTATACAGTTTAAGGTCTTGCATGTATGAATAAGCAGTTCAAATTAAAATTGTGTCATCGATCATCATCTGCACACCTGTATGTACGTGAAGTCATTGTTTACTTGTATATTATGTATATTTGATTCAGTATAATATTGTCTATAAGTAAATTAAATTGTAAGATGTTCAGACGACGTCGCAATCGAAGAGTATTATATGAAGGTAACTATAACAAATTGTTCATTTCATGGAAATGTTTTAATTGTTCAAATCTTCCACCGAACATAAATGGTGTAAAATAGAGCTCCTATATTAGATCGATGAAACAACCGTTCGATAAAAGATTTGAGCAATAATTAAAAACCATACCCGATGTATGCATGCGTTCCCAGCAATGTAATGCTAATCATTTATGCACCTGCCAACTTGTTTTAACTTTGTAGTGTTAAATTTAATACTTTACAAATTTTAAATATCTTTCCGAAACAACAAAGTTAAAAATAAGTTCCGAAGAAATATTTACATTTCTACCACAATAACATGATATCTTGTCTACATAAGGTTGCCTAATATTAGGGAAACAATTAGTTAGTAGCGATTACTGTTGATAAACAATTTACACTCATTTTTGGGTGTACTGTATTACTTGAAACTAGTAATCCTTTTCTTCAAATTTTGACCGTCTATGTTTAGTCATTACTACTTTAGATCCTATCAGCCCCAACTCCGATGATGAGGAATTTATATTTGACAATGAAAATCACTTTTGGATAACAAATGATCTATTTAAACATATCGGCAGAAGTCGCATCTGTGTTTTAAGAGAACATTATTTGGATCTCTTTTCTACAAGCAGAACACGCGATCCGAAAGATATTTACTCAACATCACTTCATATAGCAGCCGCAAAAAGGAAGCAGTAAGTATGCACAAAGTACGCTACTATGTAGGTCATTTTATCTCGTACTAATATGATCTTAAAAATTATTAATTTTTTAATTAATACGTCATAGTAAGTAGATATTTTAAAAACATATGCGTAATTATATGTGTTTCAGTAAGCAAACGGTAGAAGATTTACTGAAATCATCCCAAACTGAGAAAAATGCAAGAAATCGATTCGGAGAAACAGCATTGCTGTTGTCTTTAAAAGAAAATATAGACGAAAATATCGTTGATATACTCATAGCTTATGATTGTGATTGTAATATAGGGTGTTTTAGAGGAATAACCCCTTTACATGTGGCTGCACTGGACAATAAAATCAATGTGTTACTTAAACTCTTAAAAAAGGGTGCAGATGTAAATGCAGTTAGTAATGTAGGAGTGACTCCGTTACATTTGGCAGTTCTTGCCTCAAACTATGAAATTGTACGTAACTTGTTAAATCACAATGCAAATCCTAGATTACTGACAATTCTAGAATTTACCCCATTAATGCTGGCATTATCATTTCAAGATATAGATATGAGAATATGTGAACTACTGTGTTCATGTGATATTCATGTAGGTACACGACTAGGAAATCCTGTGTATTGTGCAATTAAAGGCCAACATAATTTTGCCGAAAGGCTTATATTGGAAGGAGCAGATATAAATTATATTGGACGAATAATGGGAGCTAAAAATTCTTGCTTATTAGAAGCAATATCTCAAAACGATAAGCATTTGTTTGATCTCATATGGCCGAGATTCAATCAGCAACTTTTTTCTAAAAAACTCAGTAATTTTTTAGTGCATTTTGCTGATACTTGTAGTTTGAAAGGAACAGAATTAGTCGATTGTTTAAAATTGATACTGAGATCTGAACACGGTCGCCATTTAGTACAAGTTTATTTCAATATTCGGAAGCATTCATTTTTAGAAAATTTTTTTGAAAACCTTGAAGAATACAAGTTAACGAAAGACGATTGTCGCGAAATTATACAAGCGTTGCCGATTGTTTATTATGACGACATTTTCTATATTTACAAAAAATTTAATTTCAACAAAGAATTACAAGATCTTTTGAATTCTTATGAAGTAAATAATGATCTGGATGTTGAAAGAATATCTACTCATATGTTTATCGATTTATTATATTTTAATGCGGTGCAAAGTCAATCATATAACTTAAAGGAAATTCTACATTTCTTAAAGTACCATACACCAGACATTGGTTTTCGTACTCACTTTTATAACACATTTTCTGGTGTCGGTGTTTCAACAGATTGTAAGTTAGAAAGGCTAATAACGTTATATAAACTTTGTGAAGAAATATTTCTTAAGCAAAACATAGCAAGTTTACAAGAACTCAGCCGCAATAAATTGCGAAGTATAATATTTTCATACAATAAAAAGCCGTACAAAGCAATCGGTAGTTTACCTATACCGGACATGTTCAAAGATATTTTATTCCTAAAGTTACCTATTTACTGTTAATAAATTAGAATTGTGCTGTGAAGTGTAAACTTGGTGCCAATAATCCTTTTGTAATGGCTAAGAATATTTTTACTACTTATATTTATAACAATATGTATTATGTAACAATCTCAAGTATATATATATATGAATGTTAGATTTAAATTTTATTCTGTACCCTTTAATAATGTTTATACAACTACTGTTCGGTAGTTTAGCCCTCAATTGTTGTTAAATAGGCAAGCTACTTTGCCTACTGGTTATGCATATGTTATGGCTAAAGTAGATACTTGTCTGGTTTGCAAACTAGCAGGTTAGTATGAAAACTAGCTAAATTGTCTGCTATAAATTCTACTAAAATAGCAACTGTCTGCTGATTAGTTTGCAAACTAGCTGGCTGGTATTGATACCAACTGCAGTTTAATAAAATACAGGATATGTAAAGCAACTAACTATTATTTGGATTAGTATAAATATTATCAATATAAAGCATAATAATTAAGTACGTTCGATGTTGAAGGTTTTTTAGGAATATATATAGCAACTTGTTGGCGAAGAGCGTTGCACATTTTTGTGTCGCGTACCGATTGCCCCACTTTGCTAACTCGCCACTCTTGTCGAGCATCGCAATTCCATTATAAACATAGCCTTAGTTGCCCTCACTCGTTTTGGTTAAAATTCTTCTTTGTAATTAACCATTCTTAGATGTCCACAAATGCAAAACGAAACAAATTCTCAAGATGATCGGTAAAGAACAACTTCAAATAGATGTGATTAAATTGGTTAATTCACTCATTATCCAAAAGGTTGGTTATTTTTAATACTTTAAATAATGGCACTTATTTTATCTAAAAGTTCTGCAGTTAGTTGTTAAACTCTCTAAGGGTATTGATTAAAAGTAATACTTTTCATAAATTTAGCAACAACTTACAAAGTATCTGGATAGTATTTAAACAAACCATTTGGTGTTTGCTCTTTTAGTAGAATTTGTTGGTTTAACTAAAATAACAAACAATGTAGTTAGTTTTTATACTAACCAATTAGTTCGTAAGCCAGTCAAGTATTTATTTAAGCCGTAACATGTATGGAAACCTCAGTATCGTAAAGTTTGGTGATTTTTCACTAGTTGTAGTGATTTTTGAACGAATCTAGTAATTTAATTAATCATTTTCAAAAAAAAAGGTTTTTTAAGTAATATTTGCAAAATTCTCGTAATGCATACATTATTATCAGAAAGCTAGGTAAGTATTTAAATTAAATTTACAAATTAAAATTACATTGATATATGTCACATTAACGAATTTGACAAATTAGATTGATCGAATTGTTTTAGTAACATCATGAATAGAGATGACAAAGGCAGGAGAAAGTACTACTTTTTTTGCGGCGACTAGACAAACTCGTGTTTATTCGTCTCATAAGAAAGCGTTCGTGTTGCCTACTGGTTTCCCCGAGAGTCGACAAAACACGAGTCTGTCTAGTCGCTGCAAAAAAAATAATTGCACCCGCCTTTGTCATCTCTAATCATGTGTAAGTAGCTGTACTATACTTAATTCGGTTCTGTTACATTTAAAATTTGACTAGTTGAACGAATTTGCATCAAACCGATGTAAATAAACATGCCTATAAAAATTAAAAACTTGATCAAATTATACCAGTGACGTCATTGGAATGGGTTTGATGAATCTAGTAAAAATCTTGACTAATCTACTGATTTTGCACGGGCCAAGGTAGTAACTTTTATAGTTTCAACCTTAAACCTACAATATTAACACACACATGAGGTAGTAAGAAAAACGTAAATACAACAGTCATTACTTGACGTTGTTTTGTTATCTACTAACAATTGTTTTTGAAAGTTTACTTTTAGACATTCAAATGTTTTGAATATTTTTTTGTTATATTTATTGTCTTCAATAAAGAATCCTGGGAATTAAAAGAAAAAACTGGTCTCTTTTTGTCCGATTCTTATTTTTTAATTGAGATCTTTAGTGGCTAAGGAAATATACTAAACACGGTTCATTTCGTTCGTTGCATATTAATTAGTAAAAATCTATGCAAAGAAAGTGGGAGAAAATCTAAGATCATATATTTTCATGGATATATACCCTATGTCTCAACATATCAAGGACACCTGTAGGATGTCCTTGGCTTCCAGTTATCCTTTTACTTTATGGTTGTGAATTAGAAATATTACACACGAAATTTGTACAATATTTTCTTGTACGAATAACAAACACCTTTAATGCAAAAAATAAATATGTAATTATATTAGATTAGTTACAAAATTTTAAGTTAGCAGTACTTGTTAATTCAATTGGCATTTATTTAAATCAAATCCAACAAGTTGAATATAAAATTAAAATTTTGAATATTGTTCCTAGCTGTTTGATAAAAAAAAAATAACGTGCATTCCCACGAAGAAATAGACCATAACAAAGCAGTACTGCATTGGTACCACACTTATAGGTTGGTTGTATATTCAGTTTAGTAACTTTATTTCTGTTATATTCACAAAGTGCCAACTTTACTTCACTGGTTTGAATGCGTGAAGTTGCCGATTATAGCATATTAATACTAATTACCAATTAGTTGAATTGTGAAAGGCACGTTATTTGTATGAATTGATGTAAATACAAACAAGTGTAATTATTACCGCTCTCCGTGATTACTTTTACATAATTCTATTGTGCTTTCTAATGTCCGCTCATTTATTATGTCTTACATCAGGAGGCGGCCTTCCCATTTTTACTCGAAGCAAAGGAAGTGCAGAAAATGTAAACCCGAAACTTATATGTGTTAATATAATTACAAAAAAAACGTAATAATTGCAGCTACCATTTCCAGTAATCGGATCATTAAATGGTGTTCATATGTTCTCAAAGTCGTATGAAATTGCATTATTGAACTCGTCAATGGAAGATTACTCTGTTGTTTGGAGCGAATTTTATGATAGGTAAACCTTCTGGAAAAATAAAAATATGCCTGTTTCAATTTGCTTTTTTAGCGTTGTCTTAATCGGAATTGCAGCTGGATGTACGAAAGAAATCTTGCAGAAAGTACTTGAATCAACTTTTAATATTATGGTTTTAATCGTTGGATTTGATGAAATACAATCACAGAGAAATATTGAGAGGTTAAAACGGGAACTTAGGGTATTAAGCTATATACTAAATCAAATCATTTAAATTGTTGCAGATTATTTTCTAGCTATGTTATCCCATAGTTGATAGATTATTGGATTGTCTAGATTGTAGTGATTCGAACAATAAGCACACTTCAGATTTAATACAATTAGCAGAATGTTTATTGTGCCCCGAAAACTACTTGATACAGGTAAATAATGTTAAAGTATTAAAAACTATGTTGACGTATGTAACTTATAACATCACAAAATTTACAGTTTAGAAAAACATGCATTTCGTATCTTAGATTAACATGATTGCCAGCTTTTATTTCTTTCTTAATTCACATCTTCATTTGTAAAATTTGAGATCTGTCATTATGTGGCAACTTGTACAATTCCTGTTTCTTCAAACCTAACTGTAGCGGTCGCTGCATCGATAGCAGTTAGGCATAAGGCAAGTGCTTTTTTCCACCAATTGATTAAGCGCTTAATTCAGACTTCCACCATACTGTTTATTTGGTAATCATTCATTAGTGAATGTATGCATCATTTTTAATGTGAAATTTGTTTAATTTCCTATGATTATTAACAGGGTGCTTTGAATACTTATTCGGAATGCGTGGATTCGATGTTTAGTTGTGTCTTAATACATGGTCGGATCGCTGTGGCTACTGAAAGCTGGTGGAGTTTATCGCCCGACGAATTGAAATTGCTTACTTTGCTGGCCGGTGTAGAAAGTACCAACTTGAATAAAGACATTCCCGTATTTTTGCCGCAGAAAAGTCCAAATGTAAGACACAAGTATTTGTTCCAATTCGTTGATTTATCTAACTTTAATTTCAGACTGCATTTCGATTCGTAGCAATTACTTTAATGCCAGATGTGCAGGTTTGTTGCTTATGTGGACCAACACCGCTTCTGGAGCAGATCGAATTGCTTGCCTCCCAATGTTTTAAGAATGTAATGGAAAATTTAGGATCAGCTGTTCACTGTTATCCGCGCAACTTTCCTACGAGTATGCAAATGGATACTGGAATTTTAGGGTACGTTGTAGTTTTAATGTTTCATAAAATATATAAGCGTTAGCGGTCTAATGATAATCTGCACGGTTCTAAAATAAATGGAACTTTATTGTATTTACTACTGCACGTGAATGCTGCTAAAAATTAAATCATTCAACGCCTAATGCTGCACAACTAATAGAGCGATGTAAAAAATATCTTTAAAACAAGTACCGATTGCCAACCAATAGTGATTGGTTTCTAACAAAAAAGAATATTGTGTTGGGGACGTTGAGTGATACCGTGTGTCACAGACGATGATAGCATTTAAACCCATTTTTCATTCTCTCTATACTGGAGAGCCCCTAGACCGTCAATTAACCCACTGCTTTAGCATAGACCAGGATGTTGCCCACAGAAATTGGCTGTTCACCCAGTATGATCCTTCTATTAATATTGGAATTCACAGGAGAGAATTTTAGTTGATTATTTGAAGAAGGAAACGACAATAATGGGCAATAATATATTTGACCGCAATTCAACGCTGAGTTGAAAAAAAAAAGCCTTCACCGCCACCATCGTAATAACGTCCGGGCCCGTTCATTGGTAATTACGCCAGCAAAACTGGTCCAGTTATGGTACAAATTGGTGCCCCATTCTTCAGATTTGGCCATCCGCGACTTATTCCTTTTTCCAAATTTGAAAAAACGGGTTGCCAGAAAACGGTTCACATCAAATGAAAGTCATTGCTGAAAAAAGTCTTTTTTGCAGAGTTCGACAAGTTCTATTATCTGGATGGGATAAAAAAATTGGAACATCACCGGACTAAGTGTATAAAGCCATAAGGAAATCATGTTCACAAATAAATTTACTAAATGCAAAACAGTTGCCTTGTCTTACTTAACACAAGTATTTATCATACGACCCACGTTCTTTCAAAGTTTGCTTATTCTAATACAATAGGATTAATGATACCCATGCGATGAATTTGTATTTGAATAAACGAATGAACTACACTAGTTCATTCGTTTTCCCGCGCTTTCCCACTACTGTGAAACATTTAACGATGTCGCGATCAGTATTTTTTGCATCGCTTTAGTAACTAAGCATATGTGAACTGATAAACGTACATAATTTTAACAGAAATATTTTTAGCCTTTTACTGATAAACACCAGGTATGGAAAATATATGATATCGCGAAGTCCTCAGCAATTATTTGGAAAAAGGACAACCAGCGGGTCCCATCGTTTAGATATTCTCAGAAGCTTTTATTACCAAGCTGTTCTAAACTATTTGGTAACAAAGGATGACAAACAAGAGATTGATCCACTTGACACCGCCAAAATACACGAGAATATTTTTTCCCAACAAACTTCAAAATTAAATGCTGGTAATAATCTCGGTAAAGAGACATATTGGTGTTCAGAGTACCATAAATGCCATGCAATCAGAGTCAATGACAATATACTGTGTGTACTGTACAACTCGTCTATTCCAACACACGCAGTACGATTAGTTACACAAAAAACTTTAAAAATGTTAATTTCAGACAAACAAGTGTGTTGGTAATTATGCTATATGTAAAAGAGATTTTAACAAATGATTACTTTTATATTTTTGTATGTTTAAAATAAAAGGTTTATATTAAATATTTCTTTTTTATTATTATTAACCATCATAAGTTATGATTCATGACACCATGGGGTTCCCCAAAATCCCAAGCGATCTTTAGGGTTGTATTTCTTTGAAATTGTTGTTCCTAAAGTTCAAAAAGGGATCTTTTTTCGGGACAGTGTAGTTCATATTTATGTTAAGTGTAGTTATTATAGTGCCTGTCGTTTTCAAAAAATTAAATAAATTGCACAAAATACCAAGGCGGTCAATATGTTGTTTTACTGTATAAAGGTTCACAATTTATGACCCTTCTGCAAGATCAACGCAGTTCCATAACAGTTAATATGTTTAAAGTAACTTCAAATTTAAACATATTAAACCCAAAGTAACCCACCGTTAGTATTGCCAGGTTGCTTTTACCACATTGCAAGGCCGTCTGGCGCGTTTAATACTAAAGTTGGTCTGAATACATACCTCATGCTGGCATCACTGCTGGTAGCATAACGGTGTATACCGTAGTAGCGGTGGTAATCCTGTGCAAATCTATGGAAGAAAGAGGTTAATGTCATTATTCCGACTTAATTTGAAAAAAATATTTTTGATACAATATACATATTTATACCATATATACATTTCGTTTAACTATCAATAGAATGACTATAATAGTTTTCCTTATTGATACATCGGCATCAATGTTTCAAAGGTAAAACACTGCCTTTTTTTAGGTTAAATTCGTATATAAACACTTTTTAGAACGTACGTTGGAGGTCGGACAACTTTGTTAGATGTAGCCAAATCAGCAGTAGAAACGTTTGTTAAAATTCGTCAAAAGAGCCCAGAGAGTCGTATTGATAGATATATGTTGCTTACATTTGAGGAACAACCAAATAATATTAAAGCTGGTAAATGAGGATTTCAATGTATTTTTTATTAATGTATAAGTTCATCGTTTAAAATAGTTCTTATCTAGGTTGGAAAGAAAATCTTGCAACATTTATGAACGAATTAAAAAATTTACAATGTTATTCTATGACAACAATGGGCATTGCAGTTAAGCAAGCATTTGATATTTTGAACGTTAATCGGATGACATCTGGAATTGATACGTATGGACAAGGAAGATGTCCGTATTTTTTAGAAACTTCTGTGATTGTATTAATAACTGACGGAGGAAAGTTATCTTCAGGTATAAATTTGATTATGTTAACAAAGAGAATCTGATGTATAGCTTGTTTCTAGTTAATGGACTCCATGAAGAATTCAATTTGCCTATGAATTCTCCAATACCGGGTTCAGAACTAACTAGAGAACCATTTAGGTGGGATCAACGAATGTTTGCTTTGGTTTTAAGATTAGCAGGTACTACAAATTAGGTTGAAAAGTATTTTACCATTAACGTTGCATTAAAATATTTGCATTTCTGTGAATTCACCATAATAAGAAAAATGAATATATTATTTTATATGGGTTACAGTTTATATTCAGTAATGAATTTTGGTTATAAATTCAAAAACACGTTAATAAACTGCCAGTGCCTTCTGCAGAAAAACAGGCAGTTATCAAACTTACTAACCCCATTGTTAATGTAAATTTGTTAAACAAAACACAACAGAGGTAGTAGGTTGGATTTATTTAATTTATTATGGATATATTATTTAACCCAAATTTGACAACATTAGACCCGACTAAAATCACTCCCACTAGTACTGCAGACCACCCGGCACAGATACTTATCATTGAAATCCGATGGTACTTACTCTCTTTGCAGCGCTGCAACTTATTAAATTATTGATCTATTTTTTCAAGTAACTGTTTTGTTTTATATATTTTGTGTATTACTTCCATTTCTTTCTTAGGCACTGCATCTTGTCTTTATATTTAGTTCCGTTACTGGAGCGTACATGCTGTTGGACGTTAAAGATTTATTATTATTATGAAATCATCTTGCAGGCACTCCCGCAGTAGAGAGGGACACTGGTTTAGTACCAAGTGATACTAGTCCTATTGATGCAATGTGTGAAGTTACTGGAGGTCGTTCATATTGTATCACTTCACATAGAATGTTGAATCAATGCATCGACAGTTTAGTGCAAAAGGTAAATTATTATTATTCTAATAAACAGAAAATAACATTCAAATTTTTCTATTTTTACAAAACATTTAACATTATTTATTACGTTAGTATCACAACATTAGTTTTGCTGTAATTCTTCTATCGTATCTGTATTTTTTAGGTCCAAAATGGAGTCGTTATCAACTTTGAAAAAATTGGTCCGGATCCTCCGGTTCCCATTGAAAAGAACGACGATGGCTCGATCAAAGATGAATTAACTAAGGATTTAGATTTTAATCATGATATTCCAACAATAAGTGAAAAGTCTCAAAATCTATCTAATTCAACGCAAAACACTTCATGGTATAATTGTAGAAAGATGATATACGTTCCACGTAATAACCAAAAGGGATATCCTTTAGGTGAATTACATTTCTTCTAATTATTTTACAAATTATCTTAATGATTTATTTTGCAAATGTTGGTGATTGATGTTAGTGTTTCTAATTTTAGGATTCTGGCCAATTCCCGAATCTTTCTGGCCAGAACTGACTAGTTCTGTATTACCACCCAGAACAGCTCATCCAAATGTTAAATTTACTTGCACAAGTTCTGATCCTTTAGTAATCGAAAATCTGCCATTTGATAAATATGAACTTGAACCTTCTCCACTTACACAATTTATATTAGCACGAAAACAGCCCACTGTATGCTGGCAAGTAAGACTTTGTAACTTATAAAAATAGGATTTTTAAATTACAAACTTTATTGGTATAGGTATTTGTTGCTAACAGTTACAAAAATTCCGAAGTTGGCCACCCGTTTGGTTATTTGAAAGCCAGTACTAATTTAAGTTGCGTCAACTTATTTGTGATGCCTTACAATTATCCAGTACTACTACCGCTTCTAGACGAACTATTTAAGGTAACTGAAAGAAATTCAATGATTTCAGTTGCAGTAAGTTGCCATTTGCAGGTCCATCGTTGGAAACCCAGTAATGAATGGCGAAATCAATTCCAAAACTACATGAGGACGTTACCTGCGTATTACGCAGCTCCGTTAAGAAGAGCACTTACTCGAATGGGTATTTTGGTGTTTTTTTTTTTAATTCTATTAAGTATAAAATAATTTTATTTTTGCCATCACAAACTCTTGTAATTAAAATACTAAGTATAAGTTCCAAATAAGATTACTTGAGAGAGTGTAATGCAGAAAACTATATTCGCCTCCCAGTGATAACTAACTGCACTTACTGGGCTGTACATTTTGTTAACACTTCACTTATTAACCGTAACTTTTTTAAATTTTGCGAAGAAGATAAGTAGTATGCGTGTATGTTTGTTTTAGGTACGCCAATGGCTCTTGCTACATCTCTAATCCCCGAAAATGCCGAAAATTGTTTAAGTTATTCAATTTTAAATTACTTAAAAAAATTAAAAAATCAGGCGAAAGTAGAGTATGAAAAATTGTGTAATGACATTATACAAAGACAAAGTATAGTAAGTATTTTTCTAAGGTATTACTAATCGTTTTTTAAACAACTCTCATGAGCAGATATCTTCAAAACCAATTTTTGGAACGCCAGAGCAAATTAGAATTATTCCGAGAGTAATACTAAGGAAAGACCTTGTCACACACCCGCTATTGTTAGATAAATTCACAGCACAACGGGAGCAAGTTCTAGAACAAGGAAATTTAATCATCGGTACACTAGATAAAGAACGGCAGACGGTTAGCTTTAGGAATGCTTTTGATATTCCTAGAAAGCGGTTAATTCAACAAGTAAAATGCTTATTTTCGTTCTTTACTGGATATCAATTATAATTTATTTTAAGGTATCACGGATGAGAAACAACTTTTTACAGTCGGATTATGTGGCCTTAGACCAAGACAGTGCTCATTCCTTACCTATATCACAAATGGGTAATTATCAAGAATATTTGAAAAAACAAACGCCTCAACTTAGAGAAATTGAGTCGGCCCCTGTTAGGCAACATATGTTCGGAAATCCTTTCAAGATAGATAAAAGAATGATGGTATTTACATATTTTATAAGTCTTCGTTGGAATTAACTACAATTCGTTGTTCTCATCTAGGTGGATGAAGCTGACATCGATTTGGTGGGATCACCTGGAAATAATAAAGCTAATAAAAGAGCAAATTCTGATCCACTAGCTGGCACTAGAGCAAGTAAACGAAAACCTGGTCCTCTACCCAGAGATCTAATAATCAGAAGACCAAGTTTGAGCGACTCAACTTCTCAACCAAGTTCCTTGGTATCGCCTCTAAGTCCACTACCAATGCCTTGGTACGTTCCAAATTGTCTACATTTTTTAAATGTTCAAGATTACCATTGCAGTAGGTTTATTCGATTTTAAACAGAAATATCGCCAATAGATATACGGCTATTTGGTGGAAAAAAAAAAAAAAAAAAAACGAAGTAGAGGACACTCTATAATAGAAAGTTAAAAATCAATCTTATCGTTTCCGTTAAACGTTCAGTTTTTTACATATTAGCCATTAATTGAGGAAGAGTTACAAATTATGCATTCTTTAGGTTTACGGTTACCGACATATTATTTATCTTCTAATGCTAGAATAACAATTTAAATTATGAAAGCTAAGCAGTTAAAATAGTTCTAGAAGTGCGAAATCATTCAACAACACCAAAATCGTTTTATTTTTTAGGATTAGCGTTGCAGAAAAGGAGTTAATCACCACAGACTATAAGTCACCGAATTATCCAACAACAAATGGAATTGATACTCCAAGTACAGAACGCTCAAGGTCTCCGTCGCCAACTTTGGATGTACCGTTTTTCAGTCCTACAGAACCTTTCGGTATAAATCGACCACAAAATAATTACTCATCGTTTGAAAATAATATTCACAATAATATTTATGCGGTCAATTATGGTTCAGATATATCCCAAATTCTCAAGGAAGTAAACAATATAAATAATGTAATGGAACACGCTGCGCTAGATATAAAAACGGCGAACGTAAGTTCTCATGCTACTGCGAAACTAGAAGTAATAATTTGAATTTTAGGCAACATATGATTTACAACAAGAAATTGACTATCAAAACTTAGAAGTACGAAAAACATTAAATAAACTTGTTCGCAAACCCGGAAAAAATTTTACCGAATTATTTAACAATCTAAAAACCTTAAAAGGAGACGTAAACGTGCAAGTCGATATTGTAAAGCTTGTGATAAAAGAATCACTAAGATTTAAGCGACAACATCTAGCTGATTTACTGGAAAATCATATTCAGAACATGTTGCTGATGGAAGAGAAGTAGGATAGTTTTTAAGCGAATAATACAAGTACACATTGTGAATGTTACATATTGCTACAGAAATCATGAGAAATATACAATTTTTAAGCTCCGATTTGTTGTGGTTACGTTATTAAAAGTAAGTAACCTCTTAGGTGTCTCAGTCGTCTATGCGTTGCTGTGTAGGTATTTATGGTGGATGAACTTTACTTTGGAGATGACGTATATATTCGCAAGTGATTAAATAATTAACCATATAGATTCATATTTTCAGTCAACTCTTTGGTCACTTAAGAAATTGATTAGTAAGTATGCCAATTATCAGTTTTAGCAAAAGCATTGCTTTATTCATATATCAAATTATGGGCTATTATTGATGTAGATATGCATATTTATTTTCTGATCTAAGATTGTTGAATCTGAAAAATAGATATTGTTTTGAACTGGAATTCATCTGTGGTTTATTCGGAGATTTTATATGATGTATGTACATAATTGCATCTTGCTACAAGGAAGGGAAGGGGATACTCAAATGATGGAGAAAAACTATCGTATATCATAGTGCGCAAGGCATAAGAACCCAATTTGTACATACATCGTATATCCTTCGGGTAATCCTATTACGGCATCCCATTGGTAATTCTAGAGCACGAGCTATATGGTCCATTGGAAAATTTAGAGCAGAAATAATTTATACTCAATTGGTAAGGTCATACCAGTAAGAGTTTCACTTGGAGCAATTTTTTAGCCGGTTTAAAGCAATATGGCTGATTGACACAACAACTGATGTCCATACATGACAATTATAACCGGTATACTTCACCTCTCCCGATGAAATATGACATGTACAATTACTCGACGCAGTTCCATTGGTAGATCCAGAATTTTCGAACTAGAAGTACAAGTTCCGATGGCGCTCTGCTACAGTCCAATCGAATATCTTATTTGTGCCATCCGCACTCTGTACAATTACATACACTTTGAGGTAATGTTTCACTGAAAATAGTGTATTCAATGTAGTTTAATAATTTATTATTAGACTACTGTATACCATACTTACGGCTTTTTTTATTTCTTTTTAAGACATAAGTATGTTTTATAAATAATTATAAGTAAGCTTGCAGAAACGAGTACACTTTCGGTGGGATTCGCGAAATTAGCAGAGACTTGACAAATTCGTGTTTTGTCGATTCTCAAGGAAAACCTATTCTCATGAGACGGATAAACACGAATCTGTCTAGTCTCTGCTAATTTTGTAAAGCGCAACTCGTTTCTGCAAGCTTAATTCTGAGGTAAGTCAACTAAATAGTTCGTATATTTTAGATTTTAGTTACTAATATTTACAAATTGCAGGAAATTATTTGCATTACTCGCAGATTAATGAAGAAAATATGGTAAGATATAGCCAAATCAAAATGATTTAACCAACATCATCTAAATAATGTTATTCGATGAATAATTTAATACGCTTTGTTCCATGTCCAATATGTCATGGTAGAAGCACTCTCCGTTTTACCGATAACATCTCCCATAATTGGAGGAAAGAAATCTAAATACGCGTCCCAAGATATGAATGTTGAATGTTATAACCAAACGTATAAGAATAGGGACAGCAACGAGTACGCCTGTCACCGAACCGTAGCTCTGTCTACAGAAGTGGGACATTTTTAAGAAAAATGAAGAACAAAGAAGAGCAAAGGTCTTATATTCGACAAGTCAGGCAAAGGCAATGATGTCAATGGACAGCAAACATACTATCTCTCAAAAAATGGGATCTTAAAGTACTGACAGAATTATTGTCAATCAATGTATTTAATAAAATATAAGCTTTATTTAAAGTTAGACATAGCCGCTGCTAGTATTGGCTACTTTCACAGATTCAGCAGCACATTCCGAAGGATCTCAGGGGCAAGAATTATCGTTCGATTCGCGCATCGTTTCACGATGCTAGCAGTTTTGGTATTAAAAATAAACTTAAAAGCTGTAAAATTGTAGGTTTCATAGGTAACATCTCACTCCGCTGAAACGTATCCATTCCGGCGAAGTATTTATCAATGCTCGAATAATGATCATTGTCGGTTGTTCTCTTCATGGTTGGTTATTGTATATAAAATTCTTGGTAGTCTTCTATATCAACTGATATTTTTATGAATTTATTATTAAAATACGAATCTACCTTTAATTTTTCTGCTATTTTTTGTCTTGTTCTGCATTGGTCGTCTACTGCGGCAATTGTTATTGCTCTATGAAACTACGTAGGATTTAGCAGCAGCGGCTGGTGGTGGCGTAGCTAAAAGGTCCATTACAATCATTCGATTTCCTCGTGTATTTCACGATATGCAACGGAAATACACGAGGAAATCGGAGCGTTGTATTGTAACTTCGCAACCATAGTGCGCCAGCCGCCGCTAGAATCCAATATTGACAAAAGCCTGTCCATTGGGAGAAGCACCATATAGCTGCAAGGATCAGCCCTCTCGTTCATAGTTGAGGTAAGGTGTTCTGTCTTGAATTCGCTTGTTTTTTAACAAATGAAAGCTTGCCCCATAATGCAAGCCCGTAAGATAGGTGAGGCTCGAACAATGTGCGGCGGAACAATCTTAAAACATAATTCCGTAATAAATCTTTAATCCAACAAACTTTTGCGCACAGACATCGAAGTTTTATTACCAGCTTGTCAGTATGCGATGACCACGGAAAACTGTTGTTGATCCAGACACCAACATAGTTTTATTTGTCCACCAAACTTAATGAATTATAGCACGAATTGACTATGTAAGCAGGATTCGCTATGGAACATCTTTGGATTCTTTACGGCATCTCGATGTGTCGAACGGATGTGCACGAGTTAGTTTCTTCAAGGTTTATTAGCTTTGTTCCGGCGAAAATCGCAGACTAGTTAGAACCAGTAATCAAATACTGTGAAATCTGCCCAAAAATATTTTTTACTCCATCAAATCGCGTCCAACTAGTTTGATTTCTGTTGGAACGACCCTGTTATTATGTTTCCATCATAAGCCCATACAAAATACTAAATTCATCTTGAACAAACACACTCCGACAGATTTGTGTGAATCTTAAAAGTCAAAGTACCGTGTCAAACTATACCTGCATTTCTCAAGGCAGCAATATCACTCACATATGCAAGATATAAAATGGGCTCAAAGATGCTTCCTTGCGGAACACCCCCATTTCCTCTTTGCTACAGTCATCAAATTCGTGACCGACATTGACAACATCAACAAAATCCTTTAAGTTTGTAGTACTTCGATTCTTCTGAATCCATCTTGATATTTACCAATTTATTGTTTTTCTGAAAAATCTATTTTTAGCGGCTACATATCGCTCCGTAATTTTATCAACACTAGGTAAGTATGAAAGTGGGTACCAGTAATTACCATATTCCATACGTGTACCTGCCTTATTGTCAGTAAACGTTAGACACGCAAAAATCCAACATTTCCTTAATTCTTCGGACATGATTAAATTATATAAATTAAAACAATTTTTGAAAAAATTTCAATCCCGGGAAGGAATCAAACGCGACACCTCTTCGCCAGATAGCCGTGTTAACCACGGAATTATGCCAGGAAGGAAATCACTTTTTAAAACCCAGATGGGAAAGTTAGATGCGACAAATTTTAAATCTACAACTAGATTTTTTGTTTCGAGCGAGTTAACTAGTGTTATAAATATTTATGATTACAACTTTGCCAATTAATTTATCCAATTTTTGCTCTGGATATAGTCTAGCCTGCAGCATTCGCAAAATCAGAACAGAAAAGCAGCTTATAGAGAGGTCATGTTTTATGGCTAGCGGGCCTATTTTAATAATTATAAAGGCAAGATTTGTGAAAAAGAATCAGTAGAATGAACGCAACGAAAATCTATGGATACCTCAAAAATACTTAGTTTGTAATCGTCCTTCCCTAAAGAAAAAAATAATTATGTTCCTTAATATAAATAAAAACCGCAAAAACTTAAATACATATATATTTATAGAAAATTTCAAAGATATAAAAACATACATACTAGATTGTAAAATTAAATATGGACGGAGTATTTCAGGTATACATGCTTATACTATTAACATAAATATAAAAATATATTTCAGCCTTTTTAGGCAGCATCTTTGATGTATTTTTCATAACTAGTTGGTTAGTAGTGAACAAATGTATAGAAACATCAGTCCATTCAAATAATTAAACTATACAACTATTTTAACCAATATTGTGGTACTAAATTACAATCTAAAAGAAAACTGTCATGTTTTAACATTACTACCACTAAATAAACAATTTGTAGACAAATCATTAATATTATTGTAATAAGAATTTGGCATAAAAATTAAGTATGAAATTACTGGTACTATGTGTCAAGTTTATAATTTTCTATAGAGCCCCTATATTTGTTTATTAAATATAATAAGAGTTAAAAGCATTGAATGCATTTTGCATTGCTATCGTATAATACTGCACAAATTAAAATAAAAATCAGGCGACATAAAAGGGACAATATATCTTGTAGCAAACACGTATCAACTTACAACTATTAAACTATTTACCTATTCAGACATTTATTTTTATTTTAAAATAACTTAAGAAAACTAATTCATATTGTATGTTTATGATACAGGTATTTTCCATTGAATATACTACGTATAGATTAAAAACATTCACACTTTTTTTTTATAAAAAGAATGATTTAGCAAAGAAAATTTTGCTTTGCATTTTAAAACATTTGTTTCTTAAAGTAAATGTGCCCGATTAGTAAAAAGTGTTGTCCAAACTAGGGAAGTTTTTAAAATAATTTCTCTAAATATAATCATCTAATAGGACATTCTCTATATTTAGATATTGATTTCTATTTCACGATAAAATAGTTCTATAGACTCCAACGTTACAAAGTATGAAATATAGTAGGAGACAGATATCGCGACTCTATTTTAATTGCAAGACTTGGGCACATACTTTTTGTCATAATTTCAAATTTAGTACATTTTCGAATAGATATTTCGCTGTAGGTTAATATTTTTAAAGTAATAGAATAGTAAGGGCTTAGCTTTTTTAAAAAGGTGATTCTCACTGAAAAATATACATCTTTCTTCCCAGGAAATACACAAATAGTACTTTTTTACGATTGATTATCTATAATTTTCCTGCCAACGCTCAAAGATATTTGGGTTATGTATTTCCTGGGCCATATCCTAGAATCTGTCCTTCAATCCGATCCCTTCCATATCGGAAAGACACTGCAAATCTTGAAGTTCTTGGAACTTTTCATGGTCACGAATATGAGCATAGTTGGCAGCTAAACACATTAAATAATGTACCTAGAAATGAAAGCTTATAATTATACCGAAAATATCCCAATTCTTGATGCTTGAATTGACTTAACGTATCGATAATAAACGAGAGTGGATCAAATACAAATTGATTTTTTCTTGTGATTCGCAAAGTTCTGTAATAACAAAACTTTCGCCATGGCGCCATCGCGAACGCAGCTTCACGCAATTAATTTCTTTTGCAATGAATAACAAGGAAGTGCCATGTTCGGCTGTACAATGTACTGTTATTAAGTTTGTCATTAACAAAAATACTCATCCCTCAGAAAATATCAATCAAATCATGGGGTGTGGATATCATCAAAGACGCAACTGAAATTTTAGTCCAAAGAATTTCGTAGTTAAAACTGCAACGCAACAAGTTTTTGACTGTTCTCCAACGATGTTCGTACGATCCGGATCTACTATCACGAAACTCATATTCAGTCCGCTTATGTTCCAGGAGGCGATAAGCGGTGGAGCAGCTCGTGTGCTATTAATTAGGAGCACGTCCACATTCTTGTGATGAAAATAGAGTTAAAACGCTTCCGATTCGCCGGAGAAAATGCATGGAAAATGGAGAAGACTTTCTATTTTTTTAGTGTCCAAATAAAAGATTAGAAGGAAAAGTCAGTTTATCTTTGATCTTCTCTCGCAATATACAATATATAAAGGTTTCGCAAAAGTTTTTCGTTTTTTCGATAGATCACAAATGTCATCGGATTCAATACTCTCCCAAAATAATTTTTTCCGCGCCTAAACCTTTGCGACGTTCTGGGGGACCTTGTACAGTTAACCAATACGGTCTTCCCTGAAGAATTGAATCCACTTCAGCTTGCGGTACCTAACAATTATCACAGGGGCTTCGCGGTAGACAATAGGTTGTCATTTTCACAAACTAGAGAAGCGAAACAGACAGTGAATCGACTGGAGAACAGGTGCAACGAATGCAATCTGTACTCAACATTTTGCCAGACTACAGGATTTCCGTTCGAAAAGTGGATCTACTTTCGTAATTCAAACAAATCAAATTAGCGGTTAACACATGGCCAATCTGCAGAACCTGCGGTCAAGCAAAAATGCTTTGAAGCAAAACTGATGCTGGGTTTCGTGGGATGACGAAAGTTTTATCAACTTTGAATTGGAGCTAGAAGGTAACCTTCCATCTTCTCCGTTTATATTCTTAAATTAAATTTTGTTTACAAAAGAATCAAAAAAACTTGTGCTCCACCCTAATACCTTTCGTGGATTATATTATTGCAAATCAACATAGTTCCGTAATAAGATATCTATTAAACTGGTATATGTTCAAACATCTTTAACAATTATCTAACTTACCAAACTCAAAATTACTAAAAAACAAGCAGCAGTTGCAACTATGAACATAATTTCCGCTTTTTCGACGTAGTCTTTACAGAACATTTTCACATCTTGATCTGAACATATTTTCATGTTTTGCTGCAGGGTTCCAGTGGGAAACATAAAATCTGAAATTAAACTCTTATATATGTTTTCATGAAGCGCTTAAAAACTTACAAAACTGGGTAAAATCTATGCAATCTTGGCGAGATGCTATTCTTGGATTAGCGCACATGGACCAAAATATAGTGAAAACAAATGTTATAATAATTAAAAAGCAAAACATACAAATCCATGCAATTTTTAACGTGTAAGTTATCGCCATAAACTACAACATAAAATAATAAGAAAATGAAGGTCGAAAATAAGGGAGTACATACCACAGCACAACTAATTCTTCCGCCAACTCTGGTACGCCACGCTCTGTAAATTTTATGTCTTGTAGCGCCTGTCGCTAAACAACCAACGGTCAATATCATGAAGCCAATAGCACCCATACAAGCTCCTAAGATAACAAAAGTCATCTGGATAGCCTCTACCCTACAATTTAATGATTTAACATAAATGAAATCCTAATGCACGTAATTAAACCCTGTATTTTTTTTTCACTGGGTGGTGCCTTATACAAATCGGCTTCATTTAATACTAAACATTGATATTATTCTATATAAAATTTTCTAAAAAAATAGAATCACAATAATTCATGCTTTTACAGCCCCAAAGAGTTTTCGACAATTTCAAGGGGCCTCGGCCAGCTATGGAATTGTGTGCGTAAAAAGTTGTAGCGCAAGCTATTTAAATTTTCTTGAAAGAAGAAGGGACGTATCACAGCCTGATCTACTATTCCAAGCCATTTATTTACCCTCCATCCTTGCCTGATACGTGTGTAAACCGTACTTGAATTTTGTTGAGCATATATGCGGGTGTTGCACCGATTCGGCGAACTATAGCTGGGAAAGCTGGCTTCATCAGTAAGCATAGTTTATTCGAAAAAGTTCATTTGTCGAATCAACTGCTCCTGCCACTATTCACAGAGGGCAACCCTCCTTTGGTTAGCTTCCCACGGTGCTTGATATGGGGGTGCGTGGTATTTATTGTTATGTACAATTAACATTTGTACTGTTTATGCTGTTCAGGGAAATTGCTTCTTAGCCTATCAGCCGCTGAGCGTCCCTGAATGCACCCAAATTGCTGGTAACTTTTTACATACATCATTACCAATCGAAATTTTGTTGAGAAATATTAAAATCACTTGACACGTGATATAGCAGTAGCACTTTTTAAACTGATCTTTAAGCAGTTTTTTTTCCAATTCCTTACAAAAAGAATGGTAGTTTTGAACTCAGCGAATCGTAGGCTAATGAGCAAATAAATCCTTAAACAGATGGATGGTATTCAGGATAATATTTCTTTCCTATATTTTTCCTATATCTCTTTCATATAATTCTTGTAAAGAAATATTGCATGACACTGGGTTTTAATATTAAAGTACTTGTTGAGCATGGTGCAAAGAACATCAGTATGCACAATTTTTTCGCCACCTTTTACACACCCTATATATCTCCCAAGACGAATACAAAAATACTTTTTAAGATAAATTTTAGGAAACAAGCTATATTTTCCGCATTGGTCAACCAATATTTATTCACACCGTGGCACACCAATAGTATTTAAAAATGAAAATTCTGATGTAAAATTCTGTACACAGTGTTATTGTTTTTTTTTGAGGATCACGTTCATGTAAATTTATGAAATCGTTTTAATACGAGTCATTTTGCTCAAAATGATATACGAATTATTAAGGCAGTTTGCTCTTCTGAATATAATTCCAGTTTTTGTTCCCTCCCTTTGTTCATAAAGTGGACTAATGAATTTGCATTTTATAGTTGAAGCACCACCAAACTAATTATATATTTAAAAAATATTTTAAAGACTTACCAAAACAATCTCATTTTAAAAACACGGTCGAACATCAAAAAGGCCAGCGCTGCTCCTCGGTACATAGTACTGCAAAATACTATTACACCTAGCACACACATAATCGTTGCAATAAGTGTGGCATACGGTATACGTGCCAAGCAAGCATTGCACCCACCTAAAACACAACATGAATTTATTAATTATATATGATATGTAACCTTACACCTTTTTTCTTTTTTTCTATGGAATATTGAATAGAAGTTTCATCAAAATTTTCTTGTGATGCTGATATATACGTATGGCCTTGCAGAACCCTTGTATCGTTCATATTTACATTAAAAGCAAAACAATTATGTATGTCACACAGAAGAATAGGAAGAATTCAAATTGTGATTCAATGGATCTCAATGTAATGATTCACTATGGTATGAATATTTGTCCATATGCATACAAATTCGAGATTAGATAGTAAAGATAATAAATATTATCACAAACACCTTACCCATTTTAAATATCAGTTCCAACGTGATGTTTCTGTATGCAATTTATTACATGGAGGTTAACGACTTCAGAAAACTTGGAGGAACGGAGAATATTGTTGAATATAATTATTAAACAATCAGAATGAGTATGAGTAACCGACACTCATCTCAAGTATCCAACGAATTTCGTCCTAAAAATTGATGTGCGGGTTCTGAAGTTTTTGATAACTATCACTATCTGTGTACTTAACATAAGAAAAAAAATAAGCACTCAACCTGTTAATTTCTAGTAGCATTATTTATTATATAAACGACTGACTTATCGCAAATTCAATGTTTATCGGTAGGTATACGCTGTATATAATTATAACTTTATTTAAAATTTATTTTAATTTATTAAGTATTAATTAATTATATTTTTTTCATTAATAAATATTATACTTCTATTTTTGAGTAAAGTGAGAAAAAAATGGAAAAAAACAGTTCCTATTAACAAATCGGTTAATTAAGCTTACAAAAGGGAAGCAATTTAATATTAAAAGCTATTTCACGTTTACATTTCTGGCTATTCATTCCTGATTGTGAATTATAAACTTTCTAATGCAAGCAATAATAAAAACTATTGCTTCGTGGATTGTATTACGACGGAAAGAATTTTAGAATCATATAGGTTACAGAATTACAGAATTTGGTCAAATTTTCATTTAATAATGATAGCAAGGACTGTGGCGTAGTATAGTAAACAGCACAAAAATATCGGTAATCTTCGCACCGCACACGTTCAATTAATTAATCCGGGACGGCTGTTTCGAGGGTACGAATGATCCACATTCTCAACCAGTCTAAAATTAACATGCAACAATTACCTGCTTCTACCGCCTACGTGCCTCAAGACTAATACGTGCGAAAAAATAGGGAATACAGACGAATAGACGAAAGGGTCTCTTCTTATTGAAGCCCGAGACATAAAACATGTACAAGGCTTACCCCAATAAATCGAATAGAACTGTGTACGACAACGGCCCGTTCTCTCTGTTCATCAGATTTTTGTTGTTTTTTATGTAAACCGTCACGTACGCGGCGAAGTTACATTCTTAATCAATTTCAAGTCTTCTAATTTAAATATTATACTCGGTTTCGTTTATGTGTTGGGCTACACTTGACGAATCTAATCTACCGAAGCGAAAACACCTGATATGTTCCTTAAATTTGGTGCCTATCGCTCTCTTCATGTTCTCGACTAAAAATAGCGGATTCGGGGCGTGATCTCTGCAAAACTACAGAGATGAATTTCTTAATTAAAGGCAGCCCCAGACGATATTCAAACAATCCTGCCATCATATGATTCTATCAAAACCTTTGACGTTGTTACTCTCGGTTCGTTCAGAAATTCGTCCCCGTTATTTTTGAGACAGTAAGTAAAGGTCATAATTTTCGTATTTGTTTATCAATTAAAAAGGTCATTTATACCTTTTATATCCGAATCCTATCTACATACCAAAAGGATTGTTCTTACAGAGACTCCGTGGTACAGTTTGATAGAGCGCCCGTCCGGCAAATGGAAGTCGTAGTTTCGAATCCTATCGGAGTTAAAGTTCTTTTCATAAAATTGAATTACATCGGGGAAACCCAAAGAGAACAGGATTTTCCCGCTGCCGATGAAAGCCAATAAATAATTAAAAAGCGCACTGTTTAGAAAATTCGAATTTTGCTTTTTTTAAAATGCAACACTGTGTATAAATTAATTTTTGCATATATAATTTAATTAATGGTATAAAAATTTTAATAAAGTATGGCGCTAAAATGCACAATGGAGAATTATGGTGCCTTTTAGTTTGCTTAGTTTAATTAGTTTAATAAATATTGACATTTCTGATTTGTTACAAAGTAATAACTGCTGAACGCAAGCATGAATTTCATAATTGTAGGAATTTTGTAGTTTGTTGTCAAGAGTATTTTTGCTAGGTTAATGCTACGTTAAGTCGTATTAAGTATATGTGTATATGTAAAATAATGTAAATATGGATCGTAATATAGAAACTGAAGATATTTTTATTCAAATTAGAGACAAGTTACACAAAGATACTATTAAACTATGGTTACCACCGTACTATAATTCTGTTACTGGTCCAGAAGTAGAAGAAATAAAGGTAAGTCTTCGCATAAAAATTAATACGATTTAAGATTTTACCAATTTTTAGCAACTGGCAATGAACTACTCTACATCCTTAAATTTAAGTTATGAACTTTGTTATAATACACTGCAAACGTTACAGTCTAATGCATTTGAAAAACTTAATCAGATTAATCGCTTTAAGGAGAGTGGTTTAGCTACTATTAAAATAAAAATTCTGCAGCAGAGTATTAATTCTAAAATAGTTACGAAAGAAGTTTATTTAAGTATTTCAGGCTCTGAGTTGAAGGCATTACTCTGTGACGATATCAAGACTCCACAGGAAAGGTTTGTTATCATCTAGGTTAACTAAGATAAAAAGTGAATTTAAAATAATTACAAAATGTTGCTTCAAGTTTGTTATAACGAGCTTGAAAAAATTATTTTAATCGATGATGTTATTCATTGAATAAAAATACATTTTGGAAAAACCATTTATGCAAACTTCAAAGTGATTAAAAAAAATTACATGTTATTTTATCAAAAGTTTTAAGGGCACTGTACTGGCTAGTTTACCTTGTAACCAATATGAGTTTGTTTCATTGCATTAGCTCTACATTGGCCTCTGCAATTTCGCTGTTTGAATTATAATTACTGTCGTAATGATTGATGCACTATTTTAGTGACAAGTAGCTTGTTTATTGAAAAACTTGCATAGATTTTTTTTGCACAAGCTCTCATCACCTCATGCTTCTTTTAGCACAAGGATGGTGTAAACTAAGCCAGCGGATGACAACATTATAGAAACTAGAGAAAGTAATTGTTCCCATTGTAGATATTTTTGTAACCTGCTTTACAGTATTTAGGTTGTTTCATATGTTTGTTTTAGCTCTATGTGAGCCTGCATCTGTTCTTTGACAATTGTGCAAATAAATCTAATTGGCTATAGGATGATTCTTATCTAGCTATCGGATCCATTTCTAGAGTTGGCATCCGTTAATAGTAGCAAATAGCTACTATAATAGACTAAAACAGTAAAAGTAGAAAGAGAAATTAATATTGTAGGTAAAATTCTGGCAGTACAAAGTTTGTTCGCTGGGGCTGCGTCTTTTACTTGGTGTAGTGTAAAATGACGTCACTAGAGACGTCAGTGCATGGTTCACTACAATAGATCCCGAATTACCTCCTGTTGTGTGCATTGCGAACTTGTTTGCGTACCTTGTAGAAGCATATATATGTATTTTTGAATAATGTCTCGTACAAATGTTGTAGTTATTTAATTTGGGTTGTGTAGTTCTCATTGAACATTAAATTAAATAATTACGAAATTGGAGAATTGGGAGTCTTGCTTGTTTCTTAGATACAATTGAGTAGAAATTGAATAATGAGAACGCTAAACGCATTTATGGTCTTTTTAAATACATTTATTTCCTGTACAGAGTTAAATTAATAAGTGGTGGTCGTATTGTGAAAGACGAACACACTCTTAAAAGTCAGGGATTTAAAAACACCAGCCAGGTGTTGGCCGTAGTTTTAAATGAAAGTGTAACTAACTTGAACGAAGACGAAAGCAGAGTTCGAGAAATTGAATCCACAAAAGCAGATACATCTCTTTTGGCATTAGACGATGGTTATATGCAGGTATGTATCCACAATTTAAATAAATGGATGAAGGTGTATTGAAAATTCATGCCCCTATGACTTTTTTTTTTATCAATAACAAGTATGATAAATATAACTCTATTCCAGATAAATGAAATGTCGCACTTTTGCACCTTTGATGTTCGCGGAAGAAATTAACTTTTTTGTCAGTTTGTGCATTGATGTTTTTGGCCACTACGTGGATCTAATTACATGGGTCGGCATTGTTTATTTTTAATTTATATATTAGTGATTAAAACTGAAGTTAATATTTCTACTTTTGCTTTTGTTCTATGGTTATATCTGTAGATAGTGGAAATGCCCACGCCTAGAAGTTGTAACTACGGCGTCCAACATTAGCAAAAACTAAAATCGCATTCACGTTAATCCCCGCGAGTGGGCAATCCGGTCTCAATACGATACGAGCTCAACATTATATGTATGATTCACAAATTGGTCTAATCCTAATAGAGATTAAAATGCAATGAACAATATTTTAAAATCATAGGTGCCAAATAAATTTCTATTATCTGCAATAAAGTAAAAGTTAATTTATATACAACCTTCATGCATCAGCGACAATGTCTTTGTATAAAGCCCATAAAATTGCGATCTTTCGCGAACGTGAAATTTTTACAGTAAAAATTATATTAATGTTTATTTTTAGCTGGAAGATCAATGCGGAAATTCGATTAACATACCTATAAAAGAAAGAAAGGCTTTGATGGTAGCAATGGCGCTCCACGAAAAAGGAAGAGCCGCATTGAAGGAACATAATTATGCCAAGGCGTTGGTGTTTTTCTTAGACGCCGACAAGGAATTCAGGTTATTTTACTTTTGCTTTCACCTGCATACACATTTAATTTCATATGCAAACATACTTCTAGTCAATGTAATTCACAATTGCTAAATAATGTGGATAATTATGCTTTGTTGAATCTTGATATTGCCTGGTGCTACTTGTGTTTGCAAAGTTTTATGCACCTACCTGAAGCACATGAACGTCTTAAAAAATGCGAAGAAAACTTTCATAAAAGTTATGGACCAAACCTGGAAAGATTGATTGCGTTAAAAGGATCGACAGGTATATGAGTTGCTTTTTATTTTATTGCAATATGTGTAGATGAGAGTTGCGCTCGCGCAAGTTATTATTCTAGTCTGCAAGCGATTGCGCGTTAGATTCAAAGTAGTTTACATGTCTGCTTGCGATAGTAGAAGTTGTTTTTATTGCAAAATCGTATGCATAGGTTCTCCGTAGGAGAAATTGAAACAAATTGAGTTTTGTCGATTACAGCGCCATCTGTCATGAATCGAAAAAAATGTTTCAGACAAATCCTACATAGTTTCTGCCATTGAATCCAAATTTCCAATAAAAAATAGGGGTTCCTATTTCAGATTTCAAAGTTACCTCCCACTTCACTTGCAAGGAAGGCAAGAGGGGGACTAATTTTGGTACTAAATTCCGCAGAATGATTAAATTTTAATTATGGACATTTTTTTATGAAATTCTTATTTTTCGAGATATTTGAAAGTTTCAAGTTAAAAAATATCACCCGGTGTCAATAAAAACATTATTTAAAATTTGTATACGTGGCATGCGATTTTACAATATTTTAGACATCTATTATTTTTGCTTTATTGCACCTACGTCAATAGCTTGTCTTATATTAAAGCATTATAATACTGGAGGATTTTTTAATTGTTATATGTGTATGTATTTCAGGCAATGAAGCTGCATTATTTATGAGATTGCACTTACTCCAAGCGATTGTATTGTATCATCAAAATGAAAGACCTACAGCAAAAAACCTGTTACTAAAAGCTAACAACGAACTATTAAGTTTAAAAGTCGATGAACATAATGTATTAGCACTTATAGAATTGGGTACGTCTAGTTTTATTCCCATGTACACATATTACCTCTCTGTTTGTAGGATATTCACCCGCAGAAGCAAGATTAGGACTAAGGGCTACAAATGGTGACATAAACATGGCAGCAAATTATATTAATGAAAAAAGGAACGCAAGAGAAGAAAGTCGCCGGAAGGCAATGGCCGAGAGAATATTTAAAAAGTATGCAGTAATTAACAACGTATAACATCTCGTTAGAAGTAACACGGCTATAAAAATATGTGATGTACACTAATATCCATTTCTCACTCATTCTAAATCAACAAATTTGGAGTTATAGGAGTAGCACTGAGTGAAGTTAATATAAACGTTGAGTTTATGCTAAAACATGTTTTTGCCATAACTATTCAGTACCGTGATTTTTTCTATAAAACGACGGGATATTTCACTATTGCCGACGCATGCCTTTTTGCACGGTAATATGTGCAAGATGCGTTGTAGATGTTTTAAGCATAGACGACCGTTACCGACAATCGAATATGCACAAACTGCAACAAATTTTGATTAAAAACGGTAAAGTTTCTTCTATTCTTGCCTCATTTTTGATGTAAAACTTGATATACATGTCTTCTTTGTATGATTGCTGCATTTGTGAATGTCAACAAATGCTTGTACTTCAATTTCTGTTATATGTTTTAAATGCGAAGTTGAGTGAGAGACAGTAGTGGAAGTTTCCGATGTTTAAGAAGGACGTCAGAATTGCCAAAATGGTTTAGTATAAAAATTTTCGTTCCTTATTTTTTATCATATATTATATTTTACGATAAAAATTAGAGTAAAGCTTCCTATACCTGTTTTGTTGTGCTGGTATGCGATAGCAAATTTTAAACAAAAGTGTTGGTGTTACATGTAGATGATAGATAACGTATTGCAGGGAAAGTCAGAAACTTGGTCTATGTGTAGATGGAAAACAATACGTGGATCCAAATTTTCTAAAAATACTGGTGAATATGGGCTTTGGAAAAGAGGCTGCCAGAATTGCGTTGCAAAAAACTAATAATATAATCTCAGATAGCATTCAATACATACAAGAAAATCCGCTGCCCGGTCCAAGTAATTCTAAAAGTCGTGAATTTTTATCACTAATTGAAGAACTGATTCCCGAGGTTAGTGCAGAATTTAAGTTAAATAGAAAAGGTAAACGATTTCATTTATTCTAATATTTCAATACTTAGCTGCAGGCTGCCGGGTTCGATTATAGTATGTCAAAACTGGCGTTGCAAAAACATAATGGGGATGTTATGAGAGCAGCAGAGGAATTATTAATTAACAATGGCATTATTAATGCTAAAATAGAGAATGGTAAATAATTGCAAAAAAACATTAATACAGAATAAGCTCTTTTAATTCATTTGTAGAACCCGTTGACGAAGTACATGTGACTAATAATGAACACGAAAGAAAGCTAAAGGAATTGAAAGAAGATGCTTTGAATAGACTGTCTCAAGACATATCAATGGAGGATGATGATTATTTAGATCTAACTCTTCAAAAAGAAGAAATGTTTTTAAAGCAGTACTTAGCGCTGTTAGAAAATGATTAACCAACTCGAATGCATTGTATTTTATATTTTGTATCATATAATAATATCAATAAATATCTGTAGTATAATTTAGGTATTTTTTATATAATAAAGGTAATCAATTCCCGACCCATACACCTGTTCCAATATATGCTGTAGAATTGTTTCTACTCCTTCTTTTTGAGTTGTGGTTAAATTGAGTACAGCTTCTGTCAGCGTTTCTTTCTTAATATCGGCATAACTTGATGTGATTTTATCCACAATAGATAAGATAACATTTCTTTGTAATATAAAGCTTGTAGGTAGTTGTTCTAGGAGTTCGTTCAGCATTTTTCCGATATCTTCCACTGCTTCTGAACGTAAGACGGTCCGGTCTAATATACTGTTCATAATTTCAACAGCGTAATCGTTTTCTGTGGACTCGGTATCCTGGAACATGAATAATTTACTGTCTATCCTAAAGATAAGCTGTAAAGTAGCATTGTGGATGATGACGGCGTTCAGTGTCTGATGAATAAACGTTTCACCAATCTGTCCTTTCACATTTTTTCTACACACGGCGTAGCCTCAATAGATTTTGCAACGCGATGTAGTTTTCGTGAATGGAGCAGTATTGGTGAAAGCAATCTTTGAAATTCCGGTTTGCGTTTTAGCATTTATAGTATTGAAATCCGAACACACTGCACTGTTTAATTGAATGTTCCATTAAGCGGATTCCAAATTCAATTGATTTACTTTGATTTCAATGAATAGCTTGATAACTTACCCTTAGAGCATATAGTTTCTCTGCAACCATTTCTAGAACATTTTGATCTGTATCCTTTATTTCATATGGTACTAGAGACAGCAGTTCTTCTATAATTAATGCGACACTGTCCTTCCGCACTGCATCTGATACAAACAAATCCAAATCTTTTATCGATTCCTTATCAATTTTAAGATCTTCTAGCATTTCCAGCACTATATCTTTTGCGATTAGCGTACTTTCTCTCTCTCTAAAAAATAAAACTGAAATAGATTATGAACATAGTTGATGGTATTTTGTTAATTTGTACTTAAATTAAGCAATACTTTTCAAAACACCACGATAGAGTTTTAAAAATTAAGCTCCAAAACCTTAAGTTGTGCTGGGTTGTTGTAACCGGACAAATGAAAGCCACCCCCGAACGACACAACGCTATTTCCGGACTTTCCAAAGCGGGTTTAAATTTTTTTAAACTAATACGAAGTAGTAACCCTATCCTTTTTAAATGTACCGTAATGTACATGATATCTTAATATTGTACAGCCAATGGTAAATAAAATACGACAGTGCATAATATAGATATGTGATTTACTTTGGTATGATTGAAACATGTTGGACTTCTCTATCAGTTAGTACGTAATCGAATTCAATTACGTCGTCGGTTTCGTCCAATTCTAACAATTCCAACTCTTCTTCCTCTTCTACTTCTTCAGCCTTGTAAAGTACCGCTAACTCCGGTTTCGGTTGAAGCCCTTTAGTTTTTAAAATTATTATCTCGTCATTCAGCATCTACAAACACAACGTTGTATTATTTACATTTAGCTTGGCGTAAACATGTAAATGACCTGCAATTCCTTGTGCTGTGTACGAACAATTTCCTTCAGCTTACTAATATCTTGCTTGAATTGTTCCGAAGCACCCGCGATATTTTCTAAATGCAAACGCTTGTCTTCCTGATGTTGTATTAGACGAGTAAGTTGCGTCTTCTCGTTGTTGAGCAAACCCAATAATTCCAATCTTGAAGTATTTTCACGTATGGTTCGCTTTAATTCTACTTGTTTCTTTCCGTATTTAACCTAGGATATGCAAGGATAATGTTAGCATGTAGCAGCTACAGCACTGAGATTGGATATCCACAGAAATGGATCTGAGAAATGCAACCCAAGAGCTCATTGTGGCTGAAGGCAAATATGTTGGTGTATTTTTTGGAGTTTTCGGCAATGCGTCGAAAATGTTATATCAATAGTAACTTTGTGTTTGAGCAGGTCATAAGTAAGTACATTTGTGGCTGTCGGAAACTATACGTTAATCTTGCAATTTGCCCTTCTAATTACTAGTTCTTTCCCACTGCACACGTTTCAGTAATTTATTGTTAACAATTTGAGTACTGAGAAAAGGACGAATATTCTGAACATACCCTCCACACATGTAACTCTTCCTCATACATTGCCCTAATATCCAACATCGACATTCTTAAATCAAAAATAAGTTTTTTAATCAAAGCCTCTTGCACTTCATCCAGATCCACAGCTTTACCAAATTTCTTCTTCATACTTTCTGCAATATTATTATTTAAACGGTAGATTCTAGCTTCCATATTTTTACAGTCCGTTTTCATTCTTGCCAGGTGGTTAACATTTAATCTAAAAATTTTTAGAAATGTATTCCATATGAATATTCTGATAATATCCATATATTTACTTGTGCTTATCTTTTTGCTGTAAAGTTTCCATTTGCAATTGACCCACTCTTTTATATAGTTTAGATAGTGTTAATCTTGAAAAAATTAAGGTGTCTTTGACATTGTTCGCATAAGCTTCTGATATAAGATGTTGTAGTTGATGTAGTTTCAGTATAACAGTACACATTACTTGATTTAATTTTTGTTGTTTCTCACGCTAAAAGCAATATTCTAAAACGATAAAATTTGAAATACTTGTACAATATACCTGAAACTTCTCTAGAGCCTCTTGACTTTGCTTTAAGTTTATGTCGATATTTTTCAATTTCTTGGATATCTGCTCCAAATCTTTCTTAATTTGTTCAATAATTCTGTTATGTTCCTTTATTTCTAATTCGACAGCATGCCTTATAAAATTATAACTATTGTAGGTTGTCGTTTTTTTTTATTAAAAGATAATTAAAAATTAAAATAAAAAATTGTAACGAAATATTAAATACTTGTATTATTATAAATAATATTTATATTTTCAGCATTTGTTTCATATGAAACTGAACCATTGCCATACATACCTCTCAGACCTAAGTTGAAAAGTTAAATCGTAAAGAGCCTGATCACATCCCTTTGGACACACACTGTCGTCTAGTCGAATAGGTCCCACTTCTCTAGAATCAATACTGCCAGCATCTTCATCATCATCGGAACTAGAGGAACTACTAGAACTATCGGAATCCGACTCTGAATCTGTAACACAGTATAAAAATTGGAGGAATATGTAAACGTTCATTAATTGCAAATTTGTACCATTAGGACCCCTGACTTTGGGTGGTTTATATTTCTTTTTAAAAATCCTTCGCAAGAAATCATAAAATTTATTATCACTTGCGGCTGCCAGAAATCTTTGCTGTATTTGTTTGCCCTTTTCTTCTAAGGTTTCAATTTCGCGCCTTCGTCCGTCGATCTTATTGTTCAGATCAGTTACAAGATCTTGCATATCTAGCATTTCCTCCATAATACTATGGACGTTTTCCATATGTAAGTCTTCTACGGCTTCGGATTTTTTTAGAATAAGTAATTCTTGATTTAACGTAAGAAGATGCAAATCCAAAAATGTAGCATCTACGGCAACTTGTAACCTCATATCATAAATAGTCTCTACGGCATTATCATAACTCTTTATTTTGTTATCCATCTTTTTAATTGTTCTTGTCTGTTCAAAAATTTTCCTAAATAAGAATACGGAATATAATTTAAGTTATTTTGTCAAAATCACGCATTAGCACGTTAAGCCCTGCGAGGCGTCAAAGTATTGCTCTAAAAATTGTTATAATTGCCACTGTAGTAATTACACACTACACCATTTATTGTGTGGGTATTTGGAAAGCTTTTTTCAACGCCAGGGCTTAACGTCTTAATTGAATTTGATCGTTCCAAAGGCCTAAGTAGTAGCTGATATACATATTTTTTAAATAGAGAATTTATTCAATTTATTCGCGTTTTTGATTTTGATTTTGAGCAATTAATAATTGCAAACTTAGAGACAGAAAAGTTATTTTGGCGCACTACACCGCAGCGAGAGCGGCCCTATTAATTTGTGTTATGCAAAGTTCGCGGTGCACCTTAATTCTTGCACTAATTTCGTTTGTAGACGTTCATTTAATACTTTTCGGAAGAAAATTGCTGGAAGTTTGATTCTATGCTTGAAAAACACAAACAAACGTTTACTGTTTTACCTTTTCAGCCTAATATCCTTGGCTTCAGCTTCCCATTGAGAGATTCCTTCCTCTTCCTCTAAAAAATCAGTTTCTTCTAAACAAGGTAATACTTCTTTTTCCAAATGGTCTTCTGTTGGCTAGAATTGAATATTTCATCATTAATATTTTGTATATTGTGGTCATAAAATTTAAATGAAGATAAAGAAAATTCATATTGTATATTTGAAGAATATATATACCAATTGACAATCAAAGCTGATTTACTAGCTAAATACGTATCTAACAAAGAAAGCACTTCTTAGGTACACATCACATAGTAGGCGGTACCGTATAACATCCCCACCAGAACATTTTTCTCTCTGCTAGATGAATCAATTTTGGCTGACAACCGGAATATGCTATTACATTACTTTACTTACCTTCCCAACAATTTTATGTATTTCTTTCGATTCTTTTGTGGGTTCAGATAAATTAATAACTAGTTCCAAATTTTGTTCAGGGAAGTCGTACTCAAACAGTTCTATAATGGCAGGGCCATTAATGTGCGTGGTTCCAGGAATTTCTCGATGTATCGCTTTGAGTTCATCATGTAGTAAGATTAAACAATCTCGTAATCGAACTTTTTTGCGGCGCAGCTTATGTACTTTTATATTAAAATTATGTCGTAAGTTATATTGCTAAAACAAACGTCGACGAAATTACCATAAATGACCAGTATTGGTTCGACTACATAGCGAAATCAGTCGATGGGATTAGCAGGCGTGTTTTCCGGCACCACGTATTTGGCAGAATTATATTTTGCTTGTTTTTACTAACAATTCTAATTCATAATAATCATAGTTTACTAGCACATTAATGGAAGTTTTTACCTTTTCACGCATATTTAACAGTTGCTTGTACTTCTTAACCGTAGATTCGCGTAAATGACGGGGAACTTTATAATCCTCTGCTGATTTCAATTTGTAATCACCAATAGTCTCCATAGCTTCAGCTAACATTTGCTCATCGTCCGGATGATTCACTCCTGGTATTGGTTTCAATTGGTTAAATTTCTCCCACTGCAATAAAGAAGAACAAGTATTACACAAAATTGTATTCGCATAAATATAATTTGCAATAACTCCCGCTACAACTCGATCTTAACTCATTAAAAACAGTAAGACGGGTCACTTTTTATTTAAGCGGCAAGTGCCTACAGCGTAAGTTCATGTATTTCGACAGATACGCTCGATCCTTACCTATGCCAATCCCATCTGGGTCACGACGACACCCACCTACATTACCGCTCTTTGAGATTACACGTATCCCTATATATCCGTATATACCTGAACGAGATTGAGGAACTGCAGACTTCACAAAAACTTCATGGAGAAAACGCAATCTAGCGAGGACTCCGCCATGAGGAACGCCACCGTCCGAAGAATCCGTTCAGGAGGAAGCTTAATACCGCCTACGACTACCTTAGCAGGCTGGTATAAGTATCACTGTTCACAATGAATACAGCATACTAACATATATCTTTTGTTTTTAGGAGCACAGCAGAGAAATGAGTCCAAGACGAAGACTCCGAGGCCCACACAACCAGGAGAGAAGAAGGTACGCGAACGTATCCCCGCAGTTAATTTTCGCCTCTGCCATGGTTCACATGCTGAGTTACCGCGATTGATTGTTCGCCATTTAATTAGTCTCACCTTTGGCGGAGTTTACACGTTGCCTACAACCCTTCCCTTTCCTGAAGAGGCTCCATATGATTGTGGGCGAAACGTTGAGTTTTCGTTTAACCATGATACGGTCCAAACCAAGAACACGTTTTAATTCGTTATGACGCCACATATAGTGTGGCCCTCACTGTGGTCATATTTCATAAAAATTTATGTCATTATTTAATTTCTTAATTTTTTATATTCATTATGTTGTATCCATAATGCGTTATGGTACTGCTTTTTTTGTTGTTAAGTGTATCTTCATTGATATTAAAAACAACACAGTGCTCAAATAATTTAAAATACCCGGTATATGTACAACCGTAAAAGAAAATATTTCTGTAATCATGTAATTTGGCCAACATTCTTGTAAAAATGAAACATCTAGCAAAATCCAACGAAAACTGTTCTTTGCGGTTGATTAATTTAACAATAAAAATCCATAAGAGAAAGTAGTGCATTTTAAGATCACGTAGTTGTACACATACGTAATTTCTAACCTCGAATACAATCGATTCGCTCATAATGACTCCTTAATTTTTTGCAGAAAGAAAATTCAAATAAAATGTCAGATCAGCCGTCAAATTTATTTGGATGGGATTTACTATATAATAGTGTTGAAAGTGATATCCGTAACAATCAAGATGTTCTTGTGTGTCTTGTACATTTAGTGTTAATTTCTAATGGTTTTAAGTGTATTGGCATCGGTGACTCCAAGATTTTGGATGGCACTGAAAATAAATCCGAATCATTGCCGAAAGGGTGGAATGACGGATATGCTCTACGATATATTTATCAGGGTCGGCTGTATAACTTAAAAGGAACGGCTTTGGATGATGGTATAATAATCAATCTCGTAAGGGTAGACGAACGTACAGTTAGTATGATTCAACTAAATACTAGGTCGGTTGCTCAGCGAACAGGGACCTTGATACAAATGATACCAGAATGTACCTCCATTGTAGAGGTTGTTAAGAAACAGTTAATTGATAAAGTAGCTACGTCGACAAAAACTAAAGATAGTGGGAATCAAACTCAACCGGAAACTACAAAGCCAATGTCGAGCATAGGAATCAACCCATTGCAAGAGACACCTCGTACTCCAACCTATCCATACATGCCAAATGTATCACCTCTAAATGTAGGAAGCGCAGATTTACATCCACTTGGTATAAATCCTTTAGGAGTACCGAGAATTCCAGTTTTTCCCGGTGGAGGTGGTATGTTATTTGTCCCACCTGGGATACGTGGTCCTCCAGATATAAATATGGGAATACCAGGAGGTTCTTTACCACCTGGAGCGCGATTTGATCCATTTCGGCCACCTGACGTTGACCGATTTCCCAGAAGGCCTAATGATCCAGACAACGATGAAATGCCCCCTCCAGGTTTTGATGACATGTTTATGTAAGGTACATGTTGCATTTTTCATTTGAGTGTAATATATTATAATAAAGTTTAAAATAAAACTGAAATAAACTTACTTCTTGTTGTCTTTTTTCTAATTTTGCTTTACGGCGTCTGTATTTATCCAACAGCCTATTTAATTTTGCTCCTAATTTATATTCGATTACTGATGGCGAAAGCCCCAATAAGAAGTATTCTAATTGTGGTTTCTGTTTTTCGGGAGGTTGTGCTGCTTCGACAGCAACTGCTGGACGTTCAGGAGGCCTATTAGAAGTAAAGGTAATATACTAACAAGAAATAGAATAATTTGAAAATAAGAGTAAAAACTATTTACTTGCAGATGATTCGTTAAAATATTTAAAGGAAGGAGGTGTACGATTTAAACATTTTGTAATAATAATATGCTAGTGTACTTTAACGCCGCTTATACTTCTTATATGGTAATTAGCATTCAGGAAAAGCATGGACATACTTTCTGTTAAATACATCTGTATTTAGACACGTATTAAATACGTAATTTATGCATATTTCTTTGTTTAATAACTAGCAGACTTCTGAAGAATAAACATTTTTTGCATTGCTTTTATGGTCCCTTATTTTCTTGTCAGAAAATGTTTATGTATTTTTTGAATGGTAAGTTAAGTGTTGGTAGTATTCATAACTATTTTTAAAGCTAAATTTAAAGTATTTAATTTTGTTGATGTCACGGAGTCACATAATTCTGAATACATTGCAAAATAGGAACTGAAATTTTTACTATCCTTGGTTAAATAGTACCTCTGGTTACATCAGAAAATGCCTAGAAACAATAACCAAAAAATAATGCTAAGATAGCTTAGCTTCCTCATGGTATTGATGGAATAATTCACGGCAAACGCAATAAAAGGACATGTTTCTGCCTACCCGGCGTCATCAGCGTGGTTTCGAGAGTACTTTTCATATCTCTACCTTCTATCGCTGTTGCCTCACAGTTAATAGTTTGTCGTTTTGAAAGTTGTGGTATTAACTGTGAGGCAACAGCGATAGAAGGTAGAGATAAAAAAATTACTCTCGAAACCACGCTGATGACGACGGGTAGGCAGAAACATGTCCGTGTGTTAGTGTATTTTTCTCTCTCTCCTTTTATTGCGGTTGCCGTGAATTATTCCATCAATACCATGAGGAAGCTAAGCTATCTTAGCATTATTTTTTGGTTAGTACCTCTGGTTGCCTACCCAGTAGGTGCTGCTACTAGCAACTGCTGCGGTGATGTTTATGCGTTACCTTACATAGTCCACCCCATTAGCATGTCTATACCAGGGTGCGTTATTTTATTCGGCAGAAATTTATCTTTATCAATGTAATTTTGCAGGCGGTCGTTTTATAAATTAAACAGGTGCATCTCCAAAGCAATCGTGCATGCAGCTTTTAGTTGGTTGTATTGGATGCAACTGTGACGTTATAGAAAGCAGAACGGCAATAGTTATCTATTAATAGAAATAATAGAGAACGTCAATTGCGTAATTGCAGTATGTTCGTATTTGTAGTTTCCAGTATAATAGTGCAATAGAGGGAGATTATTGTAGGAAATTAAATGTGTAAACATTAACTGATTAAGTGGTTGAGGGATTTGTACACTTGCGTTGGAGACGCATAGCAAATACAGGATGTCCACGGATGGACAATAATAGCAATAGGTATGATGAAAAAATGTTTGAGTTGGAATTTAATATTTGGAAAAAGTGAAAAACCTTTATTATTAATTTTAATAATTGCTTCTTTTCAACAAGGTATATTTCCAACAGAAGTGAAACTCGCCTTAATAAAACCATTGTATAAAAAAGTTCTTCAGAAAGCAGGTCCACTGACGCAGCGTTATTCAATATGATAAACAATATCTAACAGTTAAGTGTAGGCTTTCACGACCGTAATCCATAGTAGAAATGTCTTTCGGGTGATGTCGTGTAGTTAATATTTTACTTGACGTTTCGCTGACCATCCCGTCAGCTTCTTCAGAAGATTTCTAAAGACTGCTGTTGTCTTTTGCTGCTGGTTATATATCTTATTTCTGTTCCGCTTTGCTGATCCATAACCGTTCTGCTTTGCTGATCGATAACCGTTCCGTTCCGCTGAATCGCGTCGTTCGTTGTATGACGACTCCGTAGTGCTAATCTCCACGTGTTGCTGATCTTGTATCCATCTTCGCGATTGAAGTTGTTGGTGTTCTTCATTGTTTCTATGGATTTGCGTATTATCCTCGGGTAGTAGAGGCTGGTCCTGGCTAATACCTTAACGTCGCTGTAGCTTATACGGTGGTCTCCTTGTTGGTGCAGGTGTTCTGCTACTGCAGATTTTTCAATATGCCTAAGGCGTGCGTCCCTCTCGTGCTCTTTCACTCTGCAGAACACCAACAACTTTAATCGCGAAGATGGATACAAGATCAGCAACACGTGGAGATTAGCACTACGGAGTCATCATACAACGAACGACGCGATTCAGCGGAACGGAACGGTTATGGATCAGCAAAGCAGAACGGTTATGGATCAGCAAAGCGGAACAGAAATAAGATATATAACGAGCAGCAAAAGACAACAATAGCAGTCTTTAGAAATCTTCTGAAGAAGCTGACAGAATGGTCAGCGAAACGTCAAGTAAAATATTAACTACACGACATCACCCGAAAGATCTAACGTTCGTTGACCTATCTAGAGCTTTTGATACCGTAAATCACGAGATTTTATTGCATAGATTGTGTCTATGTATGGGATAAATTTTGTGGCTGGAGAGTGGTTTAAATCATAGGAGGCAGTTGTTTTCATTAATGACTGTGGGTAGTATTGCAGTAAAGGGGGTTTAATTCTGGGGCCAGAGTTGTTTTTAATTTTTACAAACGACTTCCCAAATTCTATCAGTAACCTCTGCTCCGATATTTATTTTTATATGCTGGCGTATTATATTTGGTCAACCGTAATACCATGACTTAGGAAACTTGTTAAACAACTATGGAAACTTAGCTGTAATTAACTGAATAAAACTTTGGGAGTACCAATTGATGAGGAGGAGAACTTGGGTTAACCATGTTGATACATTATATACCAAAGTCTCGAGAGTGTGTTACGCAGTATCGTAATTACGAAAAACGTAATAAAAGCGTTTTATTTTGGGAATTTCTATTCACGCATGAAATACAGCATATTTTGGTGAGGACTGATGTCTGCGTTACACCGAATTTTTCTTTTGCAGAAGAGCGCAGTAAGAGTGTTGCTTGGTTTGAGCTATAGAGAGTCCTCGGGAGACCACTTTGGTATAAATAAATTATTGACTTTTTGTTGCATACACATACTGGAGATATTGTGCTTTGTGTGGAAACACCGACTGTGCTTTTTGCAAGGTTAGTCGCATCGCTGCAACACCCGAATATGATTAGTTATCACCACCAATTTCTGATAATTTGCTAATGCGCTGAAAAATATCCTGTACGGCCTAAATTGCTACAGTGTTAATGACTTTGTCTGTAAAGTTTCAAACTACCTTCTTTTTTTTTGTGTTTGAGTTATATGATGCTTTTTTTTTAATTTTTCTTTGGGAAGTGTGGGAGAACACAGTTACTCGATGCTTTAGTGAGGACTGTGAAACATCTGTACATAAGTTGCATATCTGATACATTCAAAACACGTTCTTAAAAATCACATATCACACTATAAACTACAAGCTGAAGTACTGTTTTTATATATCAACTTACTTTAAAACCTTTTTCCCATTAGTGGCTAGCAGTAAAAAAAAAACAAATATTTGACTCAGATGTTCCTAAGTAGACAAAATATTTTTCAAACCAATATTAATTTTGTCTAATCGGAAATCAGATTTAAGATATGGAAAATAAAAACAGATTTAATGTACCTGCCTTTCAGTTCAGCTTCGATAATTTTTTGATCGACAATACGATGCATTTCAAAGAGCTCTGGACTTAATTTTCTCTGTCTCAACGTGACGACCCGTAGACGATTATTTACCCCCTGTACAGAAATTGGAAATAAATCTAAAGGATCGATGAAATGTTGCATCAACTTTTTCATTTTAATCTCTGATTTTTCTACATCGAAAGCTAGTTTTCTTTTCACAAGTGCCAACTGAGCGTCTAGTTTTTCTTGCAGGTCCTTTGAAATCCTAGGATCTAGTTCCAACATAATCCTCGGTATAACTTGCGTTGGCGGTAATTTTTTATTTCTCTTTAAGATCTGATTAAACTCTTTTCTAAGTGAAAATAATTTGTCTAGATACAGCTTCTTGTTGTAGTTCGCCAAATTAGTTTTTCTGTCCTCTTCCGCCTTAACTATTGCTTGTTCTAAACTCAATTGAGTATAGCTAGTGTCGTCGTCGTACAGTGATTCGTGTTTTTTCATAATAGGTACCTGTTTTGGGGGAATAGTTTTCTTGTAATCATCTTCTTCAGGAGAAAATTTGTATGAAAACACGTTTCCATCGTGTCCACAACTGAAGAAGTAATTTTCATCATAACTAAAGCACATTCGCGGAATAAATCCATTATAGTTATCGTGCATTGATAATTGCCAGTAGTCGGATAGATCACGAAAATCTTCTTTTACCTTGTTAATGCGTATTGCTCCGTTTTGCATAGCAAATATTAGATATTTCTTATTGTAGCTAAAATATTGGGAAAATAAGAAAAGTTTAACGGATCTACATTTTGAGAAATAATTATTTGCAAAGAAAGCTTACTTATATACGAAGCTGTTAACTTCAACGTCATCAGCGTCACAAATCATTCGAAATTTATATGGAATTTCTTCTTTTTGTTGTACAAAATATTCGTAGATGTATCCAGCATCGTATCCACCAACAGATAGCCATAATGTATCATCAGGTGTATGCTGAATCCACAAAATGTCATTGGGAATTTCTGGTATAAACAATGGTTCTAGCTCTTCTTCTGATTCAGAGTCAGCTGTGGATTAAATGGTTGGGCTGTAAAAGTATGATATGTGTTGATATTTTATTCAATACCCAGAAATATTTCCTCGTCCACTTCTAATCCAGGGTTTTCCTTTTTAAATTTCTCCATTTCCACGCGCTTTTTTTCTCTTTTTACAGCCTTTCGAGCTTCTATTTCTCTAATTTTTATATCTCTACGAATTTGGGCTTTATAAGTTATGAAACGTTGATGAATTATATTTGCCCGTAATAGATAAGTAATTTTAGTATAGTCCTGAGGCTCCATGGGTACAGTTATTTGCTCAATGAAACCATGTAAACAACCAAGAATAACTGTATCGTCCTAAAATAGGTAATAGGGAAGGGTCAGGTGGAATATTTTTTTGGTAAGAATTTTGAGTTGTAGCATATGGAAGTATAAGAACATGTGATTTATTACTAATTTAATTGTTGAAATGATTTTGAACAACGTAAACAAATCTATAAAAAATAAGTAATTCAGAGTGCTACTAATCAAGATCTTCCTGCACCGGATAGATAGCACAAGGGTCTTGTTAACTGCCTCTCAGGTGGTGATCTGAATGGTGGGGTTCAGATCACCGATGAGTTTGAATACGTCATGACTGGTAACAACAGCAATGCGGGTTGCTTCTATTTTATGGAAGTTTAACTCTATGTCAGTGAAATGCTCAATACTTGTGCGTACGAGAAACATTATACCACCATCTCGACCAACCAAGCGATCGTTACGGTAGATAATTCAGTTCGGCAATGTAAACCGATTCCCAGGGAGAAGATGGGTTTCATTTACGAGGCAAATATCCAGCTGATGCGACTGGATGAAGTCATTTTTTTGTCATTCGTGTTCCGATGCGTTATAGAAAGAGGAACTGTTTTTTTTGGGTGATCAATTCATTAATTAGAAATAGCGCTGATGTCTCATAATTGACCGGTTAGAACCCTATCAGCCTTCACGAGCAAATTACTTTTTAAAAGTGACTCGATTGGGTAGCCTAGCATGACAAACAGTCTGTCTCTCCTTATCCAGCTGATGAGATTACAGGTTTGAGAGGTTTTTGCCTTTTATTTTCTTAGGTTTGGAACAACGAACAGTGGTGTAGCGGACAATGGGATAATCATCTAAAGAAGGAGATGGTGATGATACTTTTGGACACGGAGCAACGTTTCTAGAAGACGGCAGAACTAGAGCGGAGACGGGAGCAGCACCTTTATTCTACTTTGAAATATTTCCAACGTGTTCAAGTGGTAATTTGCGATTGTCCTTTAACTTTAGTGCTTATTACTGTTGAACTTGAGATTCTACTTTGTAAACCAAAGAGTCGGCTAATTAAGAACCGCTCATCTTGACACGCCCAGTAATAGCCCTGTTTTCAGCGTACCTTGCTCCGCTGCGAGAATCGGATAAGAGCATATGAGATTTTCACGTGTACATTACAATCCTGCAGTTTGGTTTGTTCCTTCCGACTCACACTATATATAATGTCACCCTGATTTAAGTTACTTTTAGAAATGAGTTGCCGAAAGATTCTAATTGTAAGTTGTAATTAATATTTGTTTTTGCAATAAATTATCCTCTGCTTACATTTTCTCTATGCCATGTAATATATGTCACTATATCAGTAGTTCCAACCAATCCTATTGGTACCAATGATATATAATCTAGATTTTCTTTCTTAATTTTAAACACAAAAATCGTTTTATCTTCACCGCTGGTTACTAGGATTGATCCACTTGGATTAAGAGACATATATGTAAGTGGTTTATGATGGGGTTTAGTTTTCTAAAAAAGAAAATAACCGCTTGGAAATAGCATCAAGTAAATATTTTATTGCCTACTTGTAGCAGCGTTATATTGTAGGACTCGTTCCATTCTGAAATGTCCAAAACAATTACTCTGAGATTTCCATCATCAAATCCTAATATTAAAATATTTCCACTGGTGTCCACCTAAAACGAGCATTATGAAGTAATCGTGGTTAGATTTTCCGCTATTTAAATTGTTACTGTGCTTACATTTAAAGGAAGCCACAACATGCACACTCCTTTAGCGGGAAATTGATATTTCAATAACTTTTCCCGAGTTATATAATTGTACAAGTAAATTCTACCATCTTCACCAAGGCTTACAAGATATGGTCCCCACGGGCAAGCAGCTATATCGACTACACGTCCTGCATGGCATTCGTATAACTGTACAGATGGTGAAACGTTTAATTCAGTAGTAAGGTCAATTTTCCATAAGCCACCATTACCATCCTGCATTTTTCCATAGAATCGTAAAAAAAAATTGATTGCGTGTGATGCTAATTTAAATTTTTGGATTTTTTTTAAACTGATATATGTTTCTATTCAATTATGAAGTAACTCCCATGAAATGTTGTGCAATTGTTTCTAACATTTAACTGATATTGTGGTTACCTGTGCATAGTAAAAAGTGTCCTTAGGATTACTCGAGCGTTTAGAAATACACATGAATTCCACGTTTGGAGTGTAGAAATCGTATATGGGCTCCAGCTGAACAACTCTGTCATCATCCGGAGGATCAGCTTGATCAATCGTATCGTAGTGCCATACACGAATTCTACCATCCATTGCGACGGTCCACAGTTCACCATCTTTGAAATCGAACTGCACAATTGGTCCCTCGTGACACTTTTTCCTTAGTTTTCGAAATACTTCCAATTTAATAAGCCCAGCTTCCCATACTAGAAAGTTTCCCCAGAAACAACCAGAAATAACCTGTAATTACTTAAAAATTAACGTATGTCGAGGCGCGTGATTGATTTTAATATCCAGATACTTCTTTTTTTTTCAATTAAAGCAGATCCTTTCTGAAAATATTGTTTAAATTAAATTTCCGAGACCATTTTTTTTTTCCAAATCAAGCAGAACATTAGTTATAAAAAACGGTTTGATATACAGTTAGAAATAAAATAAGTTTATGAGATTTTAACAAAAAAATAACTCTAACTAACAAAAAAGGTTGATTACAAACACTATTTGCTTGCCTTCTCGTCTGGCATTGGATATATTCCTAGAATATCTGAATATTCTGTTTTTCCAAATCTACCAAGTTCTCCTTGAAGTTTCAATCCAGTAAATGTTTTAGCCATCTTCCAAAATTTAATATGAGCTAGGCCTGTAAATTAACAACGTAATCCATTGAACAGCAGATGATTTATGTAAATAAAAGTACCACACGTAGTCAAATGACCGGGCACATATGGTGAGAAAACCACTCTGTACACATCGTTCACGTAGGATTTTGTTCTAAGAAGAATAGCCGATTTTCGCCAATTCCAAACTGTAATTAAATGATCTGGTTCCCCTCCTTGCGAAACTAGCAATTCGCCGTTGGGGCTATAATAAAATTAAAAATTAATTAGTATATTTATTTATTTTACATAAAGTCATATTTCAAAGCTTCCATCTGTCGACTCGATTAGCCGTTCGTCCGTTGCAGTTATTTTGCACGTTTGAAATAACTAGCGATCAGCATTAAAAAAATGCCTTATACTCTATTAATAGGGGCAACCCGTGTAATTTATAAAAATAGCAATCTAATATTCCTAAATTCGATAATCAGTCCTTTGTTATAGAATTCTCCGTGTAGTTTTTAATATGCTTAAGTGCAGCTGTATTCCGTTGTAGCATGTATTGTGAGCAGTAATTGAAGGTTTTGTGGTTTTTCAGCATACAAGATCTAATTCACTGTCCATAAGATGTCTTAGGATGGAATAATTTTGTATAACTCTCATAATGTGTATTGTATTTCTATTAATCGTTTACAGTCGAGGAAATGGTAGATGCCCGCCATTTTTTCCTCATGAAATGTGGAACCGCCATCAAAGGTCATTGGATGATCGAGATCGAAGAAATAATCGTTGTCCTACATAATTATCTTCAAACTAATTAAGAAATTGTAAAAGCTCTGATCCTAAAGCATTGTTGAGAAATTAATAACTATGTCCATATTTTCTATAAGCATAGACACCAAAGAAGATGTTCAAAGCAAATTGTGGATCGTTACTATATTCCGTATTCAGAAAAAAAACTTATTACTTCGCTGCCTTTTAACACATCTTGTAGACAATGAATTAGATCTTCTTTATTAAGAAACCATAACATTTTTAGCTACAGTCCAACTAATTATTATTGGATGAAAAGCAAACCGTTTTTTATTTGAATAATATTCTAAAAGTTAGAGATAATTCTGATTACGATATTCTCATTGCACAGATTTGATTGAAATGAATTTTTAATGTTTGTTATATTTTTTTATTTTTTGTTTTTGTTTATATTTTATTGTATTCAAGGAATTATGTGTAAATATGTATTGAATGTGGAATCGCATGGTTCGATTGAATGCATATTTATGTATACACGTGGTATAATATTTACAAAGAGGGCGGGGCAATAGTGCGAGGTTCTTATTATTGGTAATAGGAAAAAGGATTATATACATAAATCATAGAAAATTATTTTGGTTACATATAAAAGTTCTTTTTCGTTAATAATAACCTATGTATTAGTACATATTTCATGTATACTTTGTATAGAATTACCTATACCTAAACTCAGTTGTTTTCGAAATATTTACGAAAAATGATGATCATACACAATCCTTTACAACGCCCAAAAGATTTAATTTTATTATCGTTATTTTAAATAATACACTCTGTATATTTTTTTAATTTTTCAATTGCTGGTAACGTTTCGCGTTAATTATCTCAAAGTTTCCTTATACCTAAAGTTAGTCGTTTTTTGAGATATTTTGCATCTTTGACTTATTACTCTGGCTCGGGTAATTCGGTATAAAGAAATTGCCCTAAGGTTTAGTAATCTGGCCAGCCAAGCTGTAGCTCCCCATCTTCCGTTATATCTATTTATTGGGCCAATGTACATTTAAAAGCTTATCAGAGGCAATTTCTAAATTTTAGGGGATCAAGAGGTGCGCTGCAATGATGTTCGGTTATCATTGGAGAAACTGACTGATTTCCTCGCAACTCTCTTCACGCCGGCGGGTTGTGTTGGGAATAAATGTGGAAATTATGTTTGTTTGCACATTCATTTGTATGAAACAACCGAACAAAACAAATCAGTCTCGGTACTAATTTGTCCACTGACAATATTCTAAACGCTCCTCCAGATTAGTATTTTTAAGCTCCTGATGCACGTCATACAGACCGAACGCTGATATTTGCCTAAATGAGTCATTCAGGTCTTTCGCAACTAATGCCAAAACTACAAATTGGAACGCTAGTGAATTTGGTTTTCTTCTATCTGGATGCCATTGTCCATATACGCGGAAAGCCAATAAACAATTTTTGTTACATCGCATCATTCTTCACTAGAAAATTTTATTTTCTTGTAGCTTTTTCTACTTATACTTTCACACTGACAATTATGCCTGATAGAAAGGAATATTTGTTTTTAAATCCTAAATGATATTGTGCAGGCGAAGAACCCATGATTAAAAGAATTAAAAGAATACTTCTAGAAAATATCTCGCACTATTGTCCCATCTGGCACATGGGGTGCTTCTTTGCAGTTAATCCATCAGACCCGGAAAGAAATCAGAAAAATTAACGTTAACACCAATAAACCATGATTACTATATTCAATAAACAACTCCTTACTGGAGATAAATTATATTTTTATTAAAAAAAAAAATTGCAGGGCTGCGTTTTAAAGCTTTAATAGATACAATCAATACTAATTCATATATTTTGGCGTCCGTCGGTAAATTATGAAAATTCGTAATTTATTTAGTATTTCGGACGTAATTAAGTATCTGAAATCAAAATATATTAATTAATTCGCGTACATGGCGTGTAAAATAACAATTATTTGTCGAAATATTCTGATATATTCGGAGATAGTTATTAAAAAGTGAACGTTTCCGACATCAAGGTTCCCGTGATGTAGCCCGTCCGGCGAGCGGGATTCCTGACCGGGGCGACATTTTTCCAGATGCGTAATTACGTTGGAAATACCAAGGAAATTACGAATTTACATAATTTACCGACGGAAACCAAAATATATGAATTAATTAGTATTTTGGCATGTAGAATAATTATCTGTCGAAATGATATTTGTTACGGCAACTGTCCCTCGCGATGACTTCCCCACGCCTGTGCTACGATTATCAACTATAGAAATAGAGAAAAAAAGTGCAAAGCGTAAAATAAAACAAGTTATTCGGGTTATAACAATTATAATTCAGTAATAATTTTTTACCTTAGTGTGTATAGCTCATGAATAGGTACAAAGTTTTTCTGAAAAAAGGTGGTAAGTATGGCAAGGAAGCAAGAGATAATTAGCACTCCTTGTGTTGTAGTCATAGTATTTGTTAACACCGAATTGATCTAAATGGTTAAAAACAAAACGCGTATCTCTAGAATATACAATATCAGCAAATTCATAGCGATCTAAAGGAAAAATAGTTCGTAGTGATCGCTCTTAGCTACTGACTAATTCTCTGGATCTGAGGAGTTTTTCGCCAAGTGGTATAAATATTTAGAAATCCGTAGTATAGTGTACTACATTTTAACATACCTATAATTTAGATGAGTGTAACATTTTGCTGTACCTTCTCGTAATAAACAAACTATTTCCAAACTGGGCCATTCATAAATAATTATAGGTGGTTGTTCTCCATTTTCAGCCACAGCTATGTGTTGATCTTCTTCGTTTGGATTTTTCTAAAAGAAACGGTAAATTTATAAATATTCATTACGATTTTATTAAATCGCAGAGAATACTCAACTGTTATATGGCCCAATCCACCTCCAAATGCGCTTCTTCTAAACGTTAATTCCTTAGTATCTACGTCGAAAAAATTTATTAGGTTTCCAGAAATAAAAATAATAGTTTGCTCATCTGCTACGACCATATTGTAATATTTTTTACAATTATAGCTATAAGAGAAGCTAGGTAAAATTTAGGAAATACAAGTTAATCTTCGATCCCGCTTTTTATCTAAAGGATACTCAAATTTTAAAATATTCATTGGTAACGTTGAATCATCGGAGCAAAATGGCCCAGATATAAAATCTTCTGATCGTAGTACCACAGGCTCCTCCTCAACTATCTCTTCGTCATATAATAGAGACTCCTCGTCTTCAATATTTGAATCTTCCGGTAAATCATCTATTCCACTTTCTGTCTGTGACATTTTAAATACAAACGTAAAACTTGAGTGGTTGTCTAATCGATAAATATATTTATGTACTGCGTTCCCATAGTTATATCTTTGACTGAATGTTCTTTTTGGCTGCCGATACATTGCCATAATTTATACTACGTTGACATTACTACAAATATTGGTATTATTGCTTTCGTAAAAAGCAGACAAGTGTTGTGCAGTACTTGATTCAACTTGATTATTAAAGTTATAATTAGGTTTCGTCAATGTTAGATGGTTTTGAAGGCCCAAATCCTGGTTAAAACTAACTGAAGATGGGTGCGCAACATTTTAATCTCACTCTAAGAAAACAGTAATTGCTGCATAAAAGAAGGGCGGAATGAAATAAGAATGTTGGCATGGAAAGCTCGCAGTTCTAGAATCTCTACTGTAGCACTGCTTTATTGAGATCTTTAACAGAGAATCCGTTTTCAATTAATAAAAGGTAAGTATTACAATTTCATTTACCTCTAATAATCACAGTATCTCATATATGATAATAATATTTCTTTGATTCTGTTAGAACAGGCGGCTGGTGCAACAACGCTGTGCATATCGTGTATATTATACTGTATATGAAAAATCCAAGCATTGTAATTGACTTCCCAATTACGTCACCAGCCGCTACTGATTGTTGGTAAAAATATAGGACGCAAGCAATCAGGAAACCTTGGTTGCAAAAGTATCGAGTGACCGCGGACATCCTTTTTTTAGTATATATATGGTATACTATATATTTTTAAAAATATTTCAATATTTATAGGATTAACACAACATTGGCGAAACTTAAAGGAAGAGCAAGTAACACAAGCAGGTGAGATCAAAATAAAATGGAATAAACGATTCATTTTGTGAGAGACGGCAAATTGTCAGGAAGAGCAACTGCTGAGAAATATGATGTCCAAAAGCTCCCTTCGTGATCAATTTGCGGCATCCACGAGTATTTTTTGAAGTTAAATTTAAGAGTGCTGATATAATAATATTGAAAACAAATACAGATTTTACATATTATTATTATTATCATTATACAGATTATAATAGTATGACTAACTGTGGAGAGAATAACAATTTATATAATTAGTTCAGTGAGATTCTTAGTCTCGCACTGCTGCTGAAAGCTCTTCAAATCATAGTCACGTCTTTGATATGCAGAAGCTTTGGTTGCAGTCAGCTCCTACTCATAGTTTTCACAACAGAAAATGCAAAAAAAAAAACAGCTTAATACGTAGCCGAAAACGGAAGTAACATTTTATTGCTTAAAACAAGTAATTCTGTAAAACTGTATTCATGCTACATCTGGAATGTAGCGACCGAACTCAAGGCTTAGTTTCTGCTGATGCTTAATTATTATATGTTTAACCTCTGCTAGCTTCTTGTTTTCGTTTTTCGTCTTCCAAAAGCAGCTTCAATATCGAGAAGAAAGCCTATTTTATTCTTAAAAAAAGAGTTCAGTAAATTATAAATCTTTGCCTTTGTAGTAGCGGTGGTGATTGGGCGGCTAATTGAAAATTCTTCTCCCACTTCGGTAAGTCCAAGTAGGCTATGAACAACAAACGTCTCAATTAAACACAACGGGTGCTATCTATACACATTCTTATTCTTATTGTTTTATGCCAGGCTTGCGTCTCACTTTAGGACCTTTTATTTCTACCATTCAAATGAACATATTTATTATTTCAAAGGCAGAGCATGCAATTACTAGCAATGTTAATGTTACAGGAAGCAATATGACAATAGCAGTTTCAGAAATATGGTTTCCGGTGCATAGGTGGTAGTGTTTTATTTTATACAATTTACCAAGATGTTTCTAAATCAAATAAATTAAAAGATAATCACAAGTCATGTTTTTATTTTCAACATACTCAGCAATCGTCAATACGCATACCAACCAGGAAGGTCAACAGACTTAGCCGTAGATAAGCTAAATCGACTAATCTCTAAATCAATAGAAGACAAGGAGATGGAAATTACCGCCTTTTTAAGCCATTGAGGGGGCGTATTATAATGATGCCACCACAAGCTCTTTTGTAGAGGTAGTCAGGAAAAAGGGCCGCCCTGGAGGGACGCGTATTAGTGGCCTCTCTGGAGGAGGTGAGGGTAGGAGGTGGATGCCCACAGGAAGGTGTATTATCACCTGTATTGTCTAGGATATGCTGACGATCTAGCTATGAGGCAAACTTGTCGGAGTAGGAAAGACTTACAGTCAATGGCCAAAAAAATTATCGTATTCACAAAGAAACGCATAATTCAAGACCTAGAGCCAATCCGCTCGGAGGAGTTGAATTCCATTTGTCAAAGAAGCGAAATACCTCCGAGTATAGTTCAACCAAAGACATACATGGAATTTTTACATCACTAAAACCATCAAGAAATGCCTTAAGCAGATGTAAAAGGTTGTATGGAAAAACACGGGGCCCAAAAATGATGCTGTGGTTATATATGGGGGTAATTAGACCAGTGATAACATGTGGATCGGTGGTATGGTGGACGAAAACATTGCAAGTACAGGCAACAGGGAGGCTAAGTGACATAAAAAGATTAGCATGTGCCACAGAGGCCGTGAAAACCACACTAACAGCTGTTTTAAAATACTTTTTCCTTCTTTTTTTTAAATCCCCTCTAAATGCTTCGTGTAACTGCTTGAGTTCATTTGTCTGCCTTATTTTCTTCGAAATGCCTTTAGATTACTTTTGTGTATATAAACATTGTTGAATTTCTAAATAATATTCGGCGAAAAAAAAATATTTTTTCAATATCCGTTTTCTTTTGTATCCCGTTCTCACCAAGGAATACCAATTCAGTGACTTGATATTTTTTGTGGTTGGCCTAACAGCGATCGTTTGCGACATTACGGGTGCCACTGTGAATTTTGACCACCAGATTCCATGCGAATAATGTTGTACAGGAAGAAATGTCTTTCGGGTGATGTCGTGTAGTTAATATTTTACTTGACGTTTCGCCGACCATGCTGTCAGCATCTTAAGAAAATTTCTGAAGACTGAGAAAAGAAAATATTAACCACACGACATCACTCGAAAGACATTTCTACTATGGATTACGGTCGTGAAAGCCTACACTCAACTATGTTGTACAGGAAGTTTGTGTGTTTGTTAAAAAAAATTCTTAAGATGTAAATTATTGAAAATAACTTGTGATTTTGATTATTCCCCATAAATTAATATTAATGGAGAATGTCTTTTTTTAAATAAAGATTTAATAATATAAATAATAGAAAATATTGAATTCTAGTGTAAGTGCACGTACTTTACCTCAATATTCCGCCATAATACATCAAAATAAATTCATTGTATGTTGTAATTCAAATTGCGAATATCTGTATCACATCGAAAGTCAGATATACCTACATGTTTATTTAACATTTTTTAATTTTTACTTAAAGAAAACAGAATCAAACATCTAGATCTAAATGAGAAGACATGTGGGAGTAATGCAAATTTAAAATTACATCATTAGCGATGTTTTTTTCGCTATCTAAAACAACTCTCAATTTTTATGCAAGTAATCTTGACAATTTTGGGCTCTCTTTAAAAATCAAAAATTTATTTGCTTAAAAGGTGAGGTGAGGTGAGGTGTTCACTTTCCAATAAAAAATATTGTCGAATAAATAAGAAATAAACTAATATTTGCACATAGATTTGCCGAATATTTTGTCCAACATATACTGCGTATTATAAGCTTAATTTTATATATTTTTGGCACAAACGTACCTTTCATGAGCATTAGAAATAAGAAATACAAGATAGCATATCGTATGCACACATAGTACTCCACATAATATATCTATCAATGTGTTTGTAGTATAGTTATTGTTAGTAGTTTTCAGAATATTTCCAAGATGTGCCGCAAATGTGTACATACGCACGAAACCGTCAGTTTGAGGTAGATTTGTGAAGCAATCCGAGGGTGACACGCTCGAAGGTTACTGGCTTCCGATAATTGGTAATGATTAATAAGAAAATGAGTAATAACATGCGGGCTATCCGCTTTTCAGTTTAACATTATTCTACATTCCGTCGCGTCGAAAGTGTTTGTGGTGTCATTTACTCTCTGAATTGCTATTAACTTCAATTAAAATTAATTTTTAACCATCCTGTCTAGAAAGGGTGTAGGGCGGCTTCCATGCTAATCGTAGTGCCGCTTAAATTCAGAGTGCGCGTGTTTTATTTGTGCCTGGGACAGATTTTGTATTTCAAGTATTAAATATTTTAAAGCAGTATGACGAACCAAACATCTTCTGAATTAGTGAGGTGAGTTTTAATCTGCAGCGTGTGTATATGTGTGTACAAGATCAAATATTCAAATTATTTCACACGTGCGATACATATGTAATGAGAAGTGTATGTTTTGAAATAAAATAAGACACAGAAGCGTATGTAACACAATCATATCGTGGTTGTACGTAGCATGTGCATAGCGTTTTAGTTCCATTTTGAACTTGACATAGTTATAAAGTTTATATTTTATTTTACTTACTCATATACAATTAAGACGCTAGTTAGCATTTCTAAAATGTAAATGTGAAATTGCCGCTCGTTATACTTTCTACAACATTTAACGTTATCGGAATATGCATGTGTAAGCGGAAACTTTTATCAGTCGTAAAAATGTGATGTTTTTGAGAAAATTCTGGGTATGTAATTGGCATTGTTTAATTAATTTTTATTACAGATATTCAAGATCCATGCTGACAGCGGCAGGCGCAATTACTTTAATTATTATGATGATAGGAATAATTGGCAATTCACTAACAATTGTCGCTTTGGTGAGACATTCAAAACTAAGAACAGTTGCAGCTGCTTTCATAGCGAGGTTAGTATCTTCTTAGCACTAAAAATTTAAGAAGCAATATCTCCACCACGTGAATACGTATTTACATGCATATGTTACGTTTAGCGACGAATATAATGCACGGCGAATGTTTCATTTAAGTAATTTAAATCAATTAAGGCGATGACTGGGCTCACAAAAGAACAGGAAGGCGTTAATTTATTCTATTCTTTCAAAAATGAATGTGTGTAGTAAACATTCGATTAAAGGAGTAAATATTATATGATTGAATCTTTTAAACAAATTTAGTGATCGTTTGCAGTGTTATAAAGTAGTATAAAAGATTTTAATTAAATTAATCGCATAGGGCGCTTAGTGCGGATCTCCGATGTATGTTACTTCACGAGCGCAATAATTTAATAACCAGAAAGTTAATAGGTATATTTTAAAAACTTATTTTGTAGAAATTATAAAGGTGATACAAATTAGTGGACCACTCTTTCTATCTTTGTTATTTTCGATCGTATGAATTCAAAAAGCCTCTATAACTTTCTTATTGTTCATTTCAGAATAATCGATAAAAATCGGAAATTGACTCTTTTAAAGTTTCAAAAAATATAGGAATTAGTAAATTTTGATCTTTTAAATATAAAAATTGCGTTGTTGCATGACAGTTAATTAACTAACAGTAAAAGGACTACTAGTGTAATAGTGGATAAGCCCTAGTAGCCCATTAATGTGGATCACTCTGTACAGTTAGATGATTTATTTACCCCCAAACAGACGTACGCGTTGTTATTACAGTTGCGTCTGTCTATACAATCTTTTACCCTCTTACTAGTTAGTCTATCTTAATATTGAAACCCCGTGAAATTTTGTGTGCGCTCACTGGCGCTGCCGGTTATAGCGAAGTTGATTCGAATCGACTTATTTTAATTGAATCGTACTATATACGGTTACATCGTTTTTAATGTTAATATAAGTTTATTTAAAATCTGCTATGCTTTATTTATGTAATATTATGCAAAAAACAACTTCCCGCTTTTATTATTTATTTCCAAAAACAGGCCTTTTTTGCTAATTTAAAAATCTTCAATTTATCAAGATAGACACATTAAATATTAACGAATTGAAAATTGAAATTGTACCCATAAAGAGTAATTTAATTATGTAGTTTGTTTGGAGAGAATGTAGTAAAATATTCCTTTGCTACTTACAAAAGCATACAAGATAAAGTTTACAAGAGTCTGTTAAGAAAGATGCAAGAGAAATGTAATATATCTATCATTAATAAGTGTGCTACATACGATGTTTTCATCGAAAGATGTGAAAGCTGAAGATCTAAAAGAATTATTTTCATTAGACAGTGAATTGAAGTTTATTATCTCAATATACACTTTTTCCTTCAAACTACTATCTTAATAAAACTGACATATTGTAAGTTCTCTAATTCACATTCAGTGTTTAATTCTTTATTGTTACGGATATCGAAGAAAGTCTAATTTTTAATATAAAAATGCCGCAAGTTAAGAACCTCCATTTCGAATTGTCGAATTTTTAAATTAATCATGACGCACCCTGCGTATCAAAACAGTTGTTGATTTGCATTATGATATATTTAGTCCTATACTGTAAAATTCCAAAAGCATATTAAGAAAACTTCAAGAAGTAGTCAGTGGAATAAAATTTAAATCAATGCTCTGAGGGTGAAAGGAGCCGTTAAAGAAACAGCGGCATTTTGTAGAAATCTCAAATTACATCAATTATCTCAAAAACTAAGATAGATAGGCGTAGGGAATATTCAAGAAAGTTGACGTGAATTGAAGAGAGGCATCCAGAAACTTAATAATGTACAGAATGTGCCATTTAAAAAATCTAACTTGTATCGTACACTGCGGAACCTAAATCCTCCGTTTACTTAATTATAATTTGTGTTGTGCCTACCAAGAAAAATCCACTTGCAATAACCGTATTTTAGTGTTTTATTGTTATTGGGTTTTAAGGTCTTTGGTAAAGGTTCTTTTTTGGTGCTTTTTTTGGTTTGGTTCTTTTGGAAAATGAAAGGTTTTTTCCTCGGATTTATTTTATTTTGCAACGTTTCGTCGTACCATTTTGATCGACATTTTGAAGCCTATCTGTCAGCTTTACGTTCATATTGTGTTAGTCGTAATCTTCTTTTCCTTTTATTTTCTTTCGTTTCACGTTTGAAATTCTGTTACTTTTTCTTTTTCTTTTTGCTGACCTTTTACTTGTAAGATACAAACCTGTAATATTAAAAGTGGACATAACATAATTATTTATGCGATGAAAGAAATATCGTTTCCTATGGGATACTCTGTATAGGTACTATGTAATAAGTAGGCAGACGAATTGGTATTAATATATTGTAGCTAAAATTGAAGCATCCATGTACTACAGCGTTATGATTTAAATAAACAACATTAAAATCCAGGAAATTTTTTACGTACATAGTGTTTACTTTTCAAGTTTTACTGGTTTATAGTGTTTATACGGATTTACCCAGAAATGCAAATATTACATGTTTATAAATGCTACTTCTTCCTGTTTTTTCTGGTCAATACAAAGTATACAAATATTATTCTAGCATATAATGACAATGACGCGATACCTGTTTGCTTTCGGAAATGAAACTCGTAGAACGTGCTTCCAAACGTAGTTTTTTGTTATCGAAAATGTTGAACACAAATTTTTAATGTATTTGTAATACCCGCGTATTGGTTTTGTTCCTTCGCAAAGATTTGACCGTTGTCAAGTTGACGGGAATTTTCCTTTTGACGTATCATATGGGTCATCACAGCTTCTGTTTACTACATCTGATATATTGACAGATAACTCAACAAACAATTATCTTATAAAAAAAGAATTGCCAACTAATCGGTCGTAAAAGCGATTTATTTTGTAATCTATCAAATAAGAAAGTTACCTATTGAACTTCGTTATTTACCTAAGAATTCCCACTATCAATTGTTAGTTTTAGTTATCTATATCTATTTTTTAAACAAAAAGATGTCACTTTATATATATGTACATATGCTGTTAAAATATTAACTTGTCCTGCATAAAATAAATCTATCTGTTAGAGAAAGAAAAAAAATCACTTGAATCATAAACAAAAAAAAAGTTTTGTTTCACAATAAGAACAACTAAAAAAACGTTGGTATTTCCTATCGGTTAAACCTCATAGAATATTATCAACAATTCAACATAAATACATACTCATCAAACTTTTATGTTTACTGGGAATTGAAGTATTTTCTTAGTGATTATGATAGAAATCCAATTGTAAATATAATAGTAGAGCAGTTTTATTGAATGTTATAAAAATCTAGAATCAATCTAACAGATGCAATTAAAAACTATTTATTTTCCTAACAATCCTTTATTCGCAAGCATCGTTCGACGAACCACGGAACTAATCCGTTGAATTGGAAAGCATCAAAACGGTCTAGCAGGTTCCACGGAATTGGCCAAAGTGTTAAAACAATCTGACAAACTCGTTGTTTTCAAGCCCATCCTTTAGTATGTGCATAGAAACAAAAATCCTTGGAAAATGTAACTAGTTCTTCACTTCCACTATTGATGTTTTTTCCCTAATTATTGTCATCGCTCGATAGTAGATGAAGCGATTCTGGTTTGATGAATCAGGATCTATTTTATATCGGTGAGAGTTGATAATAAAATGCGTAATGAACATTTCCGTTTAGTTTGTGGATAAATTCATGGATCTTCTGAATATTTAGGGCATTTTGTAGAAAGCGATTACTGAATTTTTTCTCCAATTTAAGTCCTACGCGAACGAAACTGGTTCAGACTCCTCTGCATCAGGATCGTTGTTGCGATCATCTGTTTCATCCTTATTTACTTCTTACTCCGCCATTAGTTCTACAATATCTGCCTGAGCTGAAATCACGAAATCTCCTCTTCCCATTGCATTCATCAACTTAGTTATTGAAGAATGTTCATGTTCCAATTGTGTCACCTTTAATTCAAATATTACCAAGCAGATATAATTAGGAAGTTAAAGAGATATGGTATGTAACTAAAGTGTTCATTTTTACCACTTTTTGTGAAAGTTCTCAGTATTTTTGTATATGTACCGAATTTGACTGAACTAAACACTTGATTTATTACCGATGCGAGTGCATGGTCCATAATTCGCCGAGGCTTGGCTGACCTACTTTTACTCCGCTTAAATTTACACCACGTCCAACGGGACGTAAGCTAGCGCAAACCATTAGATCAGGTTAATCAAACAACGTATCGTGTAACTGAACCTTAGGTAACAGCATCAATACTGAATTTGTTCCATAAATCAACAATCTTGATAAAGAGTTCATTGCATATTTTATTCATTATAATCTATTTCAAATATTTCAGTAAACAACACTGTCTGATATAAAAATTTGCTTAGATTATGACGTTGTTTTAATACTTAATTTGTCCACTCTTAAACAAATAAGTTTCAATGTATTTCTGCTTAAAATTTCCTCAATTAAATTACGATTAATTTCACACATTTGCAAAATGTATTTCGTATAAAGAGTTTTACAAGTAAGCGTAAGTACATACTTAACATATACTCCAGAAAACGTGACGGTAACAAATATACTGATTTCCCGTAAATTTCTACTAAAAACCCATATTGTAAAAACAGGTATAATATTTGAACTATAACAATCAGTAACTACATATGACTCATTGTGAAGTATGGTCACCTTTTCACGAATTCGGAAAAGACAGTTATGGTTGTGATTCATCGATTTTAAATCTGTGAATCATCTCCATTACATAACTCGCGGTATTTCATTTTGCGATCGCGGAAATGAATATACTACAACTATTGATTTCGTATTTCCTTGTGCTCTTTGCCTTTTGCTTAATGACTGGTAATCATTTCAATGACACGTATGAGAGGAACATGAGAAAGTTTAAATGTGCTTGCGTTTAAGTAAATGATGTCATTTAGTGACGATTGCTCATTGTCAATTAGCCAGTTTGAATGGAATTTGAAGGAATGCATGTACACCATTAACATTTTCTTACCTTCAAAACAAGTGTAATGAATTAATTGCTACATACGTTTCTCTAATTAAGAATAGTTTATTAAAAAGATAAAATCAAATTTCGAAGAATCGTAGGTAATTATATTTTTTGAGCATTTCTATTTTATTTTTAAAATGTTTCACTTTAGAGATAAATGATTTTCAATTCTCAATTTAAAACTGTTTACATTACACCATTTAATATCGAAGGAAAACATTTTTGGAAAGAAATTATGGCTGCCATCGATAAGAGTTTATCGCTGATATTTTAAATGGAGAGATTGTCACGTTGAGAGTTAAACCATCGATATCTAAGAAATTACGACCCAGAAGAATCTGAAAAACATTTTCTGAAGTTGCAAATGATGCCTTTTTGAAATGTGCATGACCTGTGCTTATCAAAAATAAATAATAAATTGAAATTCCATTTAAAACTTTACTGCTTTTGAAATAATGTTAGAAGTTGACCTTTTGTAATTACTTCTTATGACAACTAATTTTTAAACATTATATACATGACGCAAACGTTCCTTTTTATATAATTATTCTGAAACCTCAGTCTGCATTGTGCTGGCGCTTATAGTATAAATAAATAAATAAAGTTTACTGGTCTAATGGAAGCGACACTGAAAACCCCTGTTAATAACAGCTTTTTTTTTACGAAATGCACGAGTTCTTTTAAAAGACAAACCTTTCTAGTAGTTCACATCATTTCAATATTCAAATCAATACAAACCAAAAGAATAGAATTCCTTTTGTTGCAACCCTTGAGATATTCTAAAAAATAATTCCAAGTGGCCGCTTTTTTAATAAACGGTTACCCGTCCTTTCATAATATATAATAAGACGCTTCAAGATAATTGATCTTTCTGCAAACGTTAAACGCGCGTCTGCATAAAATAGCGCCTTTTAAACTAAGTGAAAACTTGATTAAAGTTTTTAGTACGGATTTATGAAAAAAATCGTCATAAACGTTTTTGTTTGTTCTAAAATAAATTGTTTAATACTACGTAAAATGTCATAGCTTTGTATTTTTCTTGTTGCTATCTACAACTGCATTAATGGTAATGCTTTTCACATTGTATAATCATCAATCAGGCAGTATTTAACTGCTAATAAAATAATAAATAAGTAAAGTACATACAAGGAATTTCAAAAAAGGGAGGAGTTATGTATTCTGGAAGGGGGTGGAATTACCGTATAAGTGAAAATAAGCCTGTTTTGTTAATTTATTATTATTAAATGTATCTCTTTAAATTAAGATATTAATACATGAGATTACAGTAATTAATAGCAATTAAAAAAAAAACAGCGGTATTAACAACATTATTTCAAAAGTTTTATATCGATTTTTGAAACAAGCAAAAACTTTTATAAAGAATATGTTTTTTCTCATAAATATATAATAAAAAAGGTTTTCTTCTTGTGACATCTATTTCGAACTGATATTCTTTGAACGTTTTATTCTGGTGTATTTACAACATTGTATAGAAAAAAATATTGTTAAGAGGATAAATTAAAAGCGGCGGGAGCTAGTCCGGAGTAAACTTTAATGTCACTTGATCTAGATGATTATCAGTATTTTCTTTACTCAAATATTTGGAAATATCTTCTGTGAATTTTCGCAGGTTTTAAAGGATATTTTACTGCAATAAAATTACTCGAATATTTAATGCACTATTTTTTTTAAATTATTAGAGAGATTTTTTAGTTACACTATAACTTGAAAACAAATGAAAACAAGATAAGACCACATGATCTTTTTTTATATTATTTTCAGGTGTATAATACACTTCTGAAGTTTGGTCCGTTTCTCCAAATTATCCTGTATAAATGAATATTTGGGAGGGTTGTCAGTTTCTTTGGATACATTTTTCAGAAATAGTTGTTGATCCTTTCTGAATTCCTCACAGTTTACATTTATGTGTTCCAACTTCCCCGTATGAGCACAAAAATGGTTTCGACCAAATCTCCTCATACAATGTGACTCTTGAACCACAGTTCTTTTGGAGAGAATGGCTGAATAATCTTACAGAAGGTATCCAGCCATCTTGCTATGGCCTAGTTTAGGTGTTTTGGCGTGTCACTTGGAAATAATATGCGTTCTAGAACATTTAATTAAACAAACAAACAAAAAAAAACAATTCTCTTTAACAATGGCGCAGCTTTCAGCTTTCCACAATTACGTAAATTTTCAGTATAAAATCATACCCACAATGTTGTAGCTTCACAAGATTTTTTTTTTCTTCTTATGGTAGGGATTCAAGAGGAAATATTTTAAATAATGTAGTACAAAAGAAAACAAACGCCGAATGGATACTATATTTGTAAAGCTGCTTAATTGAACATTATTTGCAATATGACTACTTTTAACCGACTAAGCAACTTGCCCATACCCTGCGTGCTGTTTTCGAAAAAAAAAAAATTTAAATACTTTTTTTTCTCCTCATTCGGAATATCGGATATTCGTAATTAATACTATTAATACTAGATATCTATAGTTTTACCTCCCAGTGGAACACTCTGTATATAAAAAAAACATCGGCTGGCATTTATATAACAGCATTTAAGTGCTAGTTTAAGAATGGGAAATGAGTCCAGATACCGAAATATACGTAATGTACTAGAGATAAAATTTGTGGTATCTGCACAAAACCACTTTTCATGGAAATGATAAGGTTTATCGTAGTTATTGGTACGATAATACCTACGAATATCACTAAAATATGGTGAAAATATCCATGTATTAATTTTTATTAAATGGTAAATAATATAGGTAATCTCATGCGTATTTAATATTACCGTGCAATCTTCTTTCAAAATTGTAAGACCGTTTATGAGAAATAAGATATAAAGCAGTGCGCATGCATACTATCTAATAAAGCGTGCAATAAATATTTGTTGATGTAAAAAATGTATGGTTGGTATGGATCAATATTTGATAAATGATTTAGAAAGAGCTCAAATTGTTACATATATATCTATATATGTACATATATATTTTAAGCAGACATTCATAATGATGAATTTAAATTTTTATATAGGTATCTTGATCTTCTGGAATTGTAAAAATTCTGCTTAATAAGCCTCACAGAGTATCTCTCAAAAATAGCTTCATTTATACAGGATGCTCGGTAAACACGGAAACAGGCACTTATGGTACTTTGATATTTTAAACGGAACGGTCCGTGTTTGGTTTCTCCATCTAGAAATAAAAAAACTGCACAATTTGCGACTACTTAATTATTAATTACTGGCCTAGTGATGTGTTTGTTAGATATGAAGCCGGTCGCTTAATTTGGAATAAAAGAATTTATGCGAAAACTTTGGACCTTTCCCAACTTAAGAGATTGTCTGGTTCGCAACCTCTCTATCACCCTATTGTTACGAAAATAATTTTGCTGATGTCTATTATCCTATCAGATAATTTCAACCATGCTGTTTACACATAGTCGCAATTTTACATTTCAGGAAGGTTTGAACACGTTGTAGCTCAAATTTTAATTTCGTCTTTATTTGGAAAATAAATGAACCAAACAGTCAGTGTTTGCATTATTTCTCCTTTCAAATTTGGTGCTACAACAACCACTATGAGTAACAGTTGGATATAAGTTATTTTAAAGGAATCTCCTGTATATGATTTTATTTCCTCATAAAATTGTTTCCCAAATTCTAAACGTACAGTATTATCTTTAATATTTTTTATAATTTACGATTTAGAGTGTCCAATATTACAATAAATAGCAGCTCATACGTTTTGTTCTTAGGGTTGGATAAGAAAAAAAAAAAAGAAGAAACACCTCAAAGATCGTAAATGGTAATTTCCCATATATTTGAATTTCTGTAAATAAAAATGAAACAATAACCAAAAATACAATGCTAAGATAGCTTAGCTTCCTCATGGTATTGATGGAATAATTCACGGCAAACGCAACAAAAGGAGAGAAAAAAATTACACTAACACACGGACATGTTCTGCCTACCCAGCGTCATCAGCGTGGTTTCGAGAGTAATGTTTTTACTCTACCTTTTATCGCTGTTGCCTCACATGCGTTTCTTTAGCACTAGAGGGCGCCAAGAAATGTCGAGTTTGTCCTTTTGAAAGTTGTGGCATTAACTGTGAGGCAACAGCGATAAATGGTAGAGATAAAAAATTACTCTCAGAACCAGGCTGATGACGCCGGGTAGGCAGAAACATGTCCGTGTGTTAGTGTATTTTTCTCTCTCTCCTTTTGTTGCGTTTGCCGTGAATTATTCCATTAATACCACGAGGAAGCTAAGCTATCTTAGCATTATATTTTTTGATATTGTTTCTAGGCATTTTCTGATGTGTTCAAAAATGAAATAATTTGTTTTACTATTAAAGTTATGAAATAATACAATACTACAGTTACTACAGTAAATGTTAAGCTAAGCCTCTGCCTAGCAATGCGCGAAAACTCTGTACTGCATTTTGAACCATTGGTATTGCATGTGGTATTGCATGTTCCCGTACGTGACTCCTTAGTTCTTCGGGTCTGTTTTGGTGTACGGTATTTTTTTTTTAACAAGAAAAAATCGAATGGGTTCAAATTAGAATATTGCAATGGTTATTACCACTTTAAGGTGTTTTTTTCTCTGATTTTTTCGTTATACAGTCATAAGGAGAAATAAGAGCATTCTACTCTTCAATTTTGATGCGAAACGTATGGGTTGCTTTTCAAAAAATGGCCAATCACGTTACAGACTAAGTTGATAAGTACCTGTTTATAGCAAATAACAAATTCTTCTTCTCTAATTTTCATACAAAACTCGATGTTTCTTACCTTACACACACTGTATGTATAACTGGGTGTGCAAAGTCGGATATTTAACAGAGTGTATTCATATCGATTTTGTCTTGAATTCAAATCGAAAAATCCAGAAGAAATGCACTTTTTAGTAAAAATAATAATAAAAATAGGTTATCGACTAAAATGTGAATAAAAAGAAAAATAAATATTACCGATTGTTAATAATTATTTACATTATATAAAATTGTAAATAACAAGATTGACTGTTCGCTACTACTTGAAAAGATACAGCTTGATGAATCACGCCTGGGCTTCAGACGTTCAGAATTCAGATACGTTTTATTGCAATCGCTAGTGTATGAGTAATGGTTAAAATATTGTGGCATTGTACAGAGCCACCCTTCTTTACAATAATGGCATAAATATGACGCTGATATATTTCATTTGAGTTTTATATCATACGAGAATCTAAAATTTATGATGTCATTTATGGAAGTTGTTTTCAAAAGTTTTCCGTTAGCTTCCTGAAAAATTGTAAAAATAAAATAAATACTGAATGCCGAAGCAAGTATTTTGTTTTATAGGTAGTTCCAGTTATTGTTTGAAATCAGCAATTCATATCTTTTACTTCACTCAGTATTTTCAAATATTTTATTGTTATATCATATCAGTAATTTAGAACCGTGGAGAATTATGTAAAACTACGTTAAACAATACGTAACATCAATATTAATCCTTCTTATTGTTTCAGCCTTTGCATATCGGACCTTCTGATCTGTTTCGTGGTATTACCCTTCGCTGCCAGTCAGTTTTTCCACGGGACATGGATTCATGGCACGTTCTTATGTCTACTTATACCTTTCTTGAGGTACGGAAGTGTCGGAGTATCTCTTCTTAGTGTCGCCATGATATCTATAAATCGATATATATTAATTGCCTGGCCAGATTTATATGCTAAAGTTTATACTAAGCTGAAGGTTTGCCTCTATATAGGCGGTATATGGCTTATTGCATACGGATTACACTTGCCAACTCTAGCTGGAGTGTGGGGTCAATTTGGTCTCGATGAAAAACTCGGTACTTGTTCCATAAAAACAGATCATAATGGGAGTACACTAAAAGTGTCGATGTTTGTCATAGGATTTGCTCTACCGTGTATCGTTATTATAGTGTGTTACGCCAAAATCTATTGTGTAGTTAGAAAATCGAATAAACGTATGGAATCGCATGTAAGTACTACGAAAAAGAGCGAAATGCATATCACGAAAATGGTATTGGTAATATTTTTCTGCTTTGTTACGTGTTACTTACCGTTGACATTAGTAAAAGTCTTCGATGAAAATATTCGCATTCCCCCTTTACACGTAATAGGATACCTGTTGCTATATTTAGCAGCATGCATCAATCCCGTCGTTTATGTAACATTAAATAAACGTTACCGAAGAGCATATCTTAACACCTTGACATGTAAATTCTCTAACAATATAGATTCAAGTACACCCGTACAAAATAGTAAGAGTTTGTCTGTAATGTTTGCAAAAAATATCTTAACACATCCCAAAGTATGATTGACCTGGTGTAGAAGCAGAATAAAGAGTGATCTGTAGTTAATAAGATTGTATATATATGTATAGTGATAAATAAAGTTCCCCATTTTCCGTGCCCTACTGGACAGACGCGTGTTTATTCGTCTCACGTGTTCTTCGTGTTGTCTACTGGTTTTCCCGAGAGGCGACAAAACACGAGTCTGTCTAATCTCTGCTGATTTCGTGAAGTGCACGGAAAGTGGTGAACTCTAGTGAATAGACCTATTTATTATAGTATTTATAAGACAAATAGTACAAATTGTGTTCATTTTACTTATAAGCCAATACATTCTGTTCCTTACATTAAGGGATGCATATTTTTGTAATACTTTATTGTAAATATAAAAAAAAAGATGAATTTATACTAAAACAGAAGTATTAAATAAAAAAGAAATAAAAAAAAATAGATATTTGTATTATTTTTAGATTAATCGTACACATTGCTATTTAGAGAATATACGTATACGTATACAGAGACATCAATTATAGCGATTTCCTACAGTTGTTTGAGTAATTACAGTGAAGGTCAGTTCTTTGTTTTTTTTTTTTTTTTTTTTCTATGTATATTGCGATTCTATTTCTCTTAAACCAGAAATAAATATATTACATACTGAGTGTCTCCAACCTTGCGATAATCGCCAGTTAGCGTACCAGGTACCTACTTTGTTATTTTAAACAGAACCTCCTCTTGTATGAATAAAGCATAATATAGGTTTCGTATGTCTATTTCTAACAGACTTGGAGATATCCCTCAAACGCCCAAATTTAGATGTATCTATTAACAAAAATTACTGTCGTGCACTGCGATCCATGAACCCAATGATAAGCAACTCACTGCGGCTTCACTGGGAGATGCACCCACCGGAGGGTAAGAGAGTATTGAGAATGATAATAGCAAGATGAGGAGAGTTAAGGTTAACTACTACGAGTACATGTTGAGAGGACAGGAGTGGCTAGAAGGGGAGGTAGGAAACCACATAAGGGGGCGAAGAAAAAAGAAGGGCCTGAGCGAATTTGTGGTTAGCCTTCGAGAATGCGTGGTGACGCATATATTAGTGGTTATTCGTTGGAACTTGCGATGGATGCTATACCACTCATTACATGACACATTATTATTGTAAAAAATTAAGCCATTATATGCAGTTTAAAGGAAGAATCGTTAATATCCCGAAAATTATTAAAAATAGGTATATCGATGTGGAATTTCCTTTCCAATCCAATAGTGTAATTAAAGGTACCACGGTCCATTTGAAAAAAGGGGTTTACCACGTTTAGTAAACGTACATACTTACAACAATTTAAAACCAAAGCAAAAATACAGTATGAGCAAACTTAATAGCCATCATTCCAATTTTTATTGTAATAATTAATAGCTAGCTACTTATTTCTTTATTTATCTATCCATAGCGAACCCTTGAGATTCCTTCCTTTCGCCTTAATACATTTGGGAGGGTCCTGGAGTTGAGTGAGTAAAGTCGGCGAATTTTAGCTTCGTAATTAAACTCAATTTAATTGGTAAATAACGGGTGATACATTTTGCAAAATTTATGTGAATAGTGAAAAGCTGAAAGGAAAGCCTTTACTATTGAGATAGGATTCGTATAAGTGTAGTGCTATTTGATTTGAATAATTTAGCGGCACGTCGATAAGAGTCAGATCTTCGACGGGAAGATCGAGGAAAAAGGCAAGGTTGAGTACTGATATAGGTAACAAAAATATATAATACCGGACCGCATCTAAGAAAGTTGGATGGCAAATTAGAAAAATTACTAAAGATGATAATAGCTAGCAACGGATACGAAGGTAGTAATAGTATAGAGAAGAAATAGGGAGCTTAAGAGAAGAAATATACTATTATAAGGAAGAAATAGGAAAACTTATAACTGAGAATATGGAACTCAAAAAGGAAATTAAGAGGATGCAAGAATCCATACAAAAAAATAGAAAAAAAGGAAACACAAAGCAACTTAATAGTAAAAGGAATGTCTATTGAGTCAGACGACCTAAACCGAAGGAAGAAATAGAAACCAAAATAGAACATTTTCTGGAAGTTAAAAGTAATATTAAATGGAATCTATTTCTATCTAAAAATGAAGTATAACGGTAGAAATACAGCAATAATAAGGGTATATAGCCCCGATGAAGATGAAAAGGTTGAAAAGAAGAGAAAATTCTGGAATGATATGCATCTATTAGGAGATTTCAACGCAAGGGTAGGACGAAAAAATATTTTAAATCAAGATTTTATTGGCAAACATGGCGAAGATATGAAGAATAATAAGAGAAGGGGGTGAATTGGTTTTGCCAGGTACGCAACCTAATAATAGTAAATAGCTTCTATGAACACAAAGATATATATAAATTTACCCAAGTAAAATCTAATAGACAAAAAAAGTTAATCGTAGATCATGTCATTGTGGAAAAACGCAGAAAGAATGTGAACGATCGTGTGTGTTAACAGAAGCTATGAAATAAATAGTGATCATTTTTGGTTGTGGCTAAGATAAAAAAAAACTCGTTAATGTAAAGAGAGTAATAAGAAATATAATCAATAAACAAATTGACCTAAGATCGGAAGGATTGTAGTAATTACAGAGGAATAACTATGCTAAGTACGGTGGTTAAAGTCTTGGAATAAATAATTGAAAGGAAACTTAGGATAACACAAACAACATTAGCAAATTCGCAAAGCGGATTTAGATAACGAAGAGGTACTCAAGGACATATCTTCACAATTAAGGAGATTATAAACAAAACTCTGGCATATAATAGTAAGGCATACTTTGTGTTTATGGACGTGGAAAAGGGTTTCGAGTACCAAGAAAAGAAATCTGACTACTGAACTGAAATGGATTGCATAGGAAAATTGATAAAAAAAAGGAAAATACGAAAATTAATACAAAACAATAAGTAAACATATCCATATAATGCGATAAGCACAAACAGAACGGTTATATACATACAAGTTTCACATTCAGTTTATTTGAAGGTATTGTTTATATTTAATATGGTACAATTGCAAAAATAATATTTTAAATGTTAGTGGAATATGTAATATTTCCCTCGTTTCATTTTAAAAAATATCGTATCTACTGTTTATTCTGGTTCACCAACTTTTCTTTTTGATTTTTAATTAACGATTTTATTCATTAAGTTACTTTAGCAAAACATTCTTTTTCGTTTAGCAATGTTAAAAATAGTTCGTGAAAATAGGCAACCATTTAAGCCCAGCTGCTCCTAATAAATTTTGCACTTAAAAAATATGTGTTGGGTTGCCGTTATTAGAAATTTAAGTAAAAGCGGATATTTATGACGTATTACAAATGACGCCATAACCTGAAGATGAAAGCATGGAAGAATACCTAGAATACCTGGAAAACGTGAAGAAATAAGTGCAAAGAAATAGTTTGATATCAAAGCGAAAGAAGACTTGCGTTGACGTCCAAAGAAAGCTTTCAACATCTACTGAAAAATATCCTTTGTTTAGTATGAGACAAAAAATGCCCTGACCCTCTAGAAGAAGACTGGATTCAATGTTGTTTCTGTAAAGATTGCATGGCATAAAAATATTTGTTTGTAATTATACAAATAACGGTGCTCAAACAGAACATTTTTTGCTTTTAACAATACTGAGTTAATGTTAATTTTTTTACTTGTTTCAAGTTTGTGCCAATTTTTACATGTAAATAACTGCTTCGTTAAATTTCAAACCGCTAGTGTTTACTTTAAAATTGCGTAAACTTTTACCCAACATCAATTGAATTTTTATTCCTTTTATCCCATTATAAGAGTTTGACTTTTGCACTTTTTTTGAAAAAATATATCTCTGAGTTTGAAGGTTTTTCAAGGTCTTAGTGATTGTCCTGGCTCCACAAGTTTTTGCACCACCCTACTCTACTACAAAAAAAATACAAGTTTACCTGTAATAACAGTCCTTCTGCAGACATGTTTGTTTCAAAGACCATTAGAATTCAGCAAAGATTACGTCATTACATGTCATTGTTGCCCTTTTCATTATTTAAAACGTGAAGAAATAAGTGCAAAGAAATAGTTTGATATCAAACGGAAAGAAGACTTACGTTGACGTCCAAAGAAAGCTTTCAACATCTACTGAAAAATATTCTTTGTTTAGTATGAGACAAAAAATGCCCTGACCCTCTAGAAGAAGACTGGATTCAATGTTGTTTCTGTAAAGATTGCATGGCATAAAAATATTTGTTTGTAATTATACAAATAACGGCTCTCAAACAGAACATTTTTACTTTTAACAATACTTAGTTAATGTTAGCTTTTTTTACTTCTTTCAAGTTTGTGCCAATTTTTACATGTAAATAATTGCTTCATTAAATTTCAAACCGCTAGTGTTTACTTAAAAATTGTGTAAATTTTTACCCCACATCAATTGAATTTTTACCCATTTTATCCCATTGTAAGAGTTCGACTTTTGCACTTTTTTTGAAAAAATATATCTCTGAGTTTAAAGGTTTTTCAGGTCTTAGTTATTGTTCTGGCACCACAAGTTTTTGCACCATCCTACTCTACTACAAAAAAATACAAGTTTACCTATAATAACAGTTCTTCCGCAGACATGTTTGTTTCAAAGACCGTTAGAATTAAGCAAACATTACGTCGTTACATGTCATTACTGCCGTTTTCATTATTTAAAGATATAGAAACGTACGTACGCCATGATTCGGATGTTTAGTCGAACTTATGTTAATAATTTGAAGATATCTGGTATTATCTACGCTGTGTTTTAGTGAGATTAATAGTAGTATTACTACCAAAGTTTCAGCATTCCATAACACTCAATAACCAAATTTTTTAGCATTTTAGTTAAATGAAAAGTGTTTTTTCTGCTATTATTAATACTTCTTTTACTGAAATCTGTTTACAATTGTTTTTCTTTCTTAGCGCCCGTACTTAATTTTCATTTTATCTGATATTTAATACAACATACATATATGTTTACTGAAATTACAGTCGATTTCTTCTTTTTGGACTGTGTTCTGTTATATTCAACTCTCTTGTAAGAGTCAGTAACAGCATATATTTGTGCAGCGCTCACATTCTCACAAACACATGACACCCAATTGTATATTTAATAAATTCATTGTTGACCTATGTAACTAATATATGCAATTGTAATTTTTTTAAGCAGAAGCAGAATAAAAATGTATACTTTTGTTTCAGTCTAGTATATTATTTATTTGAAATCGCATATAGGTATAGCAATTATATTTTCAGGTGTTTATTTTTGATTTATTTCTGAAAAGAAATTTGTTAGTGGATTTTTATGTAAAAAGTTTAGCTAACAAGAGTGGAATATGTCTATAAATATAATTTTATGCGCGTTTGTGTATACAAATCCGTAAGATACGAAGTTCAAAGCTCCTTGGTGAACATTTCGTGAAAGGTTTCTCATTTAGTTATTGGAAACTGTACCGCGAGTAGAATAGAACCAAGTCTGGATCTTAATTTTTCTGTTTTAGCTCACAGCACGCGGCTACTGTAAATAATTTTATGATAACAGATAAGCGAGTACGACCGCTTTATTAAATCAGTGTCGACAATTGTCTTTACGATTTTACCTCTGTTATCGTGCAGATGCTCTATTCCAGTATGCTGTCTCTAATACGTAAAACGGTAAGTAATTTTTTTTTTAATGAAAGTCATGTGTTCTTAGGTATACTGTTATATATTTAAACATAGTGCTTTGACGTTGTGTAGTCGCATTTTTGACCTGAAATAATTTAGTTGACCTTGGATTTGGTAGCGTGTTTCTTAAGCGCAGTGGGTTGCCGCCGACTAATCGCAAAACAGAAACCGACATATGTACGTAAAAATAAACAGGTAGCATCAATTTTTCTTGGACAAGTGATACTTTTTTTGCTTTTTTTTATTTGGACAAATATATTTTTAGCGATATTTAACCAGTTGATCATTTTTTCACTAATAATATGTAATATGCATTTCAACTGTTGAATATAAATAGAATAGATTTTTATGAACTTGACCGAGGATTTTTATCTTTTTATAGCACACCCAATACGCATACTTAAATAACTCATGCGATTCATCTAAAAGATTTGACGTCAGTAATTGTTTTAAAATTAACCTTTTAAATAAAACATATTAATTTTCTGCTTGAAAAGTTTTTTAAGTAATCATATATGTACGTTAATTACCATGCATTGAATACAAAAATAGGGGATAAAAAATCACTATTTAATTATTTTATTGATTCTGTTTGAGCTCCTACTGGTTTGAAGGAGCTGCTTGTGAACTTAATAACAATATGTAAATAAAACCTCCGAAGTAGAAATATTCGCAATATATACTTACTAAGGGTTATAAGTACACTCTAACAAAACTGAATTACTTACGTTAATCTGCTTATAACGATTTGAAACGGTTATATTGGGTTAACTCGCTCGCAACGATGTTGAAACTTTCTTTTTGAATACTGTCCCTCCTCTTTTTATAGAAAGAAGGTATTAAAAATATTTTGCGTATATTACAGCGGCAATTCAAGTATCATAGTAAACATTATCCTAGCTTCTTAACATTCCGCCCACCTTAAAAGAATGTTTTTTTTTTATAACAAAACAAACAAATTATTATGCAAAAGTAACAGAATAACAAGTATACGCACTAGCTTCCTATAATCTAAACCTCACAGCATTAACATCTGTTGCAATTGCAAAAGAAACGAGCAAAATTTCGATATAACTTAGCCACCGCTTTTTCGTATACACCGTACTGATGCCGCGATGATGAGTTTCTCTATACGACAAGCCAACCCTTGCCCAGGTGGAATGTTGTTTGCTTTTAGAAGCACCAAACGACCGGTAATCATTTCGATGGATCTGCTGATTTTCCATATTGGTCTCGTTTGGAGCAGGTTTAAATGCTTCTTATTCCTTCGGTGCCAGTAGTGATCGTATAAGCGTTGTACACATTGCCAATGTGATACGTAAATCCAATACATCAAGTTCTGAAAGTTGAGAAAGGGAGACCGAGGAGTGTGAGTTAAGGGACGAGGATTTAATATAGCTTCAATTTTCACTAATAGCATAATTCAATGCTGTGTTGCTAAGGATTCGAGATAAATGATGTTTTACAGATTTTACAACCGCCTCCCAAATACCGCTAAAGTGCATTAATAAAGGCCGAATAAAATTCCAGTTGACCTCTTCTTGGGTCAAGCTTACGTGGATTTTTTCCTGCTCCCTTTGGCGGGGAAATTGAATCATTAGTTTTTAAGTTCCCTATTCGCTCCAATGAATTGCGTACCGTTGTCGGAATACAGGTTTCGTTGCCTCTCCTCTTCTTCCCATAAATATATGTATCGCTTTTGTTGAAAAACAAATACATATTTGAAATCGGACAGTTACACCAACATTCTGGAATGGCCTACATTTCCCATTATAAGTTTGCAAGCAGTGGGATTTGCCTTGAAGCATACTACGCATAACAGACTCCATGGTTAATTGAGCAGGAATGCAACTGTTTCACGTGCACATTTTGTATTGTTCTGTAAGTAGAATAAACGAAAGGATTGAAACAGGATACCAAGCTTTTGGAAAAAACAAGACTCTTTACATACACTGTTTACGTACAAAAGCATTACAAAGCTTATACATCTCGCTAGGTCGCAAACACAAAAAAAAACAGTAATCGTGTACGCGAAAGAGATAAATAAAAGCGAGGGGAAGAGCTGAAAATAATTGAAAGGAAAGTAGTGAAAATAATATTAGGTCCAAATATAACAAGAGAGGGAGAGAGAAAAGCAATTAAAAATAAAGAGGTAGAATAGGAATAGGAAATTGAAAACATTGTGAGACATATAAAGGCACAAAAAGTTAATTAGGCTCGACTTATAATGAGGAGGAGGCCAACGCAAATAGTCAGAAGGATAATACAATGGATCCGTGGTCAAGAAGAAGGGACACAGCCAAGAAGCCCTGGATAAATTGTTATATACGAGTGCTGAGAATAGTGGCTTGGAAAGCAAAATGCTGGGACAACAAATTGAGAAAGAAAATGAAAACGAATATTAATTCATCTCGATAAAGGGATTTTAAAATGCATGCCAATCCAAAGGGTTGATAATGATACTCTCGCTATTAAAATGTTTTATTTTTTCTTGTATGTGTTGAATACATTTTCATCCTCTGTATTTACTTCCAGGATAACATTGTTTACAATTTTTTTTAACACCACACTTACGCATGCTAGACAAGACCACTCTTTGATAGTGATGATGATTGAGTTTTTAGCATATTTTCTCTGTTGATTGCTTGATGGTGGAAGACTACTACTAAAATGATTTTGGTTTTATGTTATACGTTGTAGTGTATTAAGCTGTAATGATTTTTCTCGGATATTTTATTCTAAAGTCTCTTTTATCAACGCACATAATTTATTTGAATAACAAACACTAAGTATACGCTTGATTTATGGTTAACAAACAAAAATTAGTGATTATATAACAAAATTTATTTTTTGCGCGAGGTCTTACCAGTAACTTTTCGCGTACAGTAACAATCAGCTGGTAACAGTAACGGTAATCTATCAAAAAAATCATGTCGCTTTTGCAATTCCAAAAATATCGAGAAATTCGAAAGTTATGAGATAAATCCAAAATCGGTTTTCAACAGTAAAGTTTTTGTATCTTCTCTATCGAGCATATTTATGTACCTACTGTTTACATCGAATTTTATTCATGATACATGAATACAAACATCTAACCAAAATAATTGTTCAACAAGGTTATTGATAACTTTGTCTTCGATATTAATAATTGGGCACAAATAAGGTAAATCAGTCTGAAAGTAGCTTAATGTTACCAGAAATATAAAATAACACGAAAGTACGTTTCACATAGCAACAATATCCAAACCGAAAATAATTAAAATTACGTAAGATCTACTCCTCTTGCTTTTATTACAGCAAATTCAGAGACAATAACATTAATATCCTTGTTATGCATAATAGGTTTCAATACTATTATGCAAAAGATGATAGCCGTTGTTGACCCATTGCTAATCTTATTTTTTATTGTTTTTAATTTGGACAAACTTCGCTCGGCACCAGCAACAGTAACTAGCACGTCAACAATATTACGTAATATTATTAAGGAGCAAATAATTTAAAATTTCCGACGCTTTCTTAGAATCACTTAAAAATAAATGAATATTATCTAATTCATTGAATAAATCTTTTTTTTAATATATCAGATTTATTTATTTTTATGTCCCGTAATATGCTTCATAATTCCATACATTTTGCTAGTTTGTAATTGAATTAATTTAAAAAAGTCTGTTAAATTATTCAAAAAATCAAATAATAATAAATTAAAAACATTGCGTCTTACTTTTTGCACAAGTAAAGCAATAATTTCATTTTGACTGTGGACCCACAAATAATGAAGCATTATTTTATTATATTTAATTCTATTTAAACGGGAACTACAGTTTCCATTAATTTCAAGAAGTTCCCAACAACTTATCAACAATGCCCCTAAATGCCAAGTTTTATTGAGCTAGGTATCTAACTCAATATATACTAATTTCCGTGGATTCTAATTGAAAGCTTCTCAACGTTGAAGGGAGTGAACACTGGTTGTACGTATCTCGTTGTTGCCCTGCCAACTCTGATTGGATCGTCGTTTAACACCAGTTGGTGAACTTCTCTGATGTTCATCATCAACCAAACTGGTACAACTACGTTTAAGTTCAGATACCCAAGATTTCACTACGGTAAAATGATCAAGAGCCCCCGTAAACAGCACTTATTTCAGCTTTAATTTGCATGGCCGCATTGCTCTTCAAATGTAAGAACTGATATTCGATTTTTCCGATTTTTATAAAAACATAAACATTGCCAAATAAAAATTGAGGGTCTGACATGGCTGACATTTTCAGAAGTATCTCTTGACATCTGTGCACTTATATTATTAGAATATCTTCGGCGAGTAACGCCATTTTTGATGTCGAGGCTTAACACTTATCAGACTACCCTTGTTGTTCAATCCGAGACACGCCTGCTAATGTTCCATGGTTAGTAGCAGTTGATTCAACCACACAAACAACAGATTTTTTGTAAATTAATAAAAAGGTTTGCCTTTTTCTTCCAAATTTATCAGAAAAACACATATTTGAGTAATTTTAGGGGTCGTGTCTGGTCCAAACATACCCGTTTCTATTCGTAAGATGTGTTTCGTAGATTCACTTAGAGATCTAAATTAAAATATGAAATGGATTTATTGTTAAATTTTATAGGTTTTTCTTTTATTTCAGTATTTGTGGTCACAATTATATTTTTGAAATTGGAGTTTTTGTTTTTTAGAATCTCAATGCGTTTTGCAAGAATTATTCATCGAATGTGGCCCCAACCACAAAACTGTTCATTGACGGTCAATTTAGGGATTCCAAAGCCAATGATTGGATAGAACTTTATGATCCTGCTACAAATAATTTAGTTACAAAAGTCCCTCAAGCTACACAAAATGAGATGGAAGAAGCTGTAGAATCTGCGAAGAAAGCGTACCAATCGTGGAGGCAAACATCAGTCCTTTCGCGACAACAATTAATGCTCAAGTTACAGGCAGTTATTAGAAGGGATATTAAGAAAATAGCAGCAAATATTACCTTAGAACAGGGCAAAACACTGTCCGACGCGGAGGGCGATGTAATGCGTGGATTGCGTAAGTGTACTGCTATCGTTACATGAATAGTCGTATTTATAATTTAAAAATTTCGGAAATTAGCCGTGAGATTCTTATTATCTAATTCGGTTCGTATTTACAGAAGTAAACGATCACTCGATGTCGTTTTTGATGTCGATGAAATAGTTTTGAGTATCGTTTTTGCTGCCTAAAATATTCGTGGTTTGATTTAGTTACTTTTCGCAGCAAGTTATTCCTTATTTTCGTGATACTGTTAAGGTGCTATTCCTGAACTCTTATGATAATTTATTACCCTAAAACGTAAAGAATAATAATTACTCGTTCGTTTTTAGAGGTTGTGGAACATAGTTGCGCCGCTGGGACGTTATTGCAAGGAGAATCTCTTTCAAATATTGCGAAAGATATGGATGTAGTATCGTACAAACTACCATTGGGAGTCACTGCGGGAATATGTCCTTTTAATTTTCCAGCTATGATTCCTTTATGGATGTTTCCTATGGCATTAATTGCTGGAAACTCAATGGTTATAAAACCATCCGAAAAAGATCCAGGAGCCACTATGTTAATTATGGAGCTGTTAAATGAAGTTGGTTGCCCACCCGGCTTAGTAAATGTACGATGCAGTATACAGAATTCGAATTTAACGTTAATATTAATTTTTCTCATAGGTTATTCATGGGTCACAAGATGCTGTTAATTTTATTTGCGATAACAAAGACATTAAAGCTATTAGTTTTGTTGGTTCGGACAGAGCTGGGAAACATATCTATCAAAGAGGATGTGCCAATGGCAAACGAGTACAATCAAACTTAGGGGCGAAAAATCATGCAATTGTTTTGCCAGATGCAAATAAAGAGGCGACCATTGATCAGTTAGCAGGCGCCGCGTTTGGAGCAGCGGGTCAGAGATGCATGGCGCTTAGTGTAGCGATTATGGTTGGTGAAGCAAAAAATTGGATACCGGATCTTGTCGCTAGAGCAAGGTTATTAAAAGTAAGCGCTGGTCATGAACCTGGTGCGGACTTAGGGCCTGTGATATCTAAAGAAGCAAGGAAAAGGGTTGAGACGCTAATAGAATCTGGAATAAAAGCAGTAAGTTGAATTTCTTGATTTCTTAATCCCCACTTGAAACTTTTTGCAATTATTAAATATATATGAATGTAATCGGTTTTTTTGTGTGAATTATTTACCATTGATATTTTTAGGGTGCGGAATGTCCTTTAGATGGTCGTAATATTAAAGTTGATAAATATCCCAATGGAAACTTCGTAGGTCCTACAATATTAACCGGAGTACAATCTAGTTACGAATGCTACAAGGAAGAAATATTTGGACCTGTACTGACGATCATGTACGCCGATACTTTAGATGACGCCATAAAGATAATTAATAGCAATCCTTACGGAAATGGAACGGCAATATTCACAACGAATGGAAGCCATGCTAGACATTTTGTAAATGAGATAGACGTTGGTCAAGTAGGAGTAAATGTTCCAATACCAGTTCCGCTACCTATGTTTAGTTTTACTGGATCTAGGGGCAGTTTTCTTGGTGACTTGCACTTCTACGGCAAACAAGGGTTGAATTTCTACACTCAAACTAAAACAATAACCTCTTTGTGGCGAAAAGGCAAGGTGGAAGTTAAGTCGTCGGTATCAATGCCAGTCCATAACTAAGCAAAAGGGAAATATACGTTTGTACGGAAAATCGTTATATTCACCTATTATGGTACCTCTTCATAATTCGTCGAAAAATAAAGTTAACTTCATATTTGTATTATTAGATGCAGATAATTAGTGTTGATTAACTAGAAACGCACATACGAACATATAGGAGAATATAAGTAAAGCGACGAGACCCTTTTAATTTTTTTTTAAGTAAATGACATTTTGCATCTATCTAAATGCAGCTGTATCGAAATAAAAATACAACCAACAAAATGTACCGTTTGTCACATTTTTAGACATCTTCTGCTTGCAGGCCCCCAATATATGGCTCAAGATTTTATTTTTATTTGCTGATGCCCATGTAATAATTTTTGTAAATAAAAACAAGTTTTTATATAATTCCAGATTTTAATAAATATGTATCTCTACTTGAAACCCAGTGCACAAAACGATTTTAGTATTTATTAAATGCTTCTAGAGATACATTAAGAAATATTCAAGAAACGTTCGATACATCTCCGTTTGACGGTATTTATCAAACAGAATTTTGTCTATGTTGTAGGAGATCATATTTCACAATGTGCCTACAAACTACTTTGAGAAAATTAAACGCAAGAATAATTTGAAGCTGGCATTGTCCTACCTACTTTTACCTTAAACAAAATTTAGAGATAAATTTCTGGAGATAAGTATACAAACAGATTGCGTATTCACCAGTGCCATAAGCCCCTCGCCTCATGTTTTGTTGCCTATGTCTCGTCCTGCATCACATTAATCATAGCAATTTGATAAGTTATAAATCTCACATATGCATCATCTTGCATGTGCGTGGGCGTAGTTGTTATCTCTTTATCACGAATATAAGAATTTCTTTTAGCAGCACCTGTGTCCTGTTTTGCAGCACGTACTGGCGATAAAACAGAATCCAGATGCTACAACATGGAAAAGGATATTACTTCATTAAAACGCGGGCAATATTTATAACGCTAGAAAAAATGTAGAGTGTGCAAAATTAAATTAAAACTGCGCATTGTGCATTTTCTTGGAATATTTTATCTGTGATGGTGTTTAATATTGAAACATATTTCTTTAACATTATCTTAATAAGATATTTTTTTGCAATAGTATATTTAATAATGAAAAATATAATCGAAATTATGTAAGTTGACAAGCTATTGCCAATTAAGGAATAATTATTTGATGCTTTAATGCGTATTAATATACAGTATTAAACCAATTTAGTTCTGTTACAATATTCGGGATAAAATTGCGTATGTGGATTCATAAAGTTGTTGATAATGTAGATTTTGTGACCTAATCAAGGTAGTGTCTCTTGAGGTTTGCGTATATGCTTTTCTCTTGAGTCCATGTGATTTGTTTTTGTAGCAAATACAGTTCCTTATTCGAAGCGGTACATATGATGTAATGTACTTTTCCGTAACGAAAATGATTTTGTTAACTTTATTTACACAATTTTTTTGTTTATTCTGTTAATTTTAACAATAAAACGAAGTATTATTAATACTGTACTATCATTTTTTTGTAATAAGGTAAACAGTGAAACATTATACTGATAATATATTTGTTCTATAAAAAAGTGGCATTGTTTTTATTAATTCCTACCTCCTCTTGTCTAAGGACGTTATATTCACATTAGTTGGGCTAGGCTGCGAGTGGGACAGATAAGTTGGGTTGATAAGTTCGTACGCCTTCAAAAACCCATCCAGTTCATGTAAGCTATATCTGATGATTTCTTGAATTAATTCTTCGAGAAAATAAATTTCGTTTGTATGGCAATATTCCCAATATTAAAAAAAAAAAACAGAAATTTGCAATGAAAATGTACTTCATCGACTTGTCGGGCGGAGCACCCATAAATCTCAGTGTTGGCTTCTAATACAATTTTACATACCCAAATAATTTCTTCGTGGCCGTATCCACGTAAAATTGGAGACGAATACTTTTTTGCAGTCGTGAATGAAACGAAAGAAAATATGGGTAATTTCGATAATATATGGGTTTCGATAATATATATTGTCTTCTCCAGAAAACGAAATTCCACTGAGAAGAGTGTTTGTGGAAAAGTACTAATGAAAGTCGAAGAAAAGTAGTTTAAAAGGATAAAATAGCAGAGTTTCTTTATTAGATACAGGGGTTTACAAAAAGTTGAAGTAACATTAATTAAACATGGCGAGGGTTTTGATGGGTATCGAATAAAATTTAAATCGTCGCTCACTGTGATGCATTGAAATGAAATGACGAAAACCCGTTAATGACGACAAGGTATAATATAATATATATTATAGTTTATGGAGAGGTTGCATATTGAGGCTTGAATGCTGCAAGACCTATCTCACCTTCTCATTGTCCATAACCACTGCCATAGTTGAACATCTCTGTCAAAATGGAAGCCATAACGTCTACTCTGACAACCTGAAGGCATTAGCGAGACCCCCAGAGCTTTTTATTGAGAATTGAGTACAACATTGTAAATAGCTAGAAATTTGTTAGAAATAGATTATTTTTAGTCACCTCATGCTAGGCATCTTTGTAAAATTTCAGAATGTTGGGGCACCATGTATTTACAGTCTTCTCTAAATTTTGCAGAATATACCTTTCATGCCCACTTTCTTCTAGCAAGTTACATTATTACTTTGTTGATTGCAAACAATATGTTTTTATTTTTTAGGAGTTACGAAAATAAATTCGACGGCGAAAGATTTAGTTAATGCTATACTGGGCCAATTAATTTTATTATTTATACATGATTTTTAACGTTATTATGAGCATGAGCAACAGTACGAATATATACGTATATATAATTATCTGTGTATACAAGTATTTTGTCTCAACTACATTATTAGATTCAATTTCTTTTACATTTCCTTCTAAATACTGAAAAGAACAATAATTTTGTGTACATATAACTGTAAATATGGCACATTCGCCATTTCGCCTTAAGATATATGTTCTGGCTTTATAATTAACATTAAACGTGCTCTACTTATTGCCATGATGTTTATTAGGTACGGCTGTGTCAGAAACTAGACTCATCTCACCAACGATTAACCGTTATTAGGAAATGGAACGAGCGCATAAAAAGTAAAAACAAACACAATTTTTCTGAGACAAGAGAAAGTTATCAACTACTGTATCTTTTGAATTTTTTATATCTAGACAAGGATAGCTAAGTTGTCCCACAAATTTGAGGAGGGATTAAGTGTAATACATTTTAAATTACACTTAGATGCAAAACTTATATTACTAGGTCTAAATTTCAGATTGCAACAGTGAACAGAAAGTTCTAGAGCAAGCAAGTATGCGATATACAATTATAATCGTTAGTGTTACGTGCTTATTCAACAAATGCTTAAGCGAAGATACGTTTGTTTCTAGATATCTATTGAAAACGGATCATCAAACAGAAGATAATTACAATGCGGTTTCCGAAGAAAAGGACCTCCCAAACTACTTGCGATTAAAAGAATTCATTGAAAGGTATTCTAATAAAGCAAATGATGGGAATGGGCGCCCCGAAATGATTTCAGGAACACGAAATCCCGAATCGCTAATATCGCGGCGTCCAACTCATGGTAATGGTTCAGAAAAGGACAAAGGTTGGGTTACACTTGATGTAGTTCCATGGTCTATATCTAAAGTTTCAAAATGGGAGAGCAGCTACAAGCCTAATAGTGATAACGATTGGAATAAGGGGCAAATCCAAAATCAGCAACATATAACGAACCCATACAAATATTTTGATGATAAGCCCAACCTTCATCCAACATCTACATTAATAAATCCTTCAAGACCTGACGATACACCAATTAAAAATACTAAAAGGCCATGGAATAAATACGCAGAAGTACATAACAGCAAAGACATATATTCAAAGGAACACATAATAACTGATGGTCTTCCTCCAAATTTTCCTACTATGACTGAGGTAAACAAGCGATTTACTTCTTCTTCTGAAACGCCATTTGCGACAAATCCATCTTACGGAGATGGTGAATGGGTTTTATTGTCTACAACTAAAGGTTATAAATTCCGGAAAAGTAAAGATAGAACTTTACAAGCTGCTAATAATCTTCCTGATAACGCTTCATCTGCAACTCTAGACGTTGTATCATTTAAAAATTCAAATTCGAATAAATCGGTATCTCACGAAGGTTTAACGGAAGTAAAATCTCCACTTCAAGATGTTGACCAAGTGCCTAAAGGTTTTGTGGAAAACGAAACAGGGAAAGGATTTAAAAATAATCTTGCTTCAAAGGACAAGCCAAAGTCAAATAAAAGAGTAATATCCGCATTACGAAAATACAGTAATTTAGATTCTTCAGCTGTGATTGCTGCAGTGGGCGCTGGAATGATCCCAGCTACAATGGCGATGTTAGTTCCAATGGCTATGGCAGGTAAAGGAAAACGAAGCATGAGACTGAATGCTAATTGAAATAGTAAATATGTGTGCTGTAATGCACATAACCAGTTTGTGTAAACAATTTGTTCTTAACATACCTGTACCTATTTAAAATAAATATTTATCTTTAACATGGTTGTTTATTTAGAAATTAAGAGTGAGCAGGTACCTTAGTGCAAGGAAAATGTATTTCACTTTGCTTAAGAAATAGAATAGTTACGAATTGTACGATAAATTGTTATGTTAGTCACTACCTTTGTAACTTCAACTGATTAAATTACTTACAGTGAATGTGAAACGTTGGTGATGTTCGAGATGAAAGTGATAGAGTATGATTACATATGTAGCAATTTTCTTTTAGAAAAACAATTTTATTGTTTCTATTTAAAGGACTTCTAGGAGTCTTGTGCCACACCGCGTGCCCACCTAGTGCGTGGGTAGAAGATAATTCCTTTTCTGAGTAACGTATAAAAAAAACTTTCTACTAAATGATATTCGGAGGCTGTACGACATAAAGCTATATTCAAGTATGCGGATGTTCGGTTTCCGTAGCGCACGGGTTAAGTTCGCTTTTTAAATGGAATATCCTGTACATGCTTATTACTGCGCTTTTGGACGTCTCTCTTCTGATAGCGGTTGATGATGATATAAATGAGAGGATGCCGACAGCGATTCGATTTCCTCTTGTTTCCCTTGCATATTGTGTACACTGTACTACGTAACGGAAATACACGAGGAAATAGAATCGTTGTTTTTGAGATAATTAAAACAAATTTTCGATTTTTGCGAAGTGACACTATTTTTTTAACAATCACATTTTATTCGATTGAGGATTTCTTGGAATTTTCAGCAATAACTATGCAGATAATTGTTTTACTAAAATGCCAAATGCTATAAACTTTTGTTTTATAAAGGTATTCAATAAAGATAATTCTTGAAATTTAATTTAAGATTACATATATTCGAAATGAATAATTCATTAAAGAAGGACGCATTTTACGTATACGGAAATATAAATAAAAAGATTTAGTTTAGGTTCTCTATCGTATTCAGGAAAAAAAAAAACAAAGGCTTCCATTTAAAAGAACTAAGATCACATAACAACGATTTCGGTGACCGCCTTGTGGATCTTAATTGATATAACAAAAAATTTTTCAATGCATTCTCGAAAACCTCAAGGAATACTCAATCGGATAAAATTTAATTTGCCCTTCTAGCGTGTAAGACGTTCAAGATCCCGACTATTAAAGGAACCACGGCATTTCGAAACAATTTCAAATTACGTCATTTTTTTCCAAAACTAAGATGGATAGATACAAAGAGGATTGATGAAAATTGATATAAGAGGGGCATCCAAAAAATAATAATATACAGGTGCTGCATTTAAAAAAGCAAACTCGTATTGGGTATAATTTTATATTATACAGCACCTGTCTCCGAATATTTTTATTTGAAAACGTTCTCTCTAAACTACCCAGGAAAGGAATTATTTTTCGTCCACTCACCAAATGAACACGCTGTATAATTCCTACGTTCTGGAAGAGTTCATTTAATACACGTTGACAAAAGAATAACAGGCAGATTCTAATGGATTATTAATCAATCCATCCATTGCCCCATAAATTGAATTTCTGGGTTTACCTTTTGCTCTACTTACATATGAATTTAGATTGCTAATTGTATAGAATCAACGTTACTTTTTACGGTGATAGTTGTGTGATTGCTCTAGGTTTAGGGTAACGTAAGCGGATTCTCTATTTTATTTGTCTATTGTATGATGTATATGTATTCCAATGGCGAGTGGTGATGGCGTAAATGGGAGGTCAAAGACAACGCTTAGATTCTCTCCTGTATTTTTTTGCCAAAGTACAATGTACACGATATGCAACGGAAATAAACGAAGGAATCAAAAATTTGTCTTTGACCTCCTACTTACGTCATCATCAGCAATGATAAAATTTTGCTAATGAACAATATTTTACAACACATATCTAGGCAAGAGGGAAACAAGTTATTTGTTTACATAATGATATACAATATACAACAAACTACTCTGTATGTACATTCATTTTAAATAAAATATCCCACATTTTTTTTCTATTTTCAAAAAATCTATCGACCATTGATTGGAAGCAGGTCTCATACTCAATTTATACAAAGTAATAACAATTGGATAAATTATTTTAATTAAAAAAAGTGGTCACTGGAACTAAGAAATGGTATAAATTATAGAAAAAAAGCTTTATATGTGGGATTATGGCCATGTGAAATTTTATATATAAAAATAAGGTTCGACGACTTTCTTTTGCATAATACCCGTGCCCCATGTTGATTTTCATTAAACCAATAAATCCTGTTTTGAAGATTTACGTGTTTGTTTCAATAGAATGTTATTTCGTGTTTCTATTCGACTGATCCATTGATTGATAGTATTGTTGTTATTCATGTAAAAGAATTCTGGTTTTTTAGCTTAAAACACATCCATCTACGCTACATATTTATATAAATATCTCTTTATTGTTTTACATAGTTATAAAAAGCTTATATTTATTTTAAACTAATGATTGTCAACAAATAACAAAAGCTTTAACTACTGTTAAGTACAGATTCCTATGCGATGTTGAATTTCATTGTACGTCGATACTTTTCTTTTTGTTCGAATGATACCTTAAATAAATTTCTAGCAAAAACAATACACATAAAGGAAAAATAGCGACGTACAGTAAGATCCGAGAACTGTGGCTCTGCATGCAGGGCAGTTTTGAAAATTTTGAAAATCAGATGTTAGGCCAAGTTGATATAAATTTTTCGGTCCTCACCTTTACAAATTGACTTACAATTAGTTACGATATTATGTTCTATTTAGTAACATTAACACTTCGTAAATTATATAATCTCTGCTGCATAGAACTGAGGTACCGGGAAAATGCCAACGTTTGATTTTGTAACAACTCCAAACCAACCCTCAGTTTTGTGGTTAACAAATCTTTAAAAAAGTCTACAAACGTATATTTGGTTGGTATTGAAGCGGTGGTCTTAGTCGTATTAACAGAAACCGTATTATTTTTTTTTAAAGTAGATTCTTCCTTCTCAAACTCATCAAACTTTTGTGGTATCTCGTCAACATCTATTTCATTTTTTATTTCGTCATCGTCAAGAGTTCTACGTTTTCGTATTTTTAAATTTCTAGGGCCATGTTCAGGAACAACAGCAGGCGTTATTTCTTCCACGTCAGTAGGCACATTTCCAACTACGAACTGTTGATCGTTAGTAGTATACGAAGCTTCAACATTTTGGGATATTATATTCTTATTATAGGGGGGAAGTATATTCTTATTAATGTTGCTGGAATATTGAGTATTGTACACGTAATTGTCGTTTTTGTTGTATTCTTTGACCGGTTGTAACTGAAGAGATTCAGCAGACCCTTTGAGGTTTTGATAGAAGGTTGAATCCGATTGTCTGTATCTATTGTTCGAATTGCTTTTCTGATTGTAGTTATTCCCATAGATGTTATTTGATGAAAATGGCATACCGGCAATTACTTTTCCAATAGCTTCTTCTTCTGCTATTCCACCGTCGTAATCTGAAGTCATTTTACTTGTATCATAGTAGTAAAAATCTTTATCTTTCCTCTCGATTTCGTACGATCTCCTTAAAGTACCAAATGGATATAAGAAGTAGCTAGCCAATCCCGCAGTAACTACTAGTCCCACGAGTCCAACACCAACTGTTGGCATTACTTCCCTCGCTAAGTAATTATATATTTGTGTAGTAATTGGTTTTTCTTTTTGACTTATTTTATTTGAAATTTTTGTTTTATTTTGCGCATCATCTTTACTTTCAACAGAAGGTCGTTTTCGGCGATTCTTATCCTTTTTCTTCTTGTTTGTTGGTCGCCTCGATTTTTTCGGATTTGCTGTACTAGATGGTAACTCTATATCGGCATATTTTAATTCAGGTCCTAGTTCGGTAGTTGATGTTAAAACGTTATTTGCAGTTTTGTTATTAACAACCATTGTTTTCGTGTCATTCTTTTTTACATCATTAATAGTACTTTTTGTCTTTACATTTATCAAAGTAGTTGTATTTTTGTGGTTCACAACAGAAGTTGACCCTGAAGTCTTATTCTGTGTTGGTTTAGTTGTACTTTCTATATAGGACAGAGACGACAAGAATGATTTCGTAGTCGTAGGCGTCTTCGGTGTTGTAGATGTATTCTTCGTACTTGTATTGGATGGACGTTTTTTAAATAAGAGTTTTGTACCGCCGCTTGAATATGGTATTACAGAAGAATTTTTCCTATCTTCTACCTTACTTGATGCCAACGATGGCTTCCTAGTCGACGAAATTTTGTTTTGACCGCTAAGAAGAATCCACGTAGATAAGCCACTGTCCGTAGTAGTAGGTCGTTCAATCTTGTAAAAGTTAACTTTTTTCATAGAATCTTCTAATGCTTCTATATCCTCGTCTATGGGTTCAGCTAAACCTGGATGCGAATTTTCTATTACATGTTCAGTCTTTACTTCATTTTTTTTGATCATTTGTTTCACTTTAGGAGGAGTCCTAATATCAGTTATTATTTGAGGATCGCTTACACTTGGCACTCGACTAGTGAGTCTCGTTATAACTTGTCCTGTTGGTGTTACAGTCCTAAAACAATCAACCTACATCAATCCGGGGAATATAATCACAATTAAAAAGAGGTAAATAAGTAAAACACAAAACAAAAATAAATGATTTATTAGTTATAATAAATAGCATAAATAATTTTTATTATATTCTTTCAAAATGTGAAACAGCAAAAAAAAATTATCCTTTTTCAATGATTTTTGGATGTTTGCTATGTACGTGATCAACAATATTGTTCCAAGTTTTAGTGTTATGATTCCAGAACCAACCGTCATTATGATGAATAGGTTTATGAATATGTTTATAGTAGGCCACTTCTGGCGGTTTGTCTCTATTTACATACCCGTATAATAAAAGGGCAGGTATTAATACAAATAATTTGAAACTTCCTATTATTTTTAAAAAACCGAGAGCAAATGAAATAGCGGCAGGTACAAGGTATAAATATGGATTAGCTAGGAACCCAAAAATCTTCGAGATAATTCGCCATATTGCGCCTAGTAAATCGAAAAGACCTTTTAAATCTGGCAAACTTAATTCGGGTAAACCAGGAAGTTGCGGAAGGCCACCTCCCGGACTTCCACTGTTTGCTGGCTGAGCTGGAGCAGCTGCAGGTGCATCTGCTGCCGGACTTTGTGCAGCGGGGGCGGCTAATTGCTCCGAAGTGTCCGCAACTGGTTCATCAGCTGCTGCTGCTTCCGCCTGACTAGAAAGTGGTTGTATCTCTGGCACAGCCTCCGTTATAACATTTTGATTCAAATGGGAATTTATAACTACGTTTAGATCAGAACAACCTTGACGTTGAGGTCCAAACACATTACTACTAATGAGAAGTGAGGGACAATCATTTTCGAAAGAATCTTTAGTCCCTGTGTTGCTATTAGGAGCTGATTGAAGGATAACTTGGCTAATAGGATTCCTATTCGGTGCATTAGAACCGTTGCTGAAATCTTGATTTTCAGGATATACTGACGAGTCGCTAATAGAGTATTCTGGTGAATAAGTATTTATTTGAGGTCGAATTTCAGAAAAGACATTCTGGGAAGTAATACCGGAAGCAGTTAATGGTATACTGCCTATCGAAAATTCCGGTGAATACGTAATTATTTCTGGATTGATACCTCCATCTGTTTGCTTATTCATTGGTCTAATTTTTAATTTTGGGCGATTTTTTTGTGTATTTTGTAACTTAATTCTACTTATTGTTGAATTTAATATATTGTGCTTTATTGGAACTTTCGCGGAAGTATGGTTCATATTTTTTATTCGTTGAATTTTATTTCCGCTCTTAGAAATCTTATTCAAATTGCTAATACTACCAGTAGGTTTAGAAATATTCGATTTATACTTCACCTTTGGACGTACGCTAGGTATTTTATTCCTTTTTAAATCTTCTCTTTGTTGTATCGTGGGCTTTTGGCTAGTCCCACTAGGACGTTTCCTAAGTTTAGTAACTTTAGTAAGATTAGACGACATAGCATTTCTAATAGGGACAGTCGTATAAGGCGTACGTTTTTCAATTTTTACTTTATAAGATCTCCCTAGTGGAACTAGGGTGTCCGCGTTATGTTCTAAATTTGTAAGGTTTCTTAAAATTTCTGTTTTTGGCAATGGGGTCTCTTTAAAACTACTATCTTTAAAATGTTCATCGTTGTCGTGGCTGTACCTTGGCGTGGTTGACTGCGGTTTTGTGGCAATTGCAGTTGAAACGCCGAATGAAACAAATAACAACCATTGCGTGGCGACAATCTTCATGTTAACCTGCAAATGAATGCAAATGATTTAATTAAATCAAGTAATTGTTTTCATCCTAATATATTATTTGTAAAATGTTATACAAATGAAACCATTAAGAAGCAGTTCCAGTTTCAACTTCTAAGATTGCTTTCGTCTTTCTATTACTTGCTTGACTTGAACTTGATTATTATTATTAATTGAACACGGTGATGTTGCTCAACGATATTTACGAAAAATCTGTAAATCTGTGTAATTGGAGACCTAAATCTGTTTTCAGTTAAAGAAACTACCCACTCGTTACCCACAGACTTCAGCGTGATATTAGCAAAAGGAAGTTTATTGTTGTTATGTGAAGCCTTATAATAACCTTTGCCAAATATAAGTTAAACATTCGCAACGTTTGAACGAAGCAAGTGTGGGTGATTTCAGATGCAAATGGTAGCATTGAAAAAAAAATCTAACAACGAAAGTCGTCGTTGGCCATTTTCACTGTTTACTTTACGATGGAAACATGGCAGTAACGACATTTAGAGAGTGAATCTTTTACATTGGCAACTTCTAAGGTAAAAACGAATTCTTTTCGGAACTAAGAATAATAAGTAAAGGAGCAATTCTTCTAGTTCAACGCTTTCTCTGCTGAGAAAACGCTCTCGTGACGGGCGTTTGTTTCTGGATGAGAAAAACGATACAAGATGTTATTATTGAAAGCTAAAAGTGTGCACTTCCCATCATTTATATATGGTATATGGTAATCCTTTCGTAGGAATAGCGAAATCAACGGGGTACAGAGTCGTGAACGAATATAAAGATAAGATCAACTTGCTACACCTAAGAGGAGTTTCTGACCATTATTCCAAAAAACGGAAGAGACTAATATTTGATTTGGACGGAGGACATGCAATACAAGTACCGCTACTATTCGATAAGGTTTTATTGAAGGTTTATCAACCGGCCTCAAAAGCCAACGGGCAAAGGAAGATGGCTTATCGAACTTCATATTGGTTCGGATGTAAGTTCCGTCCAAGCTGGATTGTTGCTGTTCGGCGGCAAAAGGAGATGAACAGTGTCCTCTTTGAGGAATGATTTGAGAGCATATTACTTAAGTTAACTCCCAGCAGTGTAATTGTGATGGACCGTAACATTCACCAGAGTGGAAAGGTTCTAGCTGGAAAAAGTGTGATATTTAGACATGGCTACGATCACACAATATTCTTTTCGATGTGGAGATGGTTTGTTCTCAATTTCTGCACTTATTGTTAAATACGTTGCGATGAGTGAACGCTGCATTATGTGTTGTTTGTGGTTACACAACAAGAACTATTTTACTACCTTATATTTGTGGCATATGTGGAGGGTGAATAAAGAATAAAATTATTCTATACGTCTTAGTCACTGTAATAATTGCAATTTCGCATATAATGTACTATTAGTATTATAATCACATGATTTTCACAATAAAGTTTCATTATCTGCCACATGTTTTTTAATAGCTTGAACTTTTGATCGAATAGTTCGAGTAATAATGATTTTTATAAATCAAGTAAAATAGGAGCTGCATTTTAAAATTGGTCGAATTGGTTTAGTGGTTCGATTATAGATTCGAACCATTAAAAACACCTATCCTCAAGCGATTTTTAGTAACAAATGAGAAATTGTTAAACAGAATCTAATGCTTTTCCATTGGCTAAAATCTTCTTTTTATTCGTACACCTATTCAGTTTTTATACGTAAGCATACATACTCAGGTAACAAGAAAGTCGTAATTTAAGTAACAGTAAAATTACTATTAATATATGGAGAATACGGAGTGTGTACAGGAAGTACGTACAATTTCTGCTATAACATGCGTTCAATCAACACTTAATTTTCCCTTCGTTACAAAGATTGGAAACTATTGCACTTTCTTGTTATTTTATTAGTATTAATTCTATAATTACGATACGTTTCTCGCGCTTTATTTTTTTAATTTTTTTCATGGTATTTCGCCGTGTGTTGGCTAAATGATAATTTTAAGGTTTAACCCAACCCATAGTAACCGCAGGTTACTATGTGTTGAAATATATGTAACTAACATAGACAAACATATCCCGATTAATTGTTTCTAAAAAAAGAAAACTACGCAGGTATACAGTTTGATACCGCTAAGGTCGTTGACTTTCCCTGACCATTCTCTTAATATTATTCGTTAAGGAATGTGGGGCAAGTTCAAGAACGATTACTTATTTGCTTTTGAAAAATATGCGAAGCAATATAATATGTGCATATGTAGAAAATGAAGAAAGTCCAGAATTAGATAATATTTGCAAGATTAATCAAACTCTGCTTGATATTTGATCTACTTCTTAAACTATATAATTATAATACACAATACATAAGCATTTACAAATTTTGACTTACATATATATCTTATGCACTATGTAACTCCTGCTATGTAGTGGGCACTATAAACACTGAAGAACTACTGTTGCTAGTAGCTTCGTATTACTCGATTCTCTTCTCTGCATAGCGGTACCCATGGTATCCACCTAAAAATTTCAACACTGTACCAGTCCTATACAGACGTTTTATAATGATGTTATCCTTATTACTATCGATTAAAATTATATTTCGTCAAAGAGTTCTACGTTCAAATAGTCTTCCATATTTAGGGCAACGTGCATCAAGAATGACGAAGGAAAATATATTTTCAATTTTCATATCTAGAACTGCTACTTCCAGTTGGTTCCAGATTTACTTAAGCAACAACAAAAAGTATGATTACGTGGTATCATTTATTTAATAAACACACTTAACAATTGATGCTACAGATTTATTCAATGATTCTGTATAGGTATTTTTTAATTATTGTAATTTGTACACAAAAAGTACAATATTTGCAACTTCAAACACAAGTATCCATTGGTGGTGAAAATGGAACAGTAACCCTTTCATTCTCAAAATAATGACAATTTATGCTAAGAGTTTACTTAACGACGTTTATTTAATCTAACAAAATATGTAGTAGCTCTAACAAAATTGTACTTGGTTTTAAGATAAAGTGTTGCTGCAGCTATAATTTTTGTTAAGGCAACTACATATTTTGCTAGATTAAATAATCGTGTTGTAATTCTTAATATAAATTATTCACATTTTAATGAAAAAAAGCGTTGCTGTCCTAAAATTTTTCTCTGTGATATAACCGAAAATTATTTTATTTTTATTTTTAAGTCAAAAAGGAACGCTAATGCACCACCTACGCATAGAGCGACTCAATGTTTAGGCATAAGCTCCTCAAATAACGATGGGACATATGTGAATATACATAGCGATTATCAGAACGTAAACGTATTGTAACTTAATAAGGCTGTTGTATGTGTGGAATGGCGCAACTAATTATTTTTTTAATCAATTTTGTCCTAAGTATTTTTTGTTACTATCATAGTGCGACCTCTCTAGTTCGCACACAGCGTCCAGTGTATTCAGCGTTAGCTGGAAGTGTGTGGGGGGTGCAAATCGCTCAGAAACCTCTTCTAAGTATCAGATACAACATACATATCTGTCACATTTTTGCCCTAGTGTGCCCTCTCCAGTTCTCCCACATCGCCAAGTGCCTTCAGCGTGAGCTGGAAGTGCGGCCCGCACGTATCCCGCGTAGAGTGGCACAACTAAGTTATTTTCTGAATCAATTTTGTAATCTGCGCTACGTTCTAAATATTTCTTGTTACAGATACGGCGAATCTCACAAAAAGGACACCGGTAATTGATACCCACGGATTTAAAGAAACTCTCTGGGTTTATAGATCAATTTAGTGTAAGAGTAATAATAATTTCTTTGAGTGCGTAATCAAATTTAAATTGTCGAATTGCCGAATCCTACGATCCAAAATTTCATCTAAATAATTTGGGTAAAGCATAAATTTCTATATTTTCTCAATATTTCCCCTCCGCGAATCATTACAATATATAAAATTGGGCACCCGTGCAGCGCATTATGGTATGCTAACATTGAAGATGGTGTAGATTTTCCTCTTCAAAAAGACCGAAAGCTCATCATGTATGCGTACGCCGATTTTTCGCTCTCGATCGAAATTCTCTACATTCAGAATGAAATGTTTATTATTTGAAACCAGTAGCTCTCTAGAAGGTTATACAAAACACCTAGTTCTCAATATTTGTTTATAACAATAATAATAATTCTCATCTGGCTTCTGTAATTGACCTATTTAAAGTCTTCTACGCGGTTAGCGTGGGAAGAACCAAATTATCCATATAAAGAAATGTTAGAGCGTGCAATTATAATTAACACTCTATAATAAATAAGATATACTAAGCACCAATATTTTTGAATAAAAAGGACGGTTAAAATGGTTCTACCAGGCCAGAAAACGAAAACAATCGCCTAAATTTTGAAACATAAAAGAATTTTGTAAGATATACAACTATTTCATTCAATCTTCCCTTTTGTTAGCTTGATGTCGCACAGAGTCGCTATGGCTTTTTAATATTTTTTGATTTCAGAAATTATGTGCGTGTGATTAGTCCTGTTAGACTTAACAGGATACGGGTAGTTACACATATAATATATGACGAATACTATTCAATATAACGGGTAATTTCTGTAATCTGTTCCACTTATTCAGTATACGTTGTACATGGTACTGTAGCACAGAACTTTGTGAAAATTATATCAATAGAATAATAAAGAGCTGCAAATTTTTTCAAGATTAAATAACAAGCATGATCCAATTGAGAAAGTGATGAAGTTGTATGCCTGATTATGTGTTTGGATCAAACCCGATCCTAATTACACTCTGGAGATTAGAATATGAGGTCCTAGATCAATAGGATCTTATCACAGCATTTCAGGGTTGACATTCCTTGTTGCTATACCCACTAGTAAATTATTGACATAGTAAAATAACACCACAATAACAGCATCCAACTTTGGAAATATACAAGTTAATCAGTGCCGTAAATTAAATAAAAAAAATCTTGTTGAAAATTTGACTTCATTCGTATAAATACCGCTACTCAAAAATAATTCATGCTCTTGAGACCATATTAAAATTAATTGGCAACAAAAACTATGTTATTCGTTTTTTTGCGTTAACCGATCGTTTTTCAAATTCTGTATTATTCGTTTAACTATGTTTGGTAACGGCTTCTGTTTTTGTGGATGCCGAGCGGCGAAGGTGTCGCATGTTCTCGATATTACTTCATGGCATTCCCCATAAATAACGCCGGATTGTTCCGTAATGAGCATATATCTCTAACATTGGATAACATTTCAAGAAACTATATAAGCTACCAATATAGGCAATTGCAAAAAAATTAAGTTTTGGCCCTTTTCAATTTGCAAATTTAATGATAATTGTCGGATATGTTGTATAATGTTTGCGAAAACTTCATTCTGTTTCTAATCCTACTCTAGATCATCAGTTTTGGAAAGTTGTAATTTTCCAAGTTAAACACTTTCACAGTTATAAAAGTTCATATGCACTCGTTCAAAAATTTTGAAAATAGCAACATAGTTGTTCTATCAAACAAACCTTAAAATTAATCTAGGAATTCAAAAGAAATAATATGTAGATCGTTCAATTTACAGTAACCTTAGCTAATTGAAAATACTTTAGTTCATTAGTTTTTTTTTTAGTTTTTTCTTTAGTTTTTTTAGTTCACCAGGACAAGTACATGTCAGCTTTAGTGTACTGCCAAGCTTTTTTAAATTTTTTAATGTATTCCCTTTGATATATCGATCACTTCTTCATATAACAGGCGGCCGTCGTCAGTAAGCACACAACATTAACTGAATAATTCCTGAAGAGCAAAATTAGGTAAATAATTAAAAAATAATAAACGTTATTGAAATAAATTCTTATTGTGCTGTTACCGATTTTCCAAAAGTCATAAATAAGTGTGAAAGTACTCCTATGTTCAGTAAGAAGTTCAAAACGTCTCTTATTTGAATTGATGATTTAGTCAAGAAAAATTAATTATAAAATTCTGTTTGGGATCAGCTATAGGTCAATTCGCACTCTCGCGATCGAACTGCCTTTTTACGCGTCTTGTTTGTTAGAGATCTGTAGTAATAGCCATACGTTCCTCAGAACAGTTATCGTTACGCTTAATTGATTAATATTTAAAAAATTTACATTTTGTCCTTTGAATTTAACTCATTGGGGGAACATAAACGCTTGTGTATTAGGTCCTTTTACGCTTAATTTAGATGCAAAATATCATATCTGGCTAATGCTTACGTCTGGAGAAGTATGGTTTCTGCAAATGCCTTTTTGTAAAAGATCCTCGTAACTCTGAAATCTTTAATTTGATGACAATAGTATTCTTACCTTATACCTCAGAACAGTTTTAGGAGGCTACGAACGTATGAAACACTTTGTATATTTCAATACAAATATTCAACTGTACTGACTAAGCGGATAAAGTGGATAAAGATAAATTGGTTTTGTTCTTACAAAATGTATGAAATGTTACTTATTCGTATCTGTGGCCGTATGACGATTTACAGTAATAGGTAATTAGGTATTTCCGTTTATGCTGATGCTTTTCTAACGAGGCAGATACATATATGCAAATAGTATTAAGTAGTAAAGTATAATAAACGCCATACTTATAACTACATTAAATGAGGTAAATATGAATAATTTTATAAAAAGCTTTACTAGGTACAATTACGGTTTTTAAGATAACGCGTTTTATGATATGGGAAGATTTTCTGGGTGCAGCGTGCCAATTGCAGCATTAATAACATATCTTTCTTTAATGACCGTCCTTTCATCTGCGCTTATCGAAAGATAATTTTCTCGTAATTTTGATCTAATCTTATTTATTGTTTGCTTAAATGCGTAATACTTTCTAATTGATTAATTGAAATATGAGAAATATCTTGTTTATGATATATTTTTAAGAAAACACGGACAAGTGGATCCCGTAATCTATTTAACGGGACATTGGCACCAAGAAACGCTCTGCATAAATCATTTACGAATTCGTAATTAGAAATTCTTCTTCGGCACTCAATATGCTTCGCGCCGTTCAAGAATATATTTGTCCGTAAAACCTAATTTTAGAGAACAAATGATGCATGGCAATGGCAAAGTACTTCTTTTTTGTTAACGGCCACAAAAATTTTGACATATTCTCGATTTTGACAATGCTCGACATTCTCTGTATTACTAAATAATAATCGATTAAAAACTTAAAAAATTACAAACGAAGAATTAACCAAAAAGAAAATTTCTTAAACAGAACAGTAACGAAATATCCGCGTACTTTGATGCAAAGCTAAACGTTACAAAACGTTAAAAAAACTGAGTGTTCTGCCTGAAGAGATATACACATGCTATGCGGGCCTTTCACCTAACGCAACGCCAATGACAAACAAATTATTATATATAAAGTATACAATTTCTTTCACTCTTTCCTAATACATAAATTATATCTATTATCTAACTCTTTTTAAACTTATGTTCGAAATTTTGAGTCAGCAGTCTAAGATCGTCAATGTATGTCAATGTGTAAGTATTTTTTTTACTATTGCCTTGGTATTAACAGTAGAAACCATCTTGACGTAATTTCCAAATGGAAGATTCGCCTTTTACTGCAAGTAGGGACTTGTCCCAAAAATTTTAAACGCCTCAACTTTAGTATTGTCGTTATGGTAACAAACAATAGTAGCACTACATGGTTGTAATACTTGAATGTAGAACTCGCGTTTATGTCTTTTACTTTGAGTGTTTTGAAATATATTAAATATTAAAAATACAGATTTCTTCTATATGTATTTAAAAAATGACGTGTTTGCGTGTTTTCATTCAGGAAAGTTTATGTTCAATACCGAAACTTATATGAATTTTTTTAATACCATGTCTGGATGGTAATAAATTACACCAAAATGTATTTGCATTTCGGATTTGTTCAAGAAAACAAAGATTTCCACATTCAAACAATTACAAATATCTGGAAATCTGTTAGAAGCAGGTTTGTTTTTAGAAGCAAAAGCCAAAAGCCTCATTATCTACAGAATGTTCTATTCAAAATAACAAGACCCGCTACTTAATGATTATCCTGTGTATACAGGAATATTTTTGGAATACATTCCATAACGTTTATTATGTTATCAGAAAATTCGTACAAATATCACGATATGCAATAAAGGTTTTGATAAGGCGTTGCCTGGCTAGAAGAATATACCAAATTGTCTCATGTGACCCTAAGCTCATCCAAAGACTTCATAAATTTCAATTTTAAAGGCAAAAACTATTCTTATTAATTATTCTGTATTTTTCAATTTTAGTTCCCATCATTTTCTTTTATTTTTTCCCTTCTTTGTTAATGGTAGGTTCCTTCAAATTTGTCAGTTTTTAATAGACAATGTACGCCTTTTCAGTTTTTTTTTGAATGTTCAAAGCAGTTAGCTTTGTAGATTTTATTCCATTTAGTCAGTCAATTACTTATTTAGTACAAAGTTATCTCAAATATTATTAAGATCAACACCGAACACTGAAATTGCTTCAAGTTTATTTTTCGTGGTTCGTCTGTTAACCATTGTAAAAACAAAAACATACAAAACTGTACAATAAGCATGTTGACTATTAATTGTCAATTAATTTTAAACTGACCAGCCATAATTAATTAATTGGAATAAAGTTCAAAACTAGAAAACCAGCAGGATAAATATGAAGAATAACAATATTTAACAGACTGATAATTGTTGTCATTACATTACTTAACAACCAGTTCTTGCGTCATAGAAGGCAGTTTCTGATGGTTTTTCCAAGCCAACTGGGCATAAAAACAAGAACAACCAATGTGCTTAGTGCTCCACATCGTGATATTTCTTTAGGTGAAGTGTAACATGTGCGGTATCATTGAATTCGTATTTCCAGTACCCTTTCAAAAATGTTCCGATTATATTGAAATTATAAACACCAGAAGTAGGTTAATAAAGAAATAGAGATTCCGCTGTTTTTTTAAAGCTATTGTCAGTATTGAGGGGGGATTCTTTAGGACCTGACTGTATATATCAGGACGAGTCATCACCGCGGGCCTCGAAGATTGTGCTTCTATAAATGGAGATTTTTCAAAACAATTTTTTATCGTTACGCGGTTTAATTGTGGGCTTGTTTCAAAAGTAGATATATCGAAATTAACAGGGTGTCTCATAAGTTTGTATAAGGTTAGTATTGTACTAAAACTAAGGACTTCAGAGTTATTAAGGATTCTTTGAAATAGTCGAAATGCAAAGAAATCGTTATTTCCCCGGAAGTGCGCATCAGGCAGACACGAATTCTGGATGTTTATGTGGTTCCGAATGGCTAACGCAAAGTGCGTAATATTACTTTAAGTTGGTATGGCATATTTACGCGAAAAAAACTATTTTTTAATGGAACATCCCGTATATTATTATAGTTTTGAAGTTTTGGCAAATTTTGGACAAGAAAGCACTAACAGATTACTAATCCAAAATTAACTATCTTCCCGTCATAGTGATTTTTGAAACTGAATTACTATCACTATTTATAATTCGGGACGAAAGAATAAGAGCAAACTAAAGACACCCTTAAATGAAGCTCAGTGATGCCCAGGTACATATTTTTTTTTTGAAAACTATTTGAATCGTAATTGGCTTACGGATAACAAACGCAGAATTCAATTAAATATACCCACCAAACTATATAACAAAGGGGTATAAAATTATGCATATGTTATTGTGAAGTATAAAAATACATGTTAATTGTAGTACTTACTTTGCTTACTCCTTTCCGTCTGCTAATGTTGCAAAAAGAAATCTTCTTGAAACGTTTATCGCGATAATCCGGATACAGATTAGTGATCGTGAACTGGATTCTGCCTAGCACGTTTTATTAACCTTTCTTACGCGACTATAAAAATGTTCATCTTGCTTTCGATTAACATACATTTATATCGTTTCTGCCCACTGCCTCAATCCACTCTTAACATTGCACTTGTTTTAAGAGCTTGTGATACTGTGGAGAATGAAATCGAAGCTTATTTAACGGGGATTTTCGTAAATTTGGCAGGGGCAGCGTGATTACAGTGGGAGACAGTGTTGTAAATAAACACATGAAGAAGTGTCGCCTAACTTTTCAGATTGAAATATATATCTTAATGAGAACGTGTCAGAAAAGAAATATTTGGGGGAACCACGTGTCACTAATCGAATATTTATTTAGATTATGGTAATTACAGAAACTTTCTTTTTAAGAAATGCAACTACAAAAGTGGTTTTATGCAAGAGAAAAATTTCGTACTTTTAGGAGATACAGTTATTTAAAATTGTTTATTCGAAATATTCTTAAAGCGCTCCTTATCTATTAGCAAGCCGTGCGGGCACTTGTATTTCACTAACATGAATATGTCGTACGCGAAAGAATTCTTTTTCTGTTTGTATTTAACACAAAGTACGAATAGACATACCGTATTGTCGAATCGTTAGAATTGTGACGGGTATGGTTCACTAGTTCAACCGCACTGCAGATCTCGACGTTTGAATTCTCTTTGGTAGTAACGGGCAAATTTTAATCTCGAGGAGGCGCTTCTTGGGTCTGTACGCTTTTCTGTATTACTTCAATGACCTTAATTTATTTTCGGTACACACTCATGTAAACTTAATATTTCCAAATGTTTATTATTACATTTAGGAACGATTTACCGTGTTTGTCCTTGGCAGCGGTATGTAATGGAATTTTACGTCTCTAGGGACGTAAAGTAATAATACAATAGACCTGGATACACAAGGAAATTGACAACTTTAACAGTATATAGACAAATGTTAAATATTTTCGTAAAATTTCGACTTCTTCAAAAAAAAAACGATAAAACTATTTAATATCCTTTGTTAATGGATTGCACCGCGATTGAGTGTGAGAGACTCAATGTCGATAAACGGTGGCTCGTGGGGTGCCAAATTTATTGTTTCTTTATATTACGGGTGGCAAATTTTTATAATTTTATTCACTAGTTTGATAAATATATCGTGTGTAAGTAACTGAATACAGATTCATCTATGTATGAAGTACGTCCTTTTTAATTTTGGTACCATGTTGTATCACTGATTTTTAATTTAAATTTCTACGGAACTTAACAGGGGAACAAATTAATATTTGTTTCTAAAATTCTTTTTTTTGGTTCAAATAATTATTACAAAAAATTTTACATTTATCATCCATTGTTGGGGTTCGTGTTGTCTACTGGTTTCCTCGAGAGTCGATAAAGCACGAGTCTGTCTAGTTTCTTCTAATTTCCTGAAGCGTATTCGTTTCTGAAGGCTCACTTTAAGTTATAAATAAAGATGACAAAGGCAGGTGAAATTATTAATTTTTTGCAGCGACTAGACAGACTCGTGTTTTGCCGACTCTCAGGGAAACCAGTATGTAACACGAACCCTTTCTTATGAGACGAATAGACACGAGTCTGTCTAGTCGCTGCAAAAAGTATTAATTTCACCTGCCTTGGTCATCTCTAGTTATAAAACTATATTTTCTAATTGCTACATGTTTGAAATGTGGTGAAATTATTTTGTACTTGTATAGATAAAACTGTTTCTTTTTATGGGAATGGTTTTGTGCCTATGTCCCAGGTTGGTTGATTCTTAGTCTTTGCTTTCGTAATATCCTTATACTTCAAATTTTTCTTAGTTTCTGTAAATAATTGCAACAGGGGCGGCGCGTGAGTTTGATAAATGCATACTCTGTTTTTATTAATTGTAATAAATACATCATGATTAAGCCTGCAGAAATGAGTGCACTTTTCGTGCGATTCACGAAATTAGCAGAAACTAGACAGACTCGTGTTTTGTCGATTTTCGGGGAAACCAGTACGCAACACGAACACATTCTTATGAAGCGAATAAGCACGAGTCTGTCTAATCTCTGCTAATTTCGTAAAGTGCAACTTGTTTCTACAGACTTAATTATGACTCTGTGAATGCGATACAGTCATACTTTTATATAATGGAAACGCTATTGGTTATTTCCTCCTCATCATCAACCGGTGACCGCTACCAGGAGGATCATACGTCCTCGAAACGGCCGGATTAATTATTATATAATTAATTAAACTTGTGTGGCGCGGAAGTTGCCGATACTTATGTGTTGTTTAACATACTACGCCACAGTTCTTGCTATCATTATTACATTTCCCGGTTGCAAATTCTCTTTTATTGAAATATTAGCGTTCATCCCCCAGTATCGATCTTACCGCTTACTTAAAATATAATAAACCTTGAATTTTCCCGGATCGCTACGTGAGCATCTGCTATTCTAAATAGCAATATTTATTTCCGCTCAGTTTAGAAGCAGCGACGAATGAATTTGCTATTTGAGCGCTAAAATAGCAAATTCATTCATCGCTGCGGAAAGTTGATCACGTATCGCTACCCGAACAGAAAAACACGATGAACGCACCATTAACTTATGCAGTCGATAGTTGGAAAATAGTATATGAATTTGGTGCAGGAAAATAGCAGTGTCGTAACTGTTTAATATTCTGGTTTATTTACATAGAGGAAAACAAGGTTAGTAGTCCTCAAGAGTCTTTCCATGTCTTAGTTTATCAACACCATATAAAATGCGGGGATCTTATGCAATACAGCCATCACATTATTTTACTTTATAAATATATCAGAACGGAAAAACTAATTATAAATTGAAATAAAATAAATAACATGTATTTAGTAAATGGAATTCGTTAGAAAAGTATCATGCCTATTAGCGCCAACTTAATTAATTTAATGGACATATTTTACCATGGTGCTATTTATTTTAAGTTTAAAATTTCTCGTAGGTATTATTGACTTGAATACTATTTTGCAGTGAATGGCTATAGACTATGACGAAACACATTTTTCATTTGTGTTCTTTATTTTTTATGGAAATAAAAATGTAGCTTGTAATCTTCCGAGTAATTCGCAACATTTCTTTTTTCAATACTGCAAAGATCAACCTTTCTGCTTCGAGTTTTCTCTCAGTTTTCAGCATCATAGGTTCATTAAAGTATCAGTTGAAAATTTTAATTTCTTAATTATCCCCTTTTCTCCTTTCATTTCTTAGAATCTCACTTTAATAATCAGTAAAAGAAATTGGTTTAGCAAGATGCAGCAACAAAATTGGATAAATTTACTTTACAAATAATTCGATGAATTCGTGCAATTTTTCTTAATAAAAAAAGATTACTTTTTGTTTACATTGAATATTTACGTACTATTAGTTGAATAATAATAAATAGGTGACTTTTTGTAGATGGCATATCAAGTTTGATTAATTCTCCGTTGCGAGTAGGATAGTCCAATATTAACAGTAGCAGAATTATTAAATAAATATTCATTTGATGAAATTATACAATATAATCGGTAGAAAGTATTATTATAGTTAAATAAGTAATGAACCTGATCGTGAGATCTACACATAGAAGACCGGAAATCAACAGATATCAAACAAATTAGTTAAAATCAACCTTAAATTATATTTCGTTTACGTACAAACGAACAAAAAAATCAGTTAAAATCCTGAAATATCGAATAGTACGTATTAATTTCATATGCCTAACGCATTGGAATTAAAACCTGTAGTCACATTATATGCGTATCATTTTCAAATATTAATTTACGATGTAAATTTTGTATGTGACGACCAGCGGCGGTGCGCGGCCTCTTAATAACGAAGGGCGCAATTATAGAAAAAAAATATATTTGAAAAAAGCAAGAACTGCTGACAGACTATTAAAGAATACGCACTGGTAGACGTAGGATATTTATTTTTAATGTGTGCCCGAACGCTGACCATCCTTAATTTGTTTAAATCCCAAAAAATGAATATAAATTCTGCAATTAAATATATATTTAAATAAAATTACCATCTAACACCAGTAAATTGGAATTTTTAATTTTACTTAAATTTCTATTCTACGAACAGCAAGTACAATTTGACTTTAAGTGCAACATTAAACTGGTATTAAAATATATCCTTACATATTACTAAATATAAAACACATTCTTTACGTTACTACAATTTAGTCAATTGCACTGCTGATAAACAAATACTTTAAAAGTAGGTAAGGTCCCAAAAAGTAAATCACAATACGAGAACATTTTATCCGCGAATCTCGTGCAGCCTGAATACATGTACAGTGGACTCTGTGTGGTTTAGTTAGGCGCCGCATCATTGCCATAACAACCAGGACTGCAATTTTACTGCGGCTCAAATACTTAATTTCAACCTATTGTACATTGTAAATACAAGTTACTCATTTCGCAATGTTCACCACGGTATAAATAGGAAGCCACGAGATATTTTCGTAATAATTGTGCGGTATACATTTTGATAATTTTGTTTATTTTGCATTTATAAAGAATTCGTTAAGGAGGGGGTGCGCCCTTGCGGATCGTCCACCCCTGCAAACTTATTTAAAAAAGGTTATTAAAATTCATTATGCTATACGGGAGAGCACCGAATAATGGCGCTGATGTTTACCAATAGGTCATTTTTTTAGCATCTGACGTATGTTAGCTTCCCAAAAAGATTCTGGATATATAATGGATATTGTAGACACGTATATTGGCCTCCTATTTCTTTTGTTTACCGAATATAACAAATACAAAGACAATTTTCCGTGTTCTTAAAAAAAATTAAAATAAACAAAACCTTTTATCAACCTTTCGATATATAAACGATGTAAATAAACATACAAAACATAGGATGTTTTTCTATATTCTAAAGGTAGCACCATATAGTAACAGTAAAACGTTATAATTAGTGTATAGACATCAAATTTATTCAAACTATATATGTATATAATTGATCAAATTTTTATGATATTTCCATGATCTATTGAACGAAGTTAAAAATAACTTGACAATAAATATATCACACGTTCATACACACACAGGAACACGCGTGTGTTTTATACATGCGTGTATATTCTTAGGTATGTACCTAGATACAAGAAAATAACATGCTAATGTTATATAATCCAGGCCTTTAGAAATAGTCATATCAAATCACAGTGTAGGCTCTAAAATAAATTGTTACAAAATATACAAAAATAAAGCGCCAGTTTCAAAAAAAAAAAAAAGAAAAATCAAAAATTATGATTACATCTAAAAAAATAAATTATTATTTTATTAAATTACATACATTGATTCAACGAACTATAATAAACACAACCTGGTTATTACATTGTAAGAGAAATTAGAAATGTGTAATTTATGACTAAGTATTTTCGTATAATCGTAAAATTTTTGTCTCGCATACTTGATTTATAAATACAATTTAATTAAATAAACCAAGTATGCGAGGACTGTACGCTAATACATTATGTAATTATAATATTCATAAGCAGCCAGAAACATTTGCATGTGTACATACGTCGAAGTGATAAAAAATAGATGCAGTATTAAAAACCGTAAACAGTCTTGAGCTACTATATGAGGTTGCACTGGATTTTGTGAAAATTCCGTCACTGGAAATCTACCAGTCTTATAAAACACATCTAACATCCTTTCTTTCTCTTGAAAAAGAGTATATAACCATTTTGTTTGCTCCTCTTCATCCTGTGGAATGTCTTTGCATTGATACACTCTATAAAATAACGTGGTTTTACAAGGTGGCCTATTTCCAAATATGATTGTTCCTAAATCTAAAGGCTGTCCATTTGGATACGCAATTGTGATATCTAATATCCAACGAATGCTTTCCGAATGTTTTGGCTTGTCTGAAAGAAAATCAAGATAGATATTATATTTTGCTATTGAATACAAATTATTAACGTAAGGCTCTTTGCGAACGCTCAAGCTAGCGAGAAACCCGGTGTATTTCTTGCTGGTGCTTTTGTTGGATGATCCAACAGCTGTGTTATGGCAAAACATGACAGCAACTTTTGTGATTTTAATGGAAAAGCAAAAACAGTTTTGTATTTGTAATGTTTAATGTAGATCAGCATGTATCATTGCCATAGTTATTTATAACACAAAGATACAATGAAGGTTCTTCGTTTATGAACAATGTTTGATTTGAAACTAAACGTCTTCCGGATTTGAACCGTGTCATGGTTAATCGAAAACGACGTTTCGCTCACAATCATATGGGGCCTCTTCGGTGCTAGAGTAAGCTTTATAGGATCGTCAAAAGCTTACTTTTGATTAATTTTATGAATAAAATCAATGCCTCGTTACTGAATTCTACACTAATTGGTACTTGAGTAAAATATGAGTTACCTTCCGCAATTGTCGAATTATTATTTGCTAACGTATTTGGTCCTACGGTTGTCATTATAGCTTTTAATGCTCCAACTCTAGGCAGAGAAACGTGCTGCAGGATTGGCAAGTTGTTTTTCTGAGCATACCGTTGTGATATAGCTCTTCGTTTTCGAAGAAATCCGCCTTCTGGGAAAAGTACCATCCAATTTCGTTTTCGTGGAATATATGACTCGGTTATATGTGCAATTAAGGCTTGCAAGGATTTTTCTCTGTTTGTTTTGCCCTACAATAAATATTACATTAGAAAAAAGTAACCAAAACAACTCAAAATTACAATAAAAAAAAGTCACAAGTACAAAGCTTAATTAAACGAAGCGTTATAAGGAGGTTTGAGATACTAATATAGTACAATCAAATATTTTATGGAGAGAGAACTAAAAATTCTATTAGCTACTCCCAGCCAACATTACATAAATACAAAAACAAATTATCGAAATCTTTATTGCTGCATATCGCGATAATTCTTAAAGTATAACATGCAAAACTTTTTCGTTGAAAGCTGCTAAATGCAGCGGCGGCAATATTGCGAACAGGTAAGAATAATATTAAACGAATTAAATACCACTTTTGGACACCTCGGACACTTTTCAATTCTTCATGGGCGCCCGTTAAATAAAGGTTGTATGGTTAATTGTACAATTATAAAAAAATACCGTTTTTAACTTGTTCAACTCTCATACAGTCTCTCTAGGTTATCTAATAACTTCTACTAAATATTATTAATAAATATCATTAGAGAAATAAAACTTTATAGTATTCCGCCACTGGATTCCGTGCATTTGAATGGAAAACTCCACCCCTATCAATTTCTGGAAAAGTTTAAAGAAATGAAATAGCATGTATTAAATTTGGTAAGATTTCGATGAAATCTAATTGATATAAAAAAAAATCTCGGCCTATTGTTAACAATTCGAAAAAATACCCAATTGAATAAAATTTGAATCGCCATTCAGAAATAGCACAGTAATATACTAAGTGGTTCATTTGAATACTTGATCCTACAGCATGTGCAGGGAAAACATATTTTACCTTGAGAAGTTTACGTTGTGCAAAATTTGCCTTCGAATTATTCTGAAAGTTGCTGGATGTTCTTCCACCCATATACATATAACATAGTAAGAAAAGAGCAATTGGAACTTTTTCATGCAAATACTTCAATAATCATATGCATTGTTCATTTTCACAAAAAATAAATCAAAAGATATACAATAAAATGTGACTATTAATACGCTTACACTATTAACAAACTAGCATCTACAAACCCTTAACTTTTAAAAAGCAAATATTCAAATGTATTTAATTCACTAAAAATGTTCAATTGATGAAGAATTATGTTTATCATATCTGTTATAATTTGATCCTTATCATAATACTACATTATAAAGTATATAAGCAAATAAATGAAATAATTGGAAACCAAACAGACAAGTGGTATGATTAACGCAGTTCTGATTTTTATGTATGTAAAATGTTATCAGTGTTATCATGTTCAAGTTATTACGTTAATTTGCTATTTGCTTTTTAAATGCCGTAAAATTACATCAAATATAATGAGATATTAATAAAAATTAGGGATTTGATAATTCTATAAGCTAAGTATCCCTAATAAATATGTTAATTTTATGCAATACGTTAAATCTAGATTTAATAGCTTACCGACATTATAAAGAAATCCTGATGTATAACACTAACAATACCAAAGTTTGTATACTTAAATAATCTATCCATAATCCACATTAGATTTGGTAATACATTCTTCCTAGTATTAAAGCAAGCCATTAAAAAAGGAACATCAGCAGTAGACTGATGATTTGCTATTACGAGTGTTTTATCATCTATACATTCCGTTATATCATCACCAACTTCTACAACTACGTAACACTTTATCCAGGAATACAGATTCGATAATAATTAATACCATCATAACCCGCGGACCAACTCCACATGGAAACCATGGCCAAAAGCCAATGGAAAAAATAACCTTCTATCCTCCAAAATGCATCTGGATTAATCTTTTTAATTGGCAATAATAAAACCATCCACATGACGTACGTTGGAATGCAATAAGCATTGTTTAATAATATAAAACATAATCGAAAAATTGCTTTTGGAATTATGTACCAATGCCTGGAAAGGAATGAAAGTTAATTTAAATGTTTCTAAAAGGATAAAGAACAACTTACGCAATGTAAAATCGTAGATTCTCCATCGTACACCGCAGTTTTTAATAAACCATATCAACTATTTTGTGGAAAATGTAACAGAATCAAAAAGAAATATGTTAGCAGTGTGATTACTTATTAAATTTTGTAGTTATGGCAAAGTAATCAATACGTAAAGGAACACCGGCTGTATAAACGAACGCGTAAGTTATTGTCGTAAGTTATGAGGCATTTCAGATACTTTCCTATGAAAATTCAACTTATAAATTATCAAAATTTTCAGTGCAACATCTAAGTCGTTACTCAACCTAATCTATAAAGTAAATTTAAAATTAGACGTTGTTAGCCGGCTAGTTAATAGTATGTACATATGATAGAATAATTTCATTTCCAACTTATTTTAGAATTCTAAAAACCTGACTATTATACTACTAAATTTTTGATAGATTTGACAAATACATAAATGTCAATCTTCACATCATTTTTGTCTAAAAACATGTTTTTACGCATGTGCACCCACTCGAAATTCTGACGTAATTTTCATTGTTGATATTGTAGACATCTATTAGTTAGTACTGAGCCTGCAGAAACGAGTTGCCCGCACTAAATTAGTAGAGACTAGACAGATACGTGTTCAATCGTTTCTTGCGAATGGATTCGTGTTACCTACTGATCTCCCTGAGAGTCGACAAAGTACGAGTCTGTCTAGTCTCTCCTAATTTCGTAAAGCGCACGAAATGTGTACCCGTTTCTGCAGGCTTGGTTAGTAAGAGTGAAGAATATTTATAGACGTTACTTGTATCCACAAGCAATGATTAAATGAGTTTGAGAGCGCCTTATTTCGCAATCCGTTTGTATTTTTATAACGAATTAGTGACAATTATTAGAATCGAAATGCAATCGAACGATATTTTTTTATAAACAGTTAGTTTGCGTTGAGAGATTTATAAGTGCGCGGGCTCGAAAAAAATTATAATATATAAAAATATAAATGAAGTGGCTATTAAAATATTAAAAAGAAAAATGTGAGATAGCCGGGAAATATTAGCAAAGCCTTATAGTAATCTAAGATATACAAAAATGGGCACATTGTTTCGATGGTCGATTAAAAACGAATCGCTTGAAAATAATTTCACAACCAATTGGCTCCTACAGCTCCGATTACATACTGCAATACTTTTTTTTATAGTGTTGCGTCATTTTTTGGTATAACCGTACAAGTATTATTGTTTAAAGTGCTTTTGAAAATAGCGGTAACACATTTATTCCGTTTTCTCTTATTTTTGGATTAGATACGTTCCGCTCCACTCAACATTTTGCGCTGAAATTGGCTAAACGCTACCAACTCATGTCAGTTCTTCAGAAGTCTAGTCGAGCGAAGAGTAAATACGAATAATAAATTAGTAAAAAGCAGCAAAGAAGTATAGTAGTGTATGTTTCGGTTAGCTTTAGCGTGATTTGCGGTGTGTTCTGATGTTTTGCGTGGCCTCTCTAAATTGAGCCTAAGATTTGTAATGTGTTGCAAATCCAAAAATCTTCAAGTAATGTGGAGGTGATAGCAGCATTTCATAACATATATATCATTCCTATAATTATCCATATGCATTGTATTGCATGTATTACAGTTATTATAGTTTAAGTCATTATTTATTAATTTTTATAGTTCTCATTTGAGAATACCTGCGTGTTTTTAATCATTTTTAAGATCTGCAGTTCTATAAAACTCTAACAAAAGTAAGAATTGTTAAGTATCGAATGTTTTTGTTTTCCGAATAGATATTGTAAAAAAACTAAGATAATCGCTATCATAAAGAACATCTAGAACATGCGGGAATATATTATGTTAGTAAAAACTTCGATTCAACATTGTTAAATAAGATTCACCTTGAAAGTTATTTTTGTGTGGTGATTTCATATTAACTTATTATTTTTTGCAGGTGCTGAATCATGGATGAAAGTAATTTTTTCGATACAGTGTCCTTATCGCAAATTCCATCTCAAAAGAGACGCTCCTTTAATAAGGATTATATGAGCTTATCAAGAAATACAATTTATCATTCGGCCGTAGACTTAGATGCTATCGAGATGGGTGATGTACCAAAGAAGAAGGAAGTCAAGGTGTCTAGTTATAAGACATATTTCCAGTGGAGGGATAGGGTAAAGATTAAAGCACAAACGAAGAAGTTAATATTTTAATCATCTGAAATATTTGCCTTACCTCACCACTGAAAAGCACTTAACACATTTGATAAGCTAACCTTCTATGTACATAACATATGTATATATGAGTAATGGTAATCGTAAGTGTATTATTACTAATTAATTTGGTGAATTTTGTTTAATATGAATGTATAGATATTATTAACTCATATTTTTTGGGATGAAACTAGATTCAACAAAGTACAATGTAGGATTAACGGAGGACAGATTTTTCTACGCCATCTAACTGCTTGGTTGTGAACAATTCGAAATGCGATACAAATAATATAACTAATAGATAGTAATATTCCCCGATGAGTTAAAAATTAGTAAATTCCGGTTGTTATCTTAACCGCTCGTCGCGTCGCGTCGCGTTGCGTGAAATTCTTAAAGCCAGTTCCCGTATTTTTGGGTATTCTTACCTAAGCAGCATTTGGTAACAGCTACAGCGCAAAGCGGAGCAGTAGACTGTTAGTCTAACTGAATGCCATAAGAACTTAGCATTTTCGATAATTTTTTTTCTATTTCCGCCCAAATTATATCCCTTTTGTTTACTCTATTTTTTGCTAGCCATATCATACAGTCTAAATACAAATTATAAAATGGGGCAAATGTGCAAGTCGCTGCTTGTATTTGATGCTTCGTGATTCATGTTTGTCAAAGAGCAGAACGGCGTGCGCACGGCAACAGTGCTGCGTGACCACAAGTCTACTAAGGCTTTCGAAGCAAATAGGACAGAACGCGCTGTCTAGATGGAAAGCATATCACAGGCAATTGTAAGTGTGATGCTCCGCTTAGACGGAAATCGGCCCCGATTCAATCAAATAAGAGCCTTTTTGAATGTGATTAAATACAATAGTCGCCTATCTATTGCAAAATCGGCGAAATATATGTGAATTTTATATGTAAGATAATTTATAATTTTAAGCAATTAATCATAATTAATGATAACCTTTAGTTGGGTGAGTTTTCCAGGCGCGGAATACTTCAAAAAATTAATAAATTATGAACATAATGTATGTTGTACCCGTTCAAATCCGGGTTCTATAAAACATCCGTTAATTTTCAATTTCATTCAAATTTTTACCATTAACATAGACGACATTAAATATTATAAATCTGTGAAGACACATAAATAAAATGTACGCTCTGCTGCCAGGTGGATTTAATAAAACACAAATCTTTATAAAATTTGTTGTTTACTCTAAAACTTATAAATAGCGCTAGATTTTTGAAATAATTTTCTTAATGGTGTGACCGATGATGTGACTGTTTTTTTGTAGTCTTTAAGAAAAAAATTTGCTGAGCTAAAATCTATTCAAATATCCCCAGCACAGAACTCTACTCTTTGTAAATACCACTTCCACATAAGTTATGTTTTAAAGAAAATTATTATATTAGATTATAGCTTGTCGAAACTATTAAATTTTTGCTTCTTTTAAAAATGGGTATCTGGATTGCTAAAATAGTTATAAGATAAATGAACGCTCTACATTTCAACACATGTGTAAGACAAAGTTGACTTATTTTGGCTGTCGCGAATCACCTTGTAAGTTGCTAAGGGCGCGTTTTCCTCCAAATTCGCCGCGATCGAATAGTTGCTACCAATTCGTTGAGACCTGTACAATACATTCTATTTCCCTACATGCTATTCTGTAGCCCACCTCTGCCCTTGTTCACTTTACTAACATTTTTTTAATACGAGTAAGTAATATCCATTTAATATTATCTGTTTTTTGTAGAATTGGAAAAGTTTTTCATCTGATGATTTATCTGTAGATTTTGTATTAGCTTACGAACAGGATACAGATACTGATAAATTAAAAAAAAGGGAAACGTTTGAAGCTAATTTAAAGGAAGTCGGATTGTTATTGGAAAAGGAGGAGAGACAAAGAATACATTTTGTTAAGATACACGTACCGAAGGATGTTATCTGTCAGTATGCAGAATTATTGAAGTTACGTTTGCCGTTGAAAGACGTGAGTAGGTGTTATAGTAAATGCTTTTTGTTATGTAGAAATTGTTCTTGTAGCCGGACCATATTCATACTAGTGAGAATTTTGTTACATCTGTGATAAACAAGTGTCTTGATTTTATAAATGTCAGATTGGACGAAAGGAAATTTCCTCCTAAAAAGAATAAGCTTAGAGCAGATTTCTCAAGAGATAAATTCTACTTGTAAGTTTCAGGAAATTATTAAGTTATTTAAAATATAAAAAATACTTCGTGAAAATTGGCGCTTACTAAATCGACATCTTATGTGGAATGCACCAATCTGTCTAAAGGCTGGTTTATTTATAATAGAATTTGCAAAAATATTTAATTTTACATTAATTAATTAATTAAGTGAATTAACGTTGGCTGCGTTAGGTAGATATGGCGCCAGGAGCGAAAAACATTGTCAAATTTGAAAATGAACATCATCGCTAGAAATTGTGATGCATGTAGAGTTAGCGTTTGCGTTTGCCTTACGCATGGCATTCGTATTCCTATTTATTTATCACATTCCGATAATATACATACAAGAAATGCTTGCAAAAAATGCAGATACAGAACAGTTATTTAAGAAATTCTAGAATTTGCATTAAGATAATTTACATCGTCAAGAAAGCATAAAGGAGAAAAAAAAAAACAGCTATTATTTTGTTCAATAAAAGAGCAGTGAATTTGTAAGTTGAATAAGTTTTGGTTTCTCAATTTACGTGGAGATTACTTCACATTCAAAAAAATAGCATTGCTTTGTAACATTTAATACACACTCCAACAAGTTTTATTCTTGTAGAAATAACTTCATTAGTTCGTTGTAATATTAACCAATGCAATTGAAAAATATGTATTTTTTTAGTAAAAATTGGACTTAAGAAGCATTATACACTAGAATAACGAGAATAACAAGAAATCAAAGACGGAATTTTTTTTTCGAATAATATGCAGTGCTTGCTATTGCAAGAAAGAAAAGACGACATTTACAAATAAGAACAAATATCAGCCAAATAAATGCTGCGTTTACCCAAGCAAGATAATTAAAGGACTAATGATACCATGGATCAGCAATATTATTAAAATGTTAGAAGAGGTAATGTTTCTGCATGCAAATGACATACAGCAACTCGCAAGTATATACAGGTTGCGCAACTATTTGGAATCGATGTGTTATTTATGTATCTACATATATATAAAAGGTTATCCATTTTAACAGGGTAAAAAGATTTTCATAAATGTACAACTAAAGTATTTCTACAAAGTAGACAATTTGATCGAATAACTAATAAAATATTTCTCGATAAAATGAATAGATGAGCTGTTATTGATCGATCTCAGATAATTGTTACTCCCGGTATAATGGTTGAAGAAAATGCGGTTCAGGATTTAGAGTGATTTGTCGACCTTCTTGACGTCAATTTATGGAAAATAGAAAAGTTCTCTGGGAAGGCAAACCAACCAGTGTGTAAGAATGCCGGAAAATTGACGAGATATTTTTTGCAGTGATAAGAGAACATTCTTGACAATTAATCAACACATAATACGTTAAGTTGTCACAATACGCTACAAAGCACCAATTATATCTTACGTGATGTTGTGGTGTTTATTATATTATGTTTTTCTGCCCCACTGCTGTTTTATTGAACAATGCAAAACTCCATCAATAAGTATCTTCCTTCATTAAGTTTTCAAAACGTTTTTACATACATATGACAATATGAAAATCTAATTATTTCGCGTAATTTAAAAACTAACAAAATAACGTAGATAGAACATTATCATATTAAAAGCTCATCTTTTAAAAAAAACCCCAGATAGAACCCTCTCATTCCAAGACGACGAAATACTCCTTCGCTTAATCGATAGCTAGCGGTAGTGCGCGATATTCTCCACGTGTTCAATTAGACCGCGCTATGTGTCTAATATTTTATTGGGCTAGCGTTTATTATTACAAAAATTATGCTAATAAGTTAGTCTAAAGATTTACGTTCGCTTCACTGGATAATAAACAATTCTTTTCTTCCAGATTTGATATGGATTCACCGGATTTCTTTAATCCATCGGTAAGAATTACAGTCGTCTCTTATATATTGGAAAGAGAAAAGTTTGGAGGGGATTTCCATGATAGAGGAATAAAAACATTGTTAACAGATAATATTTACAAAGCTGCTTATCCATTACACGATGTAAGTAATACTTATTCAATGGCTATTGACTATTATGAATGACATTGTGTTAATTTCTTATTGTGCCGCAGTGGTTATAGTATCTAATCGGTAGTGTCATTCCCCGCCGATACTTTTACTGTTCACTGTTGTTTTCAGTATGCATTGAATCAAAATCACGCACGTAATAGGGAAAACGAATCCAGCCGCCGCAGAAATTGTCTAGTACGTTAGGTTTTGTGGTAATTTTAGGTTAAATGGTAAAATAGGCTTTTTGGCCTATGAATTTATAGTGGGAGAAATTTATTTTATATTTTGGAAAACGCCCCCGTATTGTACTAGCTTCTATTGCCGCTGAGATTCGTTTATTACCGGAACTATCACCATGAAATTTAAAAAATGCTGTTTGGAGTGTCGTTTTTTTTTAAAAAGTAAAGTCCGAATACAACGAAGTTATATTATGACTTACTTACAAAGATCTCACAACAATTATTAAGTGCAAAAACATAGTTTTCTATTAAAATTTTGATTATTATTGCACGTGTGTAGCAACAATTAGCAATGTAATATTGTTTTCAGGGAGATTTGAATCAAAATGGTTCTATGAGAAAACTTTTATTTGAAGAATGGGCTGCTGTATCAAAATTGGTTAAATATCAACCAGTCGACGATATAAAAGATTATTTTGGAGTTAAATTTGCGTTATATTTTGCTTGGCTTGGGTTTTATACGCACATGTTAATACCTGCATCCATAGTGGGTTTATTAAGTCCATTATATGGTTGGTTTACATACAGCACAGATCGATTGAGTCAGGATATTTGCCAGTTAGACGTAACTATGTGTCCTCTCTGCGATAAAGTATGCACCTTTTGGAAGTTGAATGAAGGATGCACTTATTCTCGAATAGCGCATTTCATCGACAACCCTATGACGATATTTTTTGCCGTGTTTATGTCTGTTTGGGCAACAATTTATCTAGAATTATGGAAAAGATATAGTGCCGAAATTACCCATAGATGGGGTTTAACAGGCTTCGATTTACAAGCAGAGCCTCCTAGACCAGAATACCTTACAAGACTCCACAATGCCAAGAAAAAGAAATTAAATGTCGTTACGTTATTGGATGAGCCTGCCGTTTCTTTTCGGAAAGTTAAATTACCATCAATAATATTTAGTTTTTCTATTGCTATTCTGTGGGTATGTATTTACGTATTTTTGTTTTGATAAACTTAATAATAATATATTCTTTATTATCATTACACCCAAATTACAAAAATAAAGCATGGCATAATTAAAGAAAAAAGACGTAGGTGCAAGAATTAGGTTTTTTAATTCGTTCAAACAACTTTAACAATTTATAATGTTAACAAAAATCACCTTTTTTTATATTTGTTTATTGCAAATATGTACAACCATTTTGAGGAGCGTGCATAATTGTTTAGCGATTAGCAGATCACTTCCCCAGACGACGCACTTATTACAAATTTAGAATATTTCAGTGTTAGTGCTGTGTCTAGAGATAGTCAGTGTTGCTTAGTAAATAATGGCAGACTTCACAATGTAGAAAAGTGTACGGTGAATCTGTAGTTGGCGATTTGAAACAATCTCCAATTAAGTATTTTTCTCTCAACTTTTGCACTATCTTTATTATATCTTAATTGCAATATCACCCATAGCAATTTACGTTGACATACCCAAAACTATGGGAAATAAAAGAATAGTTTAGAATAACTATTCTGAAGAATAGTTTAAAATGACACACAATGGATTACACTGTGTAGTTTTTTTTTAATTTAGTTTTAAGTTTTAACATGTGATTGTTAAAAGACTAAATTTTAAAATAGATTTTTGAGAAAGGAAACACCATTTTGTCGAAACGTTAAAAAGGGACTACTTTCAATTAAACTTGTGGCCACAATACTCAAGACGTTTACCCAACTATTGGCCAAGAAAACAATTTTCCAAGGAAAATTTATCCCACTTAATAGGTGTACCAAATATATAATAAATACTGAAATATAACTCGTATTACATTAAAAACATAAATTAGATAGATAATATATAAAGTGTGTTAAAATAAAATTAATATAGTTTCAAAGAACACATAGCGCACTACTGTCATGGGAGAATTGAATCGTCAGAAAATCTTAGATTAATTTAGAACGTAACGTCATCGCGGAAATTAGACGCTTATGTGACTATTTATATGACAAAGAATATAACATCTGTTGAACTGTTGGTGCTTGTAAATATTTCGACCCTTGTTAAACTTCTTTTCTCTTTTTTTAGTAGCTGTTTTTTTTTTTCTACTGGATCTGCCTATAGAAGCCTTAAGTTTTCTTTAATATTTGACGAACCTAATCGGGTTAGTTATTTTCGAAAGCATCGCTGCTGAACTTGGTGCCTTTTCTGGCTCGTTTACAACCTACCTGGGTAGCACATTAAATTAAACTGTGATTATTTTTTGTAGTAGCTGCACAATTAAAAATGTATCTTAGTGTCAGCGATAGTAAATGTTGCAAGGATTGCTTAGTTCCTCCAAGCACTTCCGTTTCGTTCTGAAACAGCCTGTATATGTAGGTGGCTTCTTTGTTTGTAACTATTCCACCTTCGGCCCTGAAATTGAAAAGCGCTTCATGTTTCTAGAACGATCTGAAAAAATCAACTGCAGTTAATTGGAGTATAGAAATAATAACAATTATTCGTTTTCTATGTAAGAGAATGAGACTGAATATAGTTTTTTAAGTAGGATATTAATACTTCATATTGTATTTTTGGGATGAAGCAAGTAGTTAATGCAAATTGTTAAAAAAATGTAGTTTTATGTGATGTGGTTAGAAATAATTGTTGCGTTTTAAAATGTTTACAAGTAGTGCTTTATTGCTTTCAGATTTGTTTGGCGATTGCTACTGTAGTTGGAGTGGTTATATATCGTATGGCTTTTGTATCATCTGATAGTGTATATGGCGACAAAACTAGTTACCGTATATATGCTGTTCCTATAACAGCAGCATTAATTAATTTAGTCTGTATTGTGATACTAAATCTGGGATATGATCGTTTAGCTGAAATCCTAACTGAGATGGAGTTGCAAAGAACTCAAACTGAATACGAAGACAGCTTGGCGCTAAAAATTTACATGTTTCAATTTGTAAATTATTATTCATCAATATTTTATATTGCTTTTCTAAAAGGAAAATTTGTTGGTTATCCATCAAAATATAACAGAGTTTTTGGATATCGACAGGAAGAGGTAAGCAAAGAATTTTTAATTATCAATACTTTTAAAGGGTAATGTTGATGTTGAGTGTGTGAATGTATAATCATAGGTACCAGGATGGTATGAGAAATACTCGTGTTTGAAGGCAGATGGCGCTTTGTGCTAAAATATGCTTACCGACTGTAAGTTCTATTCTCTAGTTGTCGTCTGTGAAAATTTCGGAGAGATTCATCGAGTAGTGTTATTTTGAGAGCTATTGAAAGTGAGTGTATTTGTGGAATCATGGGAACAAAGGAAAATTAGTTTATAAAAGATCGTGTACTTTATCAACTGACCGTGTGCAAAACATCCTTCACGAAAAATTGAGTGTAGGAAAGCTGTCTACGAGATGGGTGCCACATCTGCTGACGATTGATTAAAAATGGAATGACGTAGTAACTTCAAGGCAATGTTTGGACGTGTTTACGCGCAGTATGAGTAAAATTCAGCGGCGTTATGTAGCTATAGATAAGGCTGATACATCACCTACAATACGTCAAAATTTGTGTGCAGTGTCTTTTCTTAAAGCAGTAGGTGTTGCTAGACGACCTTGCATAATAGGACTCTTTTAAAAAGATTATTCATATATAATAAAATTACCCTTCATTGATTTTGAGAATTAATAATCAAACGAAATCGCGAAAAGCAAAATTCGATTTGTGTCAACACAGTGAAACGTCGATTACAGGTAGGTCGTGCAGCAGACCGCAAACCATGCTAATCAAGAAAAAAGGCCGCGATGGGCACGAGAATATCAAGTGTTCGACCAAAGAAGAAACGTATTTCCGAGACGATGGGCGAACCAGAGGATGGTGGCCATTCAATTACCGTATGGAGTTGTTTTTTGTACTTGTACACAGAGACTTTGCGTAAAGTGGAAGAAATAATGGGGAAGGAGCAATACAGTGAAGTCTTAGAAACCCGTGCAATTTCCTTTCGTTTGCGACTTATTAGCCAGAGGTTCATTTTTATCATACCGCCCGAATTTGCATATTATAACATGGCCATTGTAGAGTCTCCACTTCAATCCTAGAGTTGTTGTGGAATGAAGTTAATAAAAATATGCGAATGACCGGTCCTACTTCTCAGGAACACCGCTGGACTGTACTTCAAGAGGAACGGAATAGTATTGCACCACTTTGTAGAAATTAATTGCAAAGATGCCACGAAGGGTGTATTTTTTTGTAAAAATTACTATTGTACGGTACAAATAACAATTTATGTTCCTAATTTAAATCAATCAATATTTTTTTAAATTTCTGTGCGTTTTCGATTTCACCAATCTTATACCGTGAGCCGTCGTCACGCTACAACAGCGTGTGTTGTCGATCCGCGGTTTATTTGTTACAAAGCAAGATTATAGATTTTTGTAAACACCTAGGAATAATTAACAATTTTGTTTTGTTTCAGTGTAATCCTGGAGGCTGTCTCATGGAGCTAACAATTCAGTTAACCATTATAATGATCGGCAATCAAGCAATTAATAGTATATTAGAAATGGTATTGCCTTTGGTGTTCAAAATATACAATACCATAACTATAAAAACGGGATTGAAAACAAACGATAATAGTCAAATTGTCAGCTGTAATCAATGGACAGAGGATTACAAACTGAATAGCATGGACAATAAGAGCTTATTCATTGAGTATTTGGAAATGGTGCTGCAGTATGGATTTGTTACTATTTTTGTTACTGCTTTTCCACTCGCACCTTTATTTGCTCTAATTAACAACATGCTTGAAATGCGATTAGACGCGAAGAAATTCATCAAGTACTTTCGAAGACCCGTGCCACAACGGGTAAAAGATATAGGAGTTTGGATGCCGTTGATGAATATAGTTGGGCGGATATCGGTGGTATCGAATGCTTTTATAATTGCGTTTTCATCGAACTTTATTCCAAAACTGGTTTATATGCTTAAAATTAATAAAAGTCACACAGATGAAGGATATTTAAATCATAGTTTAGCTTATTTTAACGTAAACGATTTCCCCAATCATAGAGCGCCTCTAAGCAACCCTTGGAATGTAACAATTTGTAGATATGCGGAATACCGAAATCCACCAGATCACGAATATAAATATAAACGCCCTGTAGAATATTGGCACATATTGGCTGCAAGATTGGCTTTTATAGTCGTTTATCAAAATTTAGTGACCTTCATTACAACAGTTATTGAATGGGTTATACCAGATATTCCTAGAAGGTTAAGCGACCAAATTAAACGAGAAGCGTATAAAACTAACGAAACAATAATCAACTATGAAAGAGAGCGAGCTAAAGAAAAGTTCAAACGTAAGTAATCAATTTAAATTTAATGTTTAAAAAAACAATATTTTCTTAAGCGACATTTACATAGGATAGTGCGAAATTAACGTAAGAATTACTGCGAAACTGCACAAATTTCGATTACCAACTGCCATCAATGATTTGGTTTGTTGTAACGTAACCTAAACGTATCTACTAATAATAATTTCTTTGGGACGGATTTACACAGAAACGTTATAAAGTATATTTATTAGCAGTTTGCACTATGTCGTTATGCGAACTGTCGTATTTAATTTGCATTGAACAAACTTTGGCGCTACACATTAATTCTTGCACTAATGTCGCGGTACCTTATGTGAACGCAGTTCACGTTAATCTCATATCTTTGATTTCAGATAACCGGGACTCAATTTTATCTGGTGATAGCGTTTACACTGACGTTTTTGACGTAAATGGAGCAGCAGCCAATTTTAGCGAAAGAGATAATTTACATCACAGAAATACTCATAGTACTACAACGGAACTGTAGTGGAGATTTTTTTATACGATATATTAGTTTTTTATTTTTTACTTTTTCTATTTATGGACCAAAGGTATCTATTTATTAAACCGTAGGCAGTTATGTAACTAGCTTGGCGAAGGAAATATTTCAGCGCGCCAAGTAGCTTTAAGAATAAATACTTTGTTTATATAACAAGTCATTAGCTATAATACTCTGGCGGGTATAGACATTAATTATGATATTTCTACAGTGACCTTTAACTAGATTAACATTCCTTTTGAGATATTATAAGTAACAATTTTCATAACGAAACTTACGTACTTCACAAAATATACCGCTCTGATAGATCCCTTACAGAGTGTTCAATTCTATTTGACAATTTGATAATTTGAGTGTATATTATGAAGAGAACAAGTAGCGAATCACGTCTACGACGCAATTGGTGTGCCTATATACAAGCAAGAGCTGAATAACCGCAAGTATTCATAGTAACATTTACAATTGATTTGTTACTTCAGTCAGATTTTGAAAACGGCTAGTTGATGTAATACCAAAAATAGTGTGAATTTTTGTTTTATAATATTCCCGCTTCTTTCATCAGTGTTTTTATTATTTTCCTCAGTTCTCGTTCGGTTTTAGTTATAATAGTAATAGTCGTCTGCATGAACAATACGTAATTGTTCGTTGATACATATTGTTCCAGCTGTTTTTAGTTTACATTTGATCAGTTATTACTTTACTATTACTTTAACTTAGTTTCTAATATTTTATAACTATCAAACATTAAGTAGTATTTAGTGTAGATCGCGACAATTTGATTTTGTTTGGTTGCTGTTTTTTTTTATTTTACTCTTTAACGTGGTTTTTAGTATACAGTACTCTTGAGCAATTCTATTCGCACTAACTTTCCTGATGTGACAGCTTCCATTTCATTGCTCCATTATAGAAGGTAAGTCATGTTGTGAAAGTTTCAAACAATGTAAGAGGAAAAGTTAAATTATAGAAAAAAAACGCGAAAAAATGACAGCATAACTAGCTCTCAGGGTTGCTAGTGCGACAATGTAGATTGGTCAATTGAAATACTGAATTTTGGGTGCACAGTTTAGTAGTTAGTAAGAATGGCCTAACTATCCCTTTAGCCTTACTATCCCGGGACTTATCCTATAATATGATTTTTCAGACTATGATATATTATTAAGAAACATAACAAGTTAAATTAGGCGTTGTAGCCTTTATTGTATGTTGTCTGTTTATTTATTATCTCCGCTCTATGTCATGATTCCAAATAAATAATGAAATAAATATCTCAGAATATATACCGGTTGCCAAACAAATATGATTTAATAGCTGCGCACGTATTTACGGAAGAGAATACTTCATAGGCATACATCACGTGGAAACTGGTACTATACAACGTCCACATCACAATATTCATTTCTCTGTTAATTTAGGTAGCTATTAAATTGGTGTTATTGAGTTTTAAATCGCTGTATATTTTCTTCATAGTATATCACTCATATATGTTGAAAAGTTGTCAGAGTTCAAAATAGCACCACTCTGTCAGGGAACCTGTATGACTAGGAATACTATTAAAAATTGTATAAAAATCGACCACTTGCAATTCTCTTTTAAAAAAGCGTTTGCTGTACTGTTTATTAGTAAATATAATTCTGCGTGCGTATTATTTCAAGATCACTCGAATCAAAACGTTTTTGACCCTTAACTATAAATATATGTCTCCCAGTGGGGGGCATCTAATATATATTCGTTTAGCGATAGATGGAATTGTATATACTTCTGATTAGGGGTTAAATCCGAGCCTGGACTCGAATTCTTGCTTCGAAATTTACTTCAAATTTTAAATCTCGAATTTAACACATCAAAAATTAAAAACAATTTTGGAGATCCTGGTTTTACTTTGTCAAGAAATATTGCATGTAGTACAAAACACAATTTTAAATTGATAGCTTAAAAAGATGAAAATTTCGTTGAAAATGAAATTATCAATCTCTAAATTCAGTGCATTATCAATATTTTCGTTTTTAATTCATGTGATCTATATAGGATCAGCCAATAATAAGTACATTACACAACAGTAGTTATAGTATATTTGCATTAATTTTGGAAATAATTTTTATTACAGTTTTAACTCAATAAATAAGGACCATTAATTAACTATAAAACCGGTGATACCCAAAAAAAATTAATTGTGTCGTGTTGATATTCTCTCTAATTTTAAACTAACAATTGAAGTACACCAAACCACACCTAGAGGATAACATAAATTAATTCCATAATGCTTAAATAAGTGGTATTGGTAATGTTATATGCCATTTGGCAGGCATGTCGTTCTGTTGATAGAGAAGTGATACAATTCAAGAATGACAATTTTTGAGATAGTTACTTAAAATGAATCCAAACAGCTAATGTATTTATATGGAAAAATTACACGAGCTTTTAGCAATATATATTAATGATTTGGTGAAGTATACAAACGTAAAGTCTGTAACTTCCTGAGTAATAACAAATATTAAAATAGCTGTACAAAAAATTCAATGATTTTGGTACGTATCACTTTTACTTGAACGGTACGGCATGTTAGTTATCTTTTTAATACGCTTATGACAAAATGCAGTGACATTATTTATTTAAAAAAATTAATACGTGTTTAATATCAAAAATTTGTGGACTTTACATTATTTAATTTATTTACGTTAATTAAAATCACAACTCATGATGGATTATATGCAATATAATATAAATGTTGGTGATTTTATTTACTGTTATGAAATAAAACAAAACTGATGTGACCAATCTTCGTTCATTCAGTTTTATATCGATATATTTACTCATGGAAAATAGTTGTTTGTCTGCCAGATTTCTTAAGGCAATTACCATATAAAAATCTAATAGAGAGTAGTGTATGCACTATCCACACATCAATTAACCGCGAATACAATTCAAAAATATTTTTGATTAAATAATTTGGTGATGTCAAGCACTTATTTATTTAATTGGATAAGCGACGTTTTACCGTGTAAATCATTTCAGTTCTGCTTTATGCATGCATTTTTATTATCAAAAACAAATTTTCATTATCTAAAATATTACTAATTATTGTATTTAAGAGCATTGTGATAAATTGGAAGGACCATTTTATCTATGTTCAAATTTAATAGATCTTGAAACGTACTAGTTTATAAATTTTAGTGGAATGTTTACACAAAAAATCGAGATTGTAAGCACTTTATTTTTTTACAAAAGTAGTTATTTGTAACAATATAATTATGCAGGTATTACGTAAGTTGCCGTTAATGTAACTAAAAAGAAATTAACATTTGTATGAACTCTGATTTATGGGAAAAGATTAAATATACAAGATTTTTAGTACTTTTTGGTGTATTATTACTACGTTACTCTGATCATCTTATTTACGCATTATTTGTTTATTGATGCAGTGCGACGCACCCAATAGACAGCTTTGCGTACTTAAAAATACGTGTTTAGTTAGCCATAAATAAGCAGAAGACTATCAGGATGTGGAGATACAGCACGACTTAGCACCTAATGCTCAAGATGCAGAGGAAATTCCTGTCCCAACATTTGCCGTATCAACTAAGAAGAGCACGATCATCGGCATCAGTGTCCCTGAAGAAAAGTTTCTCTAACCGGTGGCACTTCCCCACCATCATAGAAATGACTAAGGACAATAGTACTTTGAGTTTCATTCAAATTAACTTGCATCACGCCCGGGCTGCCTCGGTGACGCTATGTACGTACTTGGAAACGATGTAAGACATAGTTTTCATATAGGTTTCTGTTTTAAATGAATTTAATAGATCTGTTTATAGCCTACCATCAACCAATGTCATTCTTACCGCCCTACTTGAGTAGTGATCTTGTAGCGAGGAGGATTAGGATGATATTATACATATGTAAGATTCTGTCGGTGTTAGCCTCCATTTTATGTTACCTTTAAGTTTTCGATAGCTACTAATCCTACAAATTCGGTCATATTTATTAACTTGAAACATTCTAACTGTTAGAGAAAAAGGAAACATTTGTAAGTAGAGACGCATTTTCGTAAAATTGATCAATAAATTATTGAAACACAGCTTACTATACTTTCTATGGCGTATACGAAATTATTTGTTTTTGTATTGTTATAACATATTATTGGGTAAATCGATTACTGCGATCGTTAGCCTGCTGTATAAATAAAATTTATTTCCTTTTCTGCTTAATATTCGATTTAGGCTTTTTTCCTGTGTTCTTATTTTTTGGTATAATTTTACATTGTATTTGCTGTTATTCTAGATGCATGTTACAACTTGATTTATCGAGTCGGTTCTCTTTCTTTTATTTTTTTTATATTTTTGTCTTTGTACTTTTCTCGATCTTATAACTAAAGTTCGCCACTTTCCGTACGCTTCATGAAATTAGCAAAGACTAGACAGACTCAGGTTCGTGTAGCCTCCCGGTTCCCCCGAGAGTCCACAAAACGCGAGTCTGTCTAGTTTCTGCTAATTTTGTGAAGCTTACGGAAAGTGGTGACTTACTTTACTTACAACAAACATGAGTAGGTTTGCAATAGAAGTTTTGGGTCAGTTTCAAGACCACTCATATGTCTGTCTATATGTACAGCTGTTCGCAGGAAGGTAGAGGGCGGACTAGCCGCTGATAATTTCCGGTCGCGAGAGTGGCGTTGTATATACGGTTTAGCTTCCGGTGTTCCTGTAAACAGGGCGAGATTTCGCCGCTGAAATTTTTGATGATAGGTGTTATTTTATTTTAACACTAAAGACCAGTAGTGGTTGCCAAACTGCCTTATGACGCGGACAAGTTTAAATGGTAACAGTTATTAAATTGCTTTGGGGGTATCAAGGGCCGCGCTGTATATAAAGTAGTTCGAATTTCGGCAGTCGCAAGGAAGGACGTGGGAGATGTTGGAGATAATGCTGGGTGATATGATGGAAGCCGCGTTAGGATTACCTACATGTGGAAGAAATATTACGAAAGCTCAGCTCTGCTTCCCAGAATATTGGAGATACTTAAAGGAAAAAAAGATATGTTTTTATTGGAACACATGACAGCTTTTAGATCGTTTCCTGTTACTTCTTCTGTCGCATCTGCCGCACTTATGCTTCTGTATGTTCTTTATTTATTGTATGGTCAAATCTAAATAAAAACTAAAGCATAAACACAAACCAAAGAGTATTGTATTCTTTTATTGCAACCCTTCAGAAATTAAAATAAATTTATAAAAAATTTCAAGGGAGGTCGCTTTTATTAAGAAACCGTCACCGATCTAGTAAGAATGTGATCTACATCTAATGAACGGAAACCCATATTAATACTCACACCACGGTTGAGTATTAAAAAATCTATGCAACATTTAACTATAAACAAATATTTTCCAACTATGATGCTATTGTTGTGCGCTCACCGGTGGTTATTGTGAGAATTCTAAGTGTAAGCGTGACTTGTGTTTTTTTTTCTAATGCAATGTTATAAATAAAGATGAAATGTACGCATTTTAAGTCCACTTACTAAATATAAATATCCCGACGCTTGTTCACCAGTATCCGTTCAATATCGTCAGTTTCAAATCAACTCTTCGTCTGTAAAATATACAATCTCAAGGTTTGAAACTGATGGTACTGAACGAAAATGTGTGAACAGGCATGAATATGCGTAAGCGCCCCATATCCACAGATCTTGAAAGAGCGTTACCCGCATTATGAAGACAGTTGAGCACTTCTGGCATTAAATAGTTTCTCCGTATCGAAATGATTATCCGATTTATACATATCTGTCGGATGGATATGGGACAATCATTCCGATACGGAGGCAGTCAGTAATCGGTTTTTGAATTTATCGGTTATAATTTTGTGAGGGGACTATCGCTTCGTACAATCGAGACTTAAGATTGGGCAAATGGTAATGCTGTGTTCAACTTTAATCTATTCTAATTCTTATTGTTATCAATAACTAATATTACCTCAAAGATTTTTTTTTTTGAGAGCACACGATACCAAAGTTACATAATGTGACGAATATTTGGACCAGTGCAGTTAACACATTATAATATTACCACACAGGAAATTTATATTTTTTTAAATTTATTGCTCCATATATTAAAATGATTGGTGATGACGTATCTTATATATTTATGTGAATACTTATTTTATTTTTATTTATTTATTGTATTTATTATTACTTATGTGAATTACTTTCTGTTCCATGTCGTCAGAATAAAGTAATGATGATTTTTTATATGGTTTCCTTTTTTACGAAACCTTAAAAAGAATAAATATATATACATAAGAGTTTAATCTATACAATTTCTCCAACATTTGTTCAACATTGTTAAGTAGGATCGAAAATTTACAAAATATTTATGTAAACAGCATTAACAGTTATAATCACTTTGTATTTACATATAACAGGAGTTGGTTAAATTTACGTAATGGAGCATGCGTTTGCCTGAAATGTATTCCTCTGGCTTAAATTAAAACGAGAACAACATTGATTCAACGAGTTATTTGAAGAGTACTTTCTGTTTTGGTTTGATCTTTTTAGTTTGTTTAATTGCAAACTTGTTTCGTCGTTATTTCTTGTACTAACTACTTTCGTTTTCGGCGCTTTCGCCAATTTAGTTTTTATACTTCCGGGATTGATTAAACTGGCAGTCCTGGATTCGTTCGATAGGCTATTTATGTACTTGGAAGTAGCAGTTAACAACAGTTTATCTTTAAGCGGCGTAATATCTTCTTTCTCTGAAGTATGCTTAGATGTTTCGGAATTGTTGTACGTCGGTACTACGGAGTAATTTATTTCTGATCCAAAGAAATCGGCTGGACTATGCGAGCTCCAATTTGCAGGACACTCTGAAATAAATATAATGGAATTAGTATGAAAGTATTTTTTATTTACCAAAAGTACAAAAAAAAAAAAATAGAAGTAATCGTAAAGGTATTGCAAGTTTTGCGTGCTGTTGCTGCTAAGTATCTGGAGAGTGTTTTCACATCTTCATCATCTTATAGGATACGACACTTGTACTTTAAAATTATTTCGATATTCAGTTGACTTGTAAATACAATCCCGTCACGCAGCAGCAGTTTTCGTATGAGCTGTTTTCTTTTAAGAAGTAAAATATAGATAATTGTAAAATGGATAGGCGTGGGCCTTCATAATAGGATATCGTGCTATTTGATTGGTTCTGACTGCTCCGATTAGTTTGAGATTTACTCTGTGAGCAATGATATTATATCAGCCAATTTGAATTATGTTCACAACTAAATAAAATATTCATTAATTTCATCTTTCAACCGATTGTTGCGCGCACAGCTTTCATGCCGCCGGAAATCCCTATTATTCACGTTTTACAAAAGATACGTAGTCTAGTAATAGTATTTATCTTATTCTACCATAGTATCATGAATTTTATCTGCAGGTAATCACCTTAATGAACAATTAATCCCTGCATTTACGTACAAAATCTTAAGCTAACCTGTTACATAGATTGTTTAATCTTAATATTAAACATCTGTATGTAAGGAACCTCGTTCTCCGCCTTCGAAATCATCAGTTCAAGTCGCTAGTCTTCCTAGATGAAACCTGCTGGCGATTAACTCGGCAGAAGTATTCTTTCAGTCATAGTCGAAATCAATAATTCGCCAGTTTTCCTAGATGAAACCTGCTGCCCATTAGCTCAGTAATAGTGATTGATTAAGGTCATGCACATTTTATCTGAAAAATTAATTCCCTTTCGTTGTTGTGGTTCCTGTTTTTGCCTCAGCCTGTTTGAGTGACTTTGCGCTTGATCTGCATCTCAAAATCAACCTTTCCACCAAGGAACATCCGAAATGTTAGCCATACTACTGCGTTTGCGAAACTTAATTGTAGCTCTTTGTCCATTGTGTAGTTTAACCTCTATTATTTTAATATTTCAATAGTAATTTTTGTACGTTGTTAAATTGTTCACCACTCAAGAAATTAGCTTCATTAGTCACGTTTTGTACGTTCATCCTGCTCTCTCTTATTATTCTGGGTTATAACAAAAAAGAGACCGACACCGAAGACGAAACAAGACTTTCCCCAACCCAGTGGCGTCCATTGAACATGTGCAGGAATCCCCGATTCCTGGGTTTTTCCACGCCGCTTTGTCCAGGAACAATCGGTTCTTTGAAGTGGACTTCAGTTTGTTTTATTGACCCCCTACCATGTACTTATCTTTGTAATATTTATTATCACGTATTTAGTGAGAAAATGCACGTGTATGTTGATGACATGCAACTATACCATTTTTCATACCAATTCAGGACTGTCGTCGTGCTACTGTTGGAGTGATTGAAGATCTAGAAAGGATATCTGATGCTGTTGCTATACATGCCAAATCAGTAATGTTAATTTTTGGCAATAGAAATAATTTGTCTGTTTTTGTGACATCTGCTTACTTTATATCGCACGGTGTCGACCTATTTATTAAGAATGAGGCCAAGAATTTGAATTTATTATTGGATACTTAATGTAGAGACTCATGTGTAGCAATGTGCAAGGACGGCATAAACTGCTTTATCCTTAACGAAAGTTCCTGTTAATTGCCGCTAAACGTAATCTGTGTTATACGTGGGTTTCATCACACTTCTCTTGTTGTTGTGAACTATGGTCCCCGATCCAATGCATACAACAGATCAGAACAGTCCAGAATTAAGTCGTTGTAGAATTGAATATGTGTCAGAATAAGAATCATTCTGATATAGGTTACTGGCCCTAATCGCCTGAATTGCTATTCACATAGTGAAACTGAGATTCAGTATACAATATTAACTTACCTCTTATTAAGTTAGCGGGAGAATTCACGGATCCTAACGCCATATCATAGTACATGACTGGAGTATAAGAAAATTCTGTTTTATCGGTAATAAAAGGGCGTGCAGGACTTTCGGATTCCAGTATACTGCCAAACTCTCCTAGATGTGGTCGGAGATTATTATTTTGAAGGGGAAAATTTCTTGTTTGCAACCAATATGTTTTAATGAATCCTATAAGAAAGTACCAAATTGTATTATTTATAAAAAAAAATTAATAGCTTTATTTTGTAATAAATTAATATATCTAATATCAATATTAAACGAAAATAATGGTGTTCTGAATTTAGATCCATTAAGACGATACGTTGGAAATAAATGGAATCCATTCTAAAAAATACTCTGTATGTATAGCCAAACTAAAGTTTCTTAAAAGATATGTTCGACTTGATTGTTTAGAGTTTACTATAAAATAATTGATCGTTAATTTGTTTGTGTATCATTTAAATTCAACAAGAGTTGCCTTAGTTTACTTTGTAAATTGTTCCAGAGATAATATTAGCAAACTAAGAGTTAAGGATTACTATCAAATACATTGAGCGATAAGAAAACTCCACATCAGAAGCTAATAAAAATATTTTACTTACCTTTTTCCTTTACATAAATTTTATCACGCGCTGTAACATGGTAGGAACTCGGTAATAGATCTTTAGTTGGTTGTGATATGTGAATTTTCATAGATTCGCTGGTAGATTCCATTTTTGATGCGACGCTAACGCTATCACCAAATAAACAATAACGAGGCATCTTAAGACCTACTACGCCAGCAACGACGGCTCCGGAATGAACGCCCACTCTTACTTCCAGATGTTTTCCTACAATAGAAATAATATTTCAGCTTCTGCAGATAGTTTTGTTGCACATGTACAACAGTCTTTAACGAAGCAACTTTTTACAAAAATGGATTGGTAACTTTCGTTATGCTGATAATAATCATGGAAAGGGGTTAAAGAAATTGTATATCCTAAGATTATTAATGCTCTTCGAAATATAATATCTGAAGAATTAAGGAGAGTTCGGAGATTATCCGTAAATAGGGCCAATCTTCGTGTGCAATAAGAAGAAAGGCACTGTAAACATTTGTTACCTTAGGTTTTTCTTTTTTTTTTTCAAAACGTTTGGACGTAGGAATTCAGTCTTTGGGATGTGTGATTTTTTAGTTTTTTTAAAGGAAACAGTTCTAACTCGAAAACCACAAAACAGTATAGTTAACGATTGAATTTTACTGTGCCATCTATTTTTATAAAGCACCCAGTATATCGGAATATATTTTCTAAAGATGCAGACGTATTATTCCTGCACCCTGTACGTAAATTCAACGAGATCCCTAGCATTCAAAAACCGAGATTAACCTGTGGAATTATGCTATGTGGGCTGTGTGTGGGGTAATTTGGGTTGGGCACAGTTTGAACAGTGCACTCGTGTACTGGTTCTAGAGTTACTCAAAATAATTTACAATAGACAATATGAGTTCTAAAATTTCTATATGTGTTCTGGCAATAATTTAAATTTACCTGTTGACGGATCCTGCAATGTTGTTATTGCTTCAACCATATCTAAAGCCATCTTACACACCCTCTCCGCGTGATCACCTTCTCTCTGTGGTGCACCAGATACAACCATGTAAGCGTCACCTATGGTTTCAACCTAATATTTTAATAAAATGTTAGAATAAATGCAATTACGTAAATCTAAAATTATTGTTTACGACCGAAACATTACTTTTGGTGTTAAGTTTTATTTGAAAAGGTTCATGAGAGCCTTGTTAGTTTCCTGAAAGATTTAACAGAACTGAAAATAGAACACAAATATAGAAAATAAGTAACTAAATTGAAAAAGGAAACGTAGATTCAAAAATAAAGGCTTATAGCAGCCTAAAATAGGAAATATGTATGAAAATAAAGGAAAAACTGATTGAAAATAAAGGAAAGACTGACAGATTTTAAAGAGTAAAATAGAAATAAGTAAGGAGGGGAGAATAACGTCGTAAAGAAGCTGTGAAGAACACTTGAAAAATTGATGTAGAATGAAAGAAATTAGCGCCAATGAACCGACTTACTTCTTATGACGAAACTTTCATGCCTTCTTAATGTGTAGGTGGTTTGACGCTTTATGCTGGTTAGAGCAATCCTTTGATTTAAGCTGTACTGTGTATCGTTGGAGGTATTAATGGATACATTTTGTGGAAAAAAAATTGAAAGTGAAATAGAATTGTGAGTGCTCTCAGAGAAAGTAGGTGTGCAAAAACACGCAAGCTTTTAGTAAAATTGATGCCTAGCGCCTTTGTCCATGGCAAAATCACATTATTTAGTTTCTTATATTATAGATTCAAATTTTTAATTTTGATTCAATAAATTATATATTTAATAACATTAAAACCATTTACTCCATGCAAGATATAAGCCTATATCAAATAAGTGAGTTTTGTACCCCAGTCACCAATTATGTAATTATCCTACATTATGCTGTTTAATCGCGCATTATTAGCTTTTACGTGTTTTATATGCCTTTACCTTATAGACTTTATTTTGTTCTGATAGTCGATCAAAAATTGAATACATTCCATTCAGCATTGACACGACTTGCATGGGTGAGATTCTACTGCAAATTTCTGTAAATGTAACAACATCTGAAAACAAAATCGAAACGTTGTCGAACATCTGGAACAAAATAATTGTGTTAATATATCGTACGTCTGGAAATCAATATTGATTAAGTAATGAATAAGTCCTAAATTAGGCTTTCAATTTTAAATACTAAAAGGAAACAGTTAAACGCCAAATAGATGGTACTATTGAGACTTAAAATTATAAAATTTGGTATTTGTTATTGTTGAAGGGGAAATCGGTCGAGTAGTTTGCTCACAGTGAGCGAATTCTATGAAAAATTTCACAAAAAAAATTTTTCGTTCGATGATTTTTGACGATTCCAGTGAAGACCTAACACAACAATAATGCCTCGAATCGTTTCGTTTTGATAATGAAGCACTACCAGAAAAGATTGTTTACAATTGGTTTGCCGAATTTCCTCGTCTTCAGAGTGGAAAAAATGTTTCAGAATTGCTTTGGCTGCACGTAATTGACCAGTGAATATTTTTTTTTCCTCCTGCTTTTGTAAAAACATGAGATGAAAATGCATTAAGTACTTACTTCACACGTGTTAATTGCATTTTCCCCGGCTCGTAATCGATCAGCCACTTGTCTTGGAATCATTTGGTAAAGTAGTTCATCGGTCCTTTTCATTTCTTCGTCCAATCTTCTCATGGACTCCTCCAACTTTTTACTCTTCTGCTGTTCTTGATCTAAAGCCAACTTTAATTCCACGGATTGCTGAGTTCCCGCAAGCATTAAATCCCTTAATAAAAGGAAGACTTCAAAGTGACTTGTATTTCCTAATTAATTTCATATTAATACATCTTGTAATATACCTGCTAAAATCATGCATCGATAAATCGTTTATATACAGTCCAGAATAAATTAATGAATTCAGATCGGGCATCATAGGGGTTCCTAAGTACATCATTGCGTTCCAGGTCTGCATATAAATCATTTGGCCTGAAATTATGAAAATTTATCATTTATGAAGAACTACATTCGGGGGTGTTGTCAATCTTGAAAAGACTCTTGTAAAGTGCTGCTTGAATGTACCCATCACAAGATCAGGGAAATTTTGAACGACTTGTATTTAATGTTCTAATGTAGTACGACAGAAGATTGCGTATTTTTAAAGTAATCTAGTCTAAAACTAACAATCTATCCGGTTCATTTCATGTAAAAGAATCGGGAATTTTACGTTATCAAGATACATTTTTTTGTAGAATTCAAATGTATTTGCTTATTTCGCGATTTATAAACAATTTTAATATTGATAAATTCGGGTTGCCGGTAAAAAAAAACCTCAGAGAAACGAGAAAGTCACTTACCCTTTAATCGTAAATGTTTATCATCTCGAACCTCCACGTCATAATTTAGCGTAACTTCTCGGTTGGTTCCATCATATAGTTGGCTATTTAGTATACGTTCAATAGATATCAATTCGAAAACGTTATTTGTTCTATTTATTATCTAGAATAAAAATTCTAACATTAGTAGTACTAGTACTTAAGCTCCTTACAGTGAAAACATTCCAATCTTTTTCTATTTCAGGAGGTTTTGATTGCTTAATAAATTTTAATAAATAGTTAAGAGCTGAAAGGAAAAAAAATATATAATATAAAAAGGTACTGTAATGTTATAAATTAAATGTGAAAAAATAATCGATAAAATGTTGAAATGTACGTTAAATGTAGATTTGGAAATATCAACGGGATACGTGAATGTGGTACTAAAAAAAATCTGCAATATAATATTAAAATGGATCAGGCGAAGGAAAATCCAAATTTTGATTCAAACGAATCAAAACGGTCTACTGTAGTTAGTTAAGCTCAGCTAGGAGAGGGTGGGGTAAGAAGCATGGGTAATAACATAATACACTTTCTTGTTGTGTTCTTGTGCGTGGGTATAAAAATCATCTTTCAAAACTTTATGGATTAAAAGTAGCGTTTTTTTAAGTACATATAAATATTTTTGCTGAAACTACTTTCTCTTGATCTTTTGGGTTTGCGAGCAATAAGAAGAAGAGGTGTTTTTTTAATTCTTTATTCATGAACATGGGACTAAAAAAAATTTAAAAAAATTTTGGAGTAGTAGGAAAAGTAATTTTTTCGTTTTTTTCTCATTTAATGTATTATGTATGTTGTTGTTTGATCCAGGTTAATTTAACTGCTTGAATATACCAGAAAATATCAGAGAGTACCAGAACTATAGTGAACTATAACCCTGCACGACTGGCTGAAGCCAATATTATCAAACTAATCCTAGAGAATAACTTCCTTTCCCTGCCAATAGAATATTATATTATATATTGTACATAAATCTTGAAACGATAATGAGGATAACGAGGATAGTGATGGTAGAAACGGTAATGATAAAAGTGGTAGTAACGGCAGTAATGATAGTGATAATGGGAATACTAGGGATAGTGGTTATCGCAGTGATAGTGGTAATAGCACAGGTGATAGTAATGGTAATTTTGGTGATAGTGATGATGATTTATTTTAAAAATATTATAAATTTTAACTAATTGCGATTAGTACTTACTGTTTGAAAATTAAATGTAACTAAGGGGCGAACAAGGTCGAACCAGTTCGTTAATCTCTTGCCAAGCATATCTGGCAGCAATGCTACTAGAGAATTTCCAGCATTCTTCACTACCATATCAGAGCTGCAACAATATCGGTACTATTACGTTTTCAATGGAATTGGCGTTGTATTATTGTTTAGTTGAAAAGAAGTCGTGCTTAAGCAATTAGATGTAAACGATTTTTTTTTGTTGTAAAATGACTTACAGGAACTGTAACAACTACCGATCACATCGGAAGAGCTCACCAAATGGTGCTGGAAAACCGTTGTATTAAGATTAGGCAAGTAGCAGAAACTGTGAGCATCTTAAAAAATGTGTTTTTACATACATTGACTGAACATTTGGGTGCGAAAAAGCTAGTCACTCAGGATAACTCAGGACCATTTGCAATAGCCTGTTTAGTTTAAGCGAAATAAGTCGGAGTTTTGGCTTCGCTGAATAACTATATATGAAATTTGGATACATCAGTACACTCCTGAAGTCAAGTCACAGTCGATTGCAAAGAGTGGATCGGCTCCAAAAACGGCGAAAACTTCCATCGACCGAGAAAGTGACGGTGACTAATTTTTGGGATAGTTATGGTGTTAATCAACTATCCTGAGTAGGGAAAAACAATAACGGATGTACTCTGCGCATCATTATTTGACACGCTAAAGGCAGAAATTGCGTAAAAATGGCCGTCGTTGAATGGAGATCATCGCATTGGCTAACGCAAATTTTCCAGAATAAGATACCAACTACTATTTGGACGGATTAAAGAAATGAGAGCATTACTGGCAAAAGTGTATAAACTTACAAGTTGAGAAATAAAACTGACAAAAGGAAACTTGTTTCCGTGTTGGAAGCTTCTGGAAGTGTCTGGAAGCTCTTCAAACTATGGTATAAAATCGTTTAGAAGCGGAAAATAGTGAAGCTCATTTATTAACACATACGGGTTGTAAAATTTAAAATCTAACGCACCATTGTTTATTACTTACCTGAAAACTATACAGAATGGAAAAATTTCAAATAAAATTGATGCACTTATAGGCAAATGTTTTTCTTCTGTTGTCATCGCAAGCGAAGTTAACGTGAAAGCTCTGTTGTCAAATGTTAATTGGAAGGTTGTATGTATCAGATCGAATAGTAGTTCCTCTTTTATCAACTCTATTTTCATGTCTTTGTGGTAGAAGTGTCGAGCTACCTAATGTTAACATACAAAAGAGTTTCTATAGAGGATATATACACGGTAAGTCATCTCCGCGGGCGAAAGATTGTGCTTTTGTGGATGGAAATTTTTCAGAACGGTTTTTTGATAATAACTTTGAAAACCTTAGATTGAAGAAAATTGCATCTTACTACAATTTGTAGGATTCAAAAAATACAATAATATACAGTATGTTTTACTTAAAAAAATACTACGTTGGATTTGGAGAAAAAGAAAACCGTTATGAAAAATTTTCTCATTCTGTATAAAGTTAATCTAGATAGATGAATTATTCCTAGGTTTTATAAGTAGTAATTGCTAATTACTACTTATAATTAAAATTTCTTAAGCAAAGCAATGCTTGAGTGTTTTAGCATATCATACATAATTCCACAATAAATTAATATTTTGTGTTTAAACAAATAAACCCGGTACCCGGTTTCGAGCAACGCACCGACCATTAAGCATATGCATCTGGAGCTAGATTAACCCCAAAATAATTACTAGAACACAGACAAAGGCTAGTAGGTAACTTCAAACAGTACATATTTTGTTTATGCTTCTCAGGACAGACATATCGTACATGCTGGCTAAAAAGTGCATTTACCTCTTTAATTTGGCCCATGGTATAATATACAAAACCTTTCCGTTTACTTCTGTAATGCAGCGTTAATCCTTTGCTTGTTTCATTTTCGCATATAAAACTGGGAGCTTTCATTCTTGGATAAGAATATCTTAAGTATTCGTGCAAATTATCCAAACCATTTAGAAAATCACGCATGTGTCGCCCTAGTACAAGTAAAACACGATCATAGCCATATGGTCTAACGAAGCTAATAAAAAATACACCCATTTGATAGAAGAAATCTCGTTCTGTTACGTTTAGGATCTAAAACATAAATTATACTTTATAACATTAATCACGCATTTATCATGAGACATCTAATGTTAAAATTTCACCTTAAATATTTACTTCTATAAAATTAACGGTTTGATGATATTTACCAGGTATTGGCATATGTATACATGATTTTTTTTACTTAGTTTAGTTAAATTGTTTTTATTACAGCTTCTATTTTATTTTCTAAAGAGATCACTGAATGCAAGACATAATAGTTTTGATAGAGGAACCTTTGATTGTGAAATTCAGGGTTTGTGATTTAGGGGAACTTAATTGATCTGTTCACAGCTTATCATCAACCAAGCCGAGGGCTGCTACCTACATACCCCGGAGATATCACTCCTATCTACTACCACTCTATTTGAACAGCGACGTTGTGGCTGTTCGCATGATGAGATGTATGGATAGGGAAGATTTGATCTTGGCATCTGCGTAGCTATAGCAGCAGGGCCCAGTACCGACCAGGAAAAAGGTGCGCTAAATTACCATATTCTACATGGGGATATCCAGAAAACAGCAGCAGAGGTAAATCACTCGTGATTTTATTATTAGTAATAACTTACTAATACTAAACCGACCTTTATTAACTCGCGTACTCAAACGATAGTAGGTGTCATTTTGGCATTTGCAAACATTGTGAATAAAGTAGGAACAATGGATTGCAAGTGGACTAAATTTAGGATGGGGCTGTGAGAGATGCTTGATCGACGTATTCGCAACTCCAGAATGACTGACAAGATCGTGGTTCATAAGGACCTTACGGTTACCATACCGTACCTGGAAATGCATAACCTGTATAAGGTAAATTTGTACAAAAAATCTTGCCCACTGAGGAGCCGGAGGACGGGCAACGTTGTTGATATCCCATGCTCGACATTCCAGGAAGATAACCAGGAAAGGGCCACAGCAAACGCATCAAAGCAAATCCTATTCTGCATAAATGCAACCCCAGGAAGTACAATAAATCGTAAGGTGAAGGCAGAGAGAATTTTGGAGGACGTTTTGCGAAGAGATAAAAAATGCCTTCGCTTAGTTTCAGGTCAAATACCGTATCTTCTTTGACAAGACACTATCCCACGTATTGACCATAAGATCGCCAAAACAAATATTGGGTTTGGCCAGTGGGAAGAAGTACGTAGAAAATTAACAGGTTTTTCTTACCTCTATAGCTTTTATGGCAACGTTCGGAATTAGGTTTTCACCATATACTTGATGCGTACTGAAATTTTCCTGTTGTATGCCAGCATCTTTTCGTATTTTTTCCCATTTATCACTTCCATAGGTTTGCTTAATGTATTCTACTAAATTTTCCAATAATAAACCGTACATTGTTCTGTAATCATTGCAAAAGTTACAATATATAAAATCCATCTTTATTTTTTTCATTTTCCAAATATCAATAGCAAATCTTTAAACTATTTGATAAGGGGAATACTAAAGTCGCAATAAAGAAATAATACATCTAGGTACAAAGTAAATGGAAGGTTTGTTGGTTTTATTCTTTACTATTGAAAATTGTACGTACTTATTTTGAATAAAAATGCGTTTGAAGATGTATACCTTTAACCTTCTACTTATAATCTGAAATTAGTTACGTTGAAATAGATAATTCGGCTCAAATTCTAGTCTAAAAACTAACATATTCAATTAAAAAAACATTTTTTTTTGCACACCCCAAACTTTAACATTAAAGCTAATCATTGGTTTCAATTGTAAAATTCTTACACTAATTTTTACGCTACCCTCTGCAAACGCAGTCTTATGCGATTTTGTAGCGCGTCAGGTGAGACTTCAACCGGTTGTGCGAAATGATCAATATCGGTAACACTTGTTCTGCCTGATTTAAACTATTTAATTCATTTATACGCGTTTCCGCTGCTTAAATACTTTTCACCATATTGTTTCAAAATTTTCGAATAAATTTCGACCGGTTTGAACCACTAAACGTTGCTTTTCTGTCGTACATGTTTCAAGAGGGGCTGATGTTTTCCAATTAACAAAAGAATTACGTTAAGTTTTATTTCTTTCAAACAGCCGATTGAATTTATCATCAAGTTATTCAACATGAACTCCATCAGAAAGTTTCATCGAATAGTATTCGGTACTTGCAGTTTGGCTCGTTAATTATTGAACGTCCCGTATCGTAGAAGTCTCTAATCTAGCGAGTCGGTTTGTTTCTGCTCTGAGATTCAATATCCGAATCCTTCAGTCCTCTTCGTACAATTATGTTACAATTGCTTCCATATAGCTTTCTTTCTCTCGAAATATTTAATATTTGTTACTTGCTAAGAGTCTCCACATACGTAGTAAAGAACACAAAAGAATCGGGTCACTCCGCACCACACAAGTTTAATTAATTAATCCGGGGCAGCTATTTCGAAGATGTATCAATCCTCATTTTCAACCGTTGACTGGTTGATACAGATTAATTAATTAATTAGTCACAAAATTAATTTAATGAAATACATAATTTTCCAAAGATTCATTAACATTCACATTGATTTATCCAGCAGGCGAATGCATTCGGCACATACATATGTATAACGATAGTAACATTCATTGATAAAAGGAGAATTAATTATTGCTTACCAATTTTCGCTATTTTTCTATAAAAAGAATATGTGTCAATCACTGGTAATCAATATTTGTCTTCACTTAAGTGAGCATCTGCCAACCACTGTAAATTTGCGGGACACATTCATAACTTACAAGTGGACATATTCATTTATAAATAAATTGTCACATTGGTCAATATTATTACAGCAATATTGTTGTCATTGTTGTTGAAATATAGTCAGTGGCCTGATTGAGAATAAGAACCTTGATATGTGCGTCTATGAATTAAATTGTGATTAGCAGCTATATTATCACGTACCACCAATTGTTTCAAACATGGAGTATAGATATTGTTATTGCATGCGATTTAACGTACACGTGTATACTAAAAGCAAATGCGCTGTTATTTATAAAAATATTCCATTATAGAGTTATTAGCGTAACTAATCAAGAAAAAAAAATATTGATGTTTAATAAGACTAAATTAGACATTCGCGATTTTGCATATGCTATCTACAAATCAATGTATGAGATCTTATGGAGAACAGCTTTTCCCTGTTAGTTTATTGCAATCATTTTCACAAAAGAATATGCTTGAAAATCCCATTAAAAATTATCTTTAGCATGGCGTTTGCTTTTGAAACACTGGTGCACCGTCGTAGCATCAACCTAATTCTAGCTATATTTGAAATATTTGAATTTTTGAACATTTTTGACAGGTGGATAAGTGCTTGTGAACTTTTATAACTATCCAGAACTATATAGTATTGGAACCCGAATGAGTTTTTATAAAACACATAGGCTGTCCTAAAATTACGATTAGATTTTTAAATGCAAAAAGCGTCGAAACTTTTTTGTTAATACAACCAACTTTTTTTTTCTCTTTCTTATGTTGAAATGCTCTTAGAACAAAAACAACAATCACATGTACACATCTAAAATGGATACTTTTCAAAATGTTTAGAAACATGTGCGTCGTAGCTCAACTTTCTTCATGAAAAATGTGTACCCACCAATGAGAATACAGCTTATGTCGCTTTTTAAAATGTCATTCAACTTTAAAGAGCTTAAGTTAGTCATGACCATTAGCAAACAATGCAGCATTGATGAAATGTTAATAGCCAATGCTCCGGGAAGTTTACCCTTTTGACGAACGTAGAGATTCGAATTGCTCCAGTAATAAGAATTGTGCCAGCTAAGCAGATGATTTCTTATAAATTTAGCTCCATTCGTCCAAAAATAATTCGTGCTATTGAGACCATCTTAGAACAAATTCTCACTCTTCTTGGGAAATCAATTTCTTTTAGTGGTTGAACCATAACTAACAAGTATGTTCGTGAATTTAACATGTAAATAATCCTGATTCCATCGCAAGCTTTGCCCTAGAGTTGTTGTATATGGTGCGAAGTATGTTTGGATAATCAATAATAGGTTTATGTTTTTGAATTTTCTGCTTGATCCATCTGTTTTTCAAATTATTTGTTTCACTGTGCTTCTGCTTTTGTGGATATTGAGGAGCAAAGGTATAATATGGTTTTAATATCACTTTATTGCATCCTTCATAAATAATAAACAAGTTTAAATAATCCTTCCTCCGAATAAACTAAATGCGTTGGTATTGTTTGTAATTGAAAACTAAGTGACATATATACCTTTCTTGAATGCTGGATTTTCTATTGATCATATTTCAAAGTTGGACGACATTTAAAAAGAAACTACATAAGCTATATTCCCATTAGAAGGTAACAATAATATTCATTATAACAATGTGAACATCATCAACTAAAATAAAAGGGAAGAATAGGCAGTTCTATTTGAAAAAATTAAGTTTTAACCTATTCCATTTTCTTAATCATAATTGCCGGATACGCTGCATAATGTTCTCGAAAAAATCATTTGGCTTCGAATACCAGTCTTTCAAGCTAAACACTTTCACAATTAAGTGCATATACACTTGTCCATCTTTCAAAAATTAAAAAAAAAATCAAATACGGTTAGAATTAGCAATGCAGTTGTTTCATCAAGTAAATCTTAAAATTAAACTAAAAATTGAAAAAAGTAGTAATTTTCAAAGTGCTTCTTTTAAAATAACAAGAAGGTTGGGATCTACTTCCGATAAAGACGGAGGTCTTACATGATTGAAAACATTTTAGTTCAATAATAGATTAGACTTAATATATTGCCAAGTCCAAAATTTTCTAATGTATACTCTTTCATAAATCGATCAATTCGTTGTGAGGGACCCTGTATAGGCTCTATACTTTATAATGTAAATATACAGTATACTTCATTTTAAGACATTGCGTATATTTAAAAAAAATTTTACAAAATGGACTGTTGTCCAATCGTTCATATCGTTCACGTAACAGTATAGGAAATCCAAAAATTCATCAGACAATTAGCACATCTTAAAGTTTAGCATTGTTTCACCTTCAATTTGAAGGATTGCTTGACCGATTTTGAAATTAAAACTAAAACGCTTTATGTAACCGTACGAAGCAGCATTCAAAAGGTTGAACACTGTTTTTCCATTGCGTGAATATATTGTATGTGTAGTTCATTTTAACAGGCTAATAGAATTTCTATTGATTTCCGCAATACTTGCCGAACTTTTGTTTTATATAGTTATAGGTCATACTCCAATTGTGTCACTAACGAAATTGTGATACTCTGTATAAAAATGTCAGCGTTAGATAAGTTTTTTCAGTAATATAGGTACATTTCAGATAACTTGAAGTTCTCCAATAATCACAATACGTTGGTTGAACTAATGTACAAATTAAGTTTGGAAGTAAATTCCCAATATCTATAAAAATTTATTTTGATTATTTTTCTTGCTATAGGTGTTATTGAATTGAAAACATTTATGTGTATAAATATTTAAGAACATTGAAAAGATAGATAGCCAAAATGAACTACAGACATAATTTAAATAATTTGAAAAATTAATAACAATATATAATTATATATTAGCTCAAATAATAGATGACTAACCTTCGTTATTAGAAAGCAACAGTTTGCGAGGCACATCTAAGGAGATCGATAGCCCTTGTTTGGCATTGGTTAATGGAACTGAATAAAATTGCAAGATACGTCTTATTACTACAGTAAGTTCTAATTTTGATAGTAAAGGACTTACATTACGTTCTTTGCAGAAAAATTATCTTCAAGTAACGTAGAATAGGGTTCATTTGTCAAATAAAATAGCGCAAGCGCTACCCAATATGTCCCTTGCTCTAGAAGAATATTTTGTATTAGGAGATCGAATCAATAATTGTTTTTATCAAGATAGTGTCAATGCTTTTGTCCTCGATTATAAATCAATTCGAAGTATTGTGTACGTGGTAACCAGGTACACCGAATAGCTTAACTAGTCTCGAAATTTACAAGGAATTCAACCTACGTCGCACCACTTGTAATGTAAAGGATGTGGAAAATAGCACGGATATTTATGTAGCTATTACAAATGTTCCTTATTTATACTGCCCATATAACCAATTTCTAATGTCCAACATTATTAATAAGAAGAACATAGGATTGAGAATCATTTAGAACAATTTTGGAGTGAAACAACAGGATGTTGCATACTCTATAAATTTAAATAAAAGCTTTCTATCATTTTGTTGTATAGCGGAAAACAAATCTTTTTAAACTACAAAATGTAAATTTAATATTTTTCTCAATACGCTGAATTCAAGACTTATATGGCCGGAAAAGTAGGTATTACGCAGTGTTAATCGAGCACAAAATATTTTTCACTAATGTAATAATTTTGTTTTTATATCACTCCAAAATTTTATTTTCAATTCTCGGGTTTATCGCTCGTGAATATAATAATCAACATATATGTTTTTCGCCAATGATTAATGATAATAAAATTTTAATCGTTGATGAAAATAATATCTTTATTTTAAAATTCGATTCCGAAAAAGATTACTTTTTATAATACTCGCCAACGAATTTTAGTAAAAGAACTGAAATATTCGTTTAAAGAATTTAGATTTCCGGATTGAAATAGCGTCATAATTACATGAGAATGCCGACGTTTCGCTCCCAGTTACATGGAGCTTCTTCTGGGCTACTGCATGTTGTTTCTCGCTGTACGAAAAATGACTGTGGTTGCTTGGGGTCTGGTTTTTATAAGGTTGGACAGCTAGCCAGGGCGAAACTGGTTGCACTGAAAATGTAACGGGTAACCGTCGTCTCTGTTAAGAATGTTGGAATGTTTGTAGATTTCAATGGCTTCTCGGATTTTTCTACACACTCAGCGTGTTTACCGGATCCATTATTCTTGTGGTAGTGCATACGTCGGGGATACAAAGTCGATCAGCACGTATGCGGTGGGACATGAGCGTTGCATCAAATTGCTGTGAATATCTGATTCTGCATTGGTGGAGCAGACGCTGGAAACAGGCCACCAGATTTTATTTAATGATACGAATACGATACTTCTATCCCGCGAACCCTACTATTATTCTATAAAAATTCTTCGTGCAGCAGCGAGACAACATGCAGCAGCCCAGAAGAAGCTGCATGCAACTGGGAGCGAAACGTTGGCATTCACATGCAATTACGACGCGGTTTCAACCAGGAAACATAAATTCTTTAAAAGAAAACATCTACCGCTGAAGTCTACAACAACGTATAGAACTGAAATATTTTTTGTATCATTCGAACCATTTTATTTTCAATTCTGGGATAGGATATTTATTGTTCGTGAACGACTATTAAGTAAAATGATAAATATTAGAACTAAGTAATTATTGGTTTTGCTTTGACGTAATTTTAAATTACAAAAAGAAAATGTCATGCACGGAGAATAATTTTAATTGCTAGTTTTGAATATTTAATTTCAACAGAAATTGGCACCCAGGTTGCAATGTCTACATGATACCGTGCACTTCCGATACTCTGGCCATAAGTATTTACATAGCAAAAACTTTATGTGATGCTTACAAGAAGTGTTTCATTTATTTTTTGTCCACACATAGTTGGAATGATTTGTTTGAAGTTTTGAGGCATTTTATGCCTTAGAACAAAGGGGAAAGTCGAAATTAAGGAAAATAAAAATAGCAGCTTTTGTGGCAATTTCAGGAATTTGTAGCAGAGATATTGAGACACAACTTTGCAGCTGGAAATCCAGATCGTGTTGTATTAATCAAAGCTACAAGTAGTATTATTCAGACAATTCACTACAAACAGATATGTAATTCAGAATGAATTGTTTATTGGCTAGTACAGGCTTTAGCGACCAAATTCTAAACTAGAAGAAACGGTACCAAACAAAGCCGAATGACATTGCACTGGTTCGAACAAGCAATCCGAAGTTTTTAATGTACAAGTGTGATTTATTTCGTAATTGGAAGTTTTTAATACACCATGTATATTAAAATTTACAATTGCTCAAATCACACCCTGTATATTATTAAGTTTTCGATTAGGGATTAACATCACTACATGTGCTGTAAAGCGTAGGCAAATGCGATCGAGCGGTGCTGAACATGAGGCAAACAGAACTAAACGATAGCGAGCAGGGCCATTTTTGATTAATTGAAAAAAGACAATTTATTATTCATGAATTTTATTCTTCACTTCCGAATGATATTTCCGTGTCCTTATATTTATCACTCATTCGCGAATGTTATAGGTACATTTTTCTTATAATTGTTCCCGAACAATAAATATTCTATGGGAGACCAAAAAATAAAATTAATGAATGGTATAAACTTTTTTAATTCATATCAGTGTTATTCTTTTCTTTATGTGTGATTTAACAATATTTCGTTCACGAACGACAAAAAATTAAAGAAATATTTCACTCGCGAATATTTTCTGTACTCTGATCCAAAGTAACTGTATTTCAGATCCATAACGCTATATCTTGTTAATAGTCATTACACCAAGCACCAAGTTTGTTGGTTTACTAACATTAAATTGCAAAAAAATTAAGTACAGGCTAAATTAAACAAAACACATATTTCAAGTAATCAAAATATTAAAATTTCTCTAAATTGTGGTGGAAAATAATATAAAATATGGAAATATTTTATTTTCTGTTCCATTAGTTCATAATTTTATTTATAGATAGCGGCACATTTGTAAGCAAAGTTCGCAACTTTGACGAAAGATCTGCTCAATAATATTTTTTCACCTTCACGGTGTAGTGCCATCTCTCAGCGAGCTGCCAAACTATATCATATTGACTGCAGGTATAAGGAACTCTACGTTGGGGGTAGGCTTGAACGTGGTCCGTTAGATGAGAACTTTTACTCAAAGGTGGCGCTATATAACTGCAAACAAGTAAAGGATTTAATTTTTTAATTTCTGTAGCCTAGGCTTGTTGAAATTATTTATTTAAAATTATATATTTAGTTTCATAATTTACATAATATAAAAAAATCGAAATTATTTAATTCGACAATAGTTAATTAAATAATTATCGAGACGCTGGATTTACGCACACTATATATTTAAAATATGTTGTTTAAATATTTAAGGATGACAGAACGTTAGAGATAATTAAAATTGAGCCGAAATTAGTTAAAAGAAAAACAAGTACAATGCCACCGACATTATAGAGAATTTTCGTTAACAGTTAAGTTATTATATACACATAAGTAGAGATGGTGATTTTTGTTGGCACCCAGCGGCGCAGACCGCATAAGCTCGGCTAGCATTATGTAAATATATATAAATTAGTTTACACGCTTTGCCTGCGGAGTATGTACTAATATTATACATAAAAACGAAGTAAAAATTGTTGACTATGTTGTAAAATGCGTATGGTAAAAATTTAATTTACAAAGGAGGCACGAAGTTAAGAAATATGTATGTACTTATATACAATAGTATGTAAAGTTGATATATGTATACTGGGTTCAGTTGAATACAATTGTAACTGTCCCACCTAGAGAAGGCAGAAAGAAAAATTTGTGCTTACCTTTCTCAATTGACGGCTGGATGCAGACGAAAGTGTATAATACCGTGGCATAAAATTTCAACATTAATATTGTAGATCCATTCAGCCTCCTGCGACGTGATGAAAATACGTGTTTGCATTTGGAAAATTACCGTTCTACGTCTAGTAAAGTAATATTCGCGTATCTAAAATCCCTCATCTCATAGCTTTCACTATCGGATGTGTTACTTATACTCTTGCTTGTAAATCGCATTTTTTGCAGATTCGAATTTTTGTTTAGAACGGTTGTAAATTTCTCGGATGCTATATTATCCATTAAGTTTTCCAGGGCCCTTGAGAGTGTTAACTGTTTTCGATAAGGGTAATACACCATTTTGCAATTTTCCAAGAGATTCTCCAACTACTTTTCGCAAATTTCCACCATATCTGCTTCAATTAGATGAAGAACAGTTCTTGGCCTATTTTAATAGCTTCTGAATCTTGTGATTTCAATGTTGAAATAAAAGATTTGATACTCTGACAATGTTTACAGTAATACGATACTGCTGCAAGCCAGGTACTTGGATAGTTGAGTCTGATGGTATCTGCCACAATATGAAACATGTTACATGAAAGAATTGCGGAAAAGGCACACCAAGGGCAATTAATGTAAATGAAATTTAATGAACCAGCTACCACCAGCAACTATGTGTATACGCGTTTCGCTCTATCACAGCTTATCAGTACATCTATGTGGAAGGTAGCAGTGTTGTATCCTACATAATGTTTGTGGATGAAGCAACATGGTCAGATGCAAATCCCACCTCAACAGTCGAAAATAATTTTCAGCGCAAGTTGTCGGCAAACATGTGTCTGCTATGGTTCGTAGCTATTTCATCGGCCAAGCGCTACTTAAATTGTTTACAAAATGAATTACAAGGACTACTAGAAAATGTTCTTGTAAATATCAGAATGTATCAGCATGATAGGTCTTTGGTACATTTCGCTCGTCTGGTTAAACAACATTTGGACAATAGTTTTCCTGGGCTTGGTCGCGATGGTTCTAGTAGTTGGCTTCCAAGATGTCTTGACCTCATGCCACTAGATTATTATTTATGGGGCTGGTTCAAAAATGAAATTTACAAGATGAGAATCGACACATGGGATGTATTAATTCAACGTATTAGAAATACGTTAGAATTAGGAGAGCAACAGGTGCCCCTTCGTAGACGAAGCATAATGTTTATTTAACGGACAAACAAACTTAATACTAAACAATAGAACAGTAGGCAGTAGGGATTTTGTATGAGCAGCAGCCGCTTGATATATAACGGGACATAAAAGCCTGATATGTTATTTTCTCTACTTCGTTAGAGGCACTGGGGAAAGCACTTTAGGGTATCTTTATGCGGTCTCATGCACAACCTTCAAACCATTGCGCAATTTTATTCTTGGCTATATCGGTTTGAAAAACGTCATTGCACAAATATACACAATCTCGTGTATATCCATGTCATCATTGACTCCTCTTCTTCCAATGAGGTTCGGATTCGTGCAAGCAGTTCCTAGTCGATCGGTAGGAACCGGCTAAATGCTTCGGCGAGTCAACAGCCTTCCCCTAAGTGGGGTTGGCACCCATATTTCTGCGCATTCGCGAGCTGTATGATGCTGCTGCGAATCCATTCTACATATTTCTTAGCAAAATTTGTTGTTTTCAAAATTAATTGTACAAAATATTCCACTGTGCAAAATTGTGCCAAACATTCTACAAACTATATAAATTGTGATATGAAATAAAATGTGAAATGAAGATGAATACATGGGGCGCTAGAAGGCTGGAGGGACTTGTTTGCTCCCGCGCGGTCCGTCTGTTCTCCATTCCCCGGTCTGTTCTTGCGTGAGGACCTTGGAGGATGGTTTCAACACTACCGTGGAGTGATTATCTGGGCAAGTTGGTGGGGTGGAAGGGAGAAAAGCAAAAAAGTCACTGTTCGGTTTATCGATATTTTAGTCAGATTATTGAAATGAGAATATTAACTGGAGCTTTTTCAGATAATCGAACTTTTGGATTGCCGTATGTTAATAGGAGGTTACTATATTATTTATAAAAAAGGTTAGGCTCAGGAAAATTGCGCTGATATTCAGAGCAATGATATCCTTTAGGAACGTGATGTTTGTTTTGAAAACACTAAAACTCAATAAAAACGTAGGCTTCCACGGCCAAAGTCAGTTGAAACTAAACGTGTTCCGGGTTTGAACCGTGTCATGTCGTTGGTTAAAACGTCGAGTTTTATTTTTAACAATAAATCTTGGTAAGCAATTCAGTAGGCACATAAAACTTCTGTTTGATAGCATTTGCCATATTTAGAAAATCCCAACATTGCAAGATCTCCAAAAAATAATATAATAGAATAATATTAGAAAGGCATGTTATGTTGTGCATTCATCATTGACTAAATATTTATTTAATGCAGGAATTAAATATTTACACTATCAAATCACACAAGAAAAAACGAATTGAGGTGCTCATTATCACTTCATCTTCCCTTATTCCGCTTTCTCCCGTTTTCCGTATGTAATTATTTCAGCGTATGTAAAACGCCTAACTTTATTATCTGCAGGTAGTTAAGTTAATTATGTTGAAAATTGTCATATACAATTATATCTGGCAGACCCGCCCACTATTAGCATGTCGGAATCGTTTGCGTTGTGGATTTTGAAAGCGCAGCTCGTCCGAAGTGTATCTCACCGTTTGCATCCGCGTGCACGTGCACATGTGAGTACGTACGATGATGGGCGATGACCTTCTTGACGGAGATATTTTTCAAGTAGGAATCTTATTGTACGGTTTCATCGGAGAAGATGTACAAAGCGCGAGTTTGTCGAAGAAGGCTATTTTCAGCCGTTTCGGCAATTGCTGCGTGCAACTACTAATCGGAATATTCATTTTCGCCAATTTCTTAAAGGCGGAAGGAGGAGCGTACGTTAACACTTTAGAGAATGTCGCCACCGTTCTTCACGTAAGCCAAGCATTATTTATATCAAATTTCAAATGTAAAAAAAGGATAGAAGGAATACTCGGTTAATTTGGAAAAGATTTTGATAGTTTGCTGTATCAACAAAACAAAACTAAATTGTATAGGATCATCCTAAGATTTGGATCTTTAATGAAAAAATTTTTTAAATATTCTAGTGATGCTCTGTTAGAGAATTAAATAATCAGAATATAAGAAAATTTTCACCAATTACGAAAAACTATTATTAACATAGTAACCACAACCAGCCTGTTTAAATTAAAGAGTTTTAATATGTTTATAAATGTTAATATGTTAATGATAGTATTTTCTTAACTACTGAACATTCTTATCTCCTACTTATTAACTTCTCCGGTGAAGCATGTGGAAGCTTGGAATCCCATAAAAGGGGATCTTATTTCAGTCCCCAGCATTGGTTCCTTCATTATCTTTTCGTTGTCGGTATAATTAAGGTTCGTGAATTTTAGGCACATACTCTCCTTAATGAAATCTATATGGATATACTACACATACTTATGTTCCTGCTGCTTATGTTTGTTTATTTCTGTTTTGCAGACGGGATTAAAGTATGTGCTATTTATGTATTACAAGAGAGATATTCGAGAAATATTAGAAGAAGGAGGAAAGAGATTTTGGAATTATCGACGGGTCGCCGCCGTGACCACCACCGTTGAGAGAGAACTAATTGCGGAAATTCAAAGGCTATATAGATTGGCCAAAATTATACAAGTAAGCGTGGTATTGGCGGTGTTATTCTGCCTCCACATGTATTTCCTGAAGCCGCTTTTCAACGAACGTACCGTTTTCCTCTTCGATTCGAAAATATTTGTCGATTCGATACTCCTGGATACAATAGTTCTGATGTGCCAGTATTATTTTCCGTGTACGGTCATCCCCATCGTGCTTGGATTCGATGCGATTTATCTATCCCTTTGCTGCGAGGTCATCGTGCAGGTCAAGCTACTCAAGAACAAGTTAAACGTTAAATTGTGCACGGAAAGTAATGATGTTAAGGCTGCTGACATCGCTATCTGCATTAAACATCACCTATTCTTACTGTCGTGAGTAGATAACTACAGGCTATAATACTATCCAGAGATCGACAGGTATTGTTCTTTTGTGGGAATTGGAGAAATTTAAAAATATGCCAGTTTTGCTAATTCATCTATTAATATTCTGCCAGCTCCTTGTTTTTTTAAGACGAATACTCTGTATATTATTACATTAATGAATTCTACGTAAACTTTTAAGCTATTTTGATGTAAGATCTCCTACATCTACAATGCGCTTACCATGAAAGGAATAAATTCAATTAAATTCTAGTCACATTTAATGAGTAAAAATACAATTTATAATTCTAGTGTGCCATTCTCTGGTCTACACCATAACATGGTATCGCTTTAGGTTTGACCAGAAATGACAACAAGTCTATTATTTTAAATAAATTAATATATATTTTTACGAATTTAGGTAGAAGATTAAATGAGCTTTTCAGTAAACCCTCTATATGACGAATCTCGTCACCTATCCGCTCATTCAAATCACTTAAGTTATACAGCCGGCTTAAATAAACGTTGGGTTTTAAATAACCACAAGAAAGTTTAAGGTGACCTAAATGGTCACTCGATAGTTCTCCCCCTTCCTATCAATCTGTTCGTTCATTGTTCGGATTATTTGTTAACCGATCATCCATTGTATTTTCAATAAAAGAAAAATAATTTTCACGCGTCAATTATAAAAAAATGAAAGAATAAAATTCATGTTGTGCCTGCTTAGTTGTGAATTTTGTTATAACATTTGAGACGAAAGATTTCCAACATATTTTTAGTATCAAATCAACCATTTTCTCGTTGATTTTTAAAAACTGAAATACCATGTGCCATGATAAAATATTTGGAGCAACTATTGAATTTGATGACATCTAATAATAACTGTATTCGCAATAAACCTACATACAATCTGCTTTCAATTCAGAAGCGTTTAATGGTTGTGCATGTGTGAACATTTTTTAAAATAACTTCGCTTTCTGCACTTTATTTCCTATTTACATATATTCCTGCAAAGTTTGGTTTTGTTGTCTGAACTAAGTTATTGCGGAAAGAATTATAAAATAAAACTGTATATTTCTTGTTTAATTATCGGTAGATAGATACTTCGCAGATTATTTGAACATAATGGATTCTAAATCCTTTTTATTGGGGTGGATCGGTCCTCGTTTATATGATGGTTAGTTCTTCCACAATGTCCTGTTTTCTGTTTTTTTTATCCTCTTGATGATTCCTGCTCTTCTGAGATCTTCTTCTAGTTCCTTTAGCCACATTGATCTGTTTCTTTTCTTTCTTCCCCCCGTCTTCTCCATTTAGCTCCTGTTTCATTTCATAATTCATCCTCTATCTGTATTCGTTGTTATCATTTTTACTGGTCCTAATATCGCTATCGTCATCTTTATTTCATCCTCAAGTTTTCTTCTTTATGTGTCAGTATCATTATTATTGCTGCGTGTATCGTGATTGGTCATTGTTTTATTATTTATTAAGTTTATCTACTTTTGTTTCCTTTGTTAATATTTTGCTCTTCAATAGTTTTTTGTTTGCATGGTATGCTCGGTTTGTTGCCATTATTTTATCTACTATTTATGCTTTCTACATTCTACGTAGTAATAGTCATTGCACCAAGGTATTTTCTACCTCGTCAAACTCGTGTTCATCAACTTTCTTCTATTTGCTGACGATCTGACGAATGCTCTTTTATTCATTGTAAATTCCTCAGTTTCTCCTTTCTTTTTGTTAGTATACTAGCTTTGGACGGGAAACACGCGTATTACTCTAGGAATAAAACCCCCTACATGACTTAGACTTGGAGTAGGGATTATTTAGCCAGCTCCTGCGCGTTACACCGATGTGATCGTGGCTATTGATTGAGTATCAACCAATAGCAATAGTCTTACTACCAGAAAAGTGGTTATACACAATATAATGCAAATTAATAAATACTTCACAAAGCCCAATTTTTGGTGTGATATAGTATAGTGGGCGATCTTTTGCAGCTGCTGGCAATAGTGCATCTAAATGCTTTCTGCACAAGAACGATACTTCGAGCTCTGGGTGACATAGCGACATCTGAAATAATAGGGACGCACTACCGTGCGTTCTTATTATCTAGAATGAGGAAATATTCTATTTCCTCTACTTACATTGTTTTTACAGAATTTTCGCCCGTATGCGCCGAATGTATTCCGTTATGTTGTTCTTTCACTACTTCATTTCCTTGGTAACAGCTTGCACGGATATGTACGAATCATTTATAGGGTAAGTTCGATAAAACTTGCGTTTTTCCTTTGATTTACCCCAATGTTTCCACACGAGAAATCTGGACAAAGGAGAATTACGAGGGATTCCGATATAAGTACCGGTTTATGAATGGCTTTAGTAAATATTTTAAAGTGTTACAACATTCTTCTTAACTCAATTCACTCAATTGCAAAGCGATGCAGACAATATGATTAAAATAATGGATGTATTCAATTATGTTATAGAGAAGTGGACCTACCGAACCAAGTTTTAAAATTTCTTTCGGTGAGCATCATAATTGGCCAATTCGCCTTCTATGCTTTACCCGCCGAATTTGTCTCCTCTGAGGTGAGTCAGGTAGTTTCAATCTATTATTAATAAGCCTGCAGAAACGAGCTGCGTTTTACGTAATTAGCAGAGATTAGATAGAATCGTCTCATGATAATGGGTTCGTGTTGCGTACTGGTTTCCTCGAGAGTCGACAAAACACGAATCTGTCTATTCTCGCTTCTGCAGACTGATACTATCAATAGGACCCAATACACGGAGTTAATTTATTATTCGATCTTAGATCTGTGCAGTATGAACGGCGAGTAAACTCGCACATAAATGATAGGTACATTAAAAATTTCAACGAGATATTAAAAACAAGGTAAGGGCAAAGTACATATTACCCCATTTACATCGTGAGCTAACGCTATTGCAGTAACTAATCTCGGAAGTTATAAATTTTAGGATATAAACGATAGTTACTAATTATACAGTGCGATGTAAACGCATCAGGATTAGTAGTACCGATTTTAGTCGGAGCAACCAGGCTAGTCCCCGTCTTTATAGGAGCTATACACAAACAGTTTTTATTATGTATCATCTATAATTAATTTTCAGTAAGTTTTTTAAACGTGTAGTCAGGTTTCAGTGATTTAAATGGGCGCAATTAACAGCCCCAAAACAAAAATTATTATGCTTGACATTATTTCAACTCTTCATTTCAACTACAGAAATATTTGTAAACATGTTGATATATTTAACATTTTTTCTTGGTTGTTTAATAAAACTTATTCACTCAAACAAGTTTTGTCTTAAATCTTTTTCTTTACCTCTCATCGTTACCAAGTTATGCGCATAGGCAAAATGGAAAATTTCCAATTTTCAAAAATTCATTCGCCTTTCTTTATTCACGTATTTGGAAATGCTTTCTAAAGCTTGCCCACCGCTGCATACCCGCTGCTTTCTCGTTATTGAGCTAGTAAACTGGCGGGCAAGTAGCGAGTAAATTAGCTATTAGATGTTAGGCGGATATAAGATATAATAACAAAAACGATAAAAGTTCTCAGGTATATCGAACGCCATTTATAATTCCGAGTGGTACAAGAGTGACGTCTCGCTACAGAAAATGGCGTTATTTATGATGGCAAGGTCGCAACGCGAGCAGTATTTTTCCGGAGCCGGATTAATGAATATTAATATCGACGCATTCGGATCGGTGAGTAAGGCGAGTGAATGTTCATCGTACTCAACGATTTTCATCTCTACACACTTGCTGTACTTGCCTTTGCGAAAGATTTATAATGTTGATTGAAATGCAGTTGATTTTTAGGTTGTGAGGAGAACGTTTTCATTCTACGCAATTATAAGGAACATTCTGGATGAAAAATGAAGTTGCAATACAGACCTAGAAATATACGAACATACATATAAATGTGTCTAATGTACAATTTTAATTAGTAGCCTATTTATAGCATATATCTCGAAAAGTATCGATTATAATGGGATTAATTTAATCAGGAAATATTAATTCATTAAATTAAAAAATAATAAAGTATAGATAACAATGTACCGGATGTTTTATTAAAAAAAAGTTATATATAAATATCTGTTGCCTAAAAAAACATTGCGAGCAACTCTCTCAGTATGAAGCTTGAAAAATTCCAGAAAAATGCCACCGTTTTTTGTGATTTAAACTAGTTTGTGAGCTTGTAAGTCTTCAACAAAAATAGGGCAGGCATTTGATGTGGCGCCACAATGTTAAAAATGTTTAAAAAATGAACGAAATATCTCCGCCTGATAATGGTAAATGTTTACAATTTTGTTTAAAATAGAAAGAGATCCTTTGAATAAGAATTTTATTAAAGCACTGTCTTTATTGGTGACTCATTATTTTCGTTGAATGGGGAAGCAAATCCTAATAGTAATAAAAAATGAAAGTATCTAAATTTATGGGGAGGAGTAATAGGATCACCTACCATAGGGCATTTTTTATAAGCGGTTTCCTTAATAGTGAAACGTACTTACAATTACTTCAAAAGCCCGTTGTTATGCTGTTACCGAATATTGATTTTGGTAACGTTTGGTTGATTTCTTTTCTTTTGGGATGTATTAGATCGAAACTATTTCATTTTTGAGAACGAAAGAGCACAAAACTTAGAAGAATTGCATTTGAAAATGATCAATATCATGCGCATAATTACTTTACAAGTGTCAAGCAATGTAAGAAGAAGCTTTTATAATAGATTGTCTACGTGTACAGAAATTGGAATACTTACTGCGTTAAACAATATCGCTGCCTTTCTTGTATTAATGTCTGATAGGAGACCTAGTTTTCCATTATCTTTGTGTTAATGCTACTGTTAATGTACAAACAACTTCGTGGGAACTGTTCTTGGTGTCAACTTCACGGCACAGCAGAATTCGCACGTAAAACCGGACTTACAGGAACAAATCCAGCCAGCTACAGAATAAGCGAATTGAAATCACCCGCCGTGTTTTTCGTAATAGGGAATAGGGTAATGTAATAGGGATAATAGGAGTAAACTGATGGAATACGGATTTCGTATGTCTATTTCTAACAGATTTCGAGCTATTTCATTAAAAAAAATGTTTTTTTTTAATTTAATAATTTAAACCAGCTGAAAAGTATTACATCGATTTAAAATTATTTCTAAAAACAACCAAAATATTTCGAAGAGAACAAAACAGAACATATCCTCAAATAAAAAGAGAAACCTCCAGATGGGATTTGAAGAGAAAGATTTTGGATTTCAACAGAAAAACGGAGTAGATAGGATTTTAAGAAGCAACCTACATAATACACAACCACCATACACATATGTACTGTAAGTAAATTCTTGTCAAAAAAAAAACAAGTTAATAACATCTTAATGGTCAATAGAAATTCAATAAAAAGCTTTGACGAGTGAATTTTGAAGACGGCTTCCAAGGAAAATGTAAATAAGTCTTTTAAAGAAATATAACTGATGCTGTTGACAGTTGAAACCAATGACACTGTTGGACAGAAAGGCGATGAAGAGAGTCATAGTAACTTCCTTGTTTTGTTTTGCCATGTCATTCATTTGAATCAGCATTTCGTTGTTTATACTTCTCCAGGAGCTTCCAGGGGACTGATTCTACGGTGACTTATTTATCTACAAGAAGATTACTGAAGTGGACATTGAAAATCATCAACATTGAAAAAGTTGCTATGAGCAATACCGACCATGAAAGTTTGTTTAGTGATGAAAAGAGTACTGAAAGAAGAGAAAAAAAAAATGTAAGCTTTCTATATCTTTCTTCTTTAAGTTATTATCATTATAAATTAAATTAAATTAAATTAAATCTGGTCAAATACTAAAATAACACTTGAAAAGTAAGTGCGAAGAAAGAAAAATATCGGAAGGAATATTTTCAGTAAATCACCTTGTTTGTTTAACGTCTACTCCCGCATGTTGCACCATAAAGCTCGTATCGTAATTGTTACGTTGAACATAGGCTTAATTGGATAATGACGGATCGTTAATCTGTCTTAATTTTCAAACAAACCACCGGCGTGTTATTAGATCTCTAACTTTTGTTAGAAATACACGAGCCAGATGGATTACCTAAATAAAGGGGATATTTTCTCGTTAGGCACCACCTTATTACAACTGATAGGAGAGAATATTAACGTAATTACTACAACGAAACGCATGATTGCGTTTCGCGTAGTGAATTGCTCGATACAAATCTTCGTGGCGGTTTTTATTTGTGCGAATTTTTCGCATGCAAAAGGCGGCGCCTACGTGAATACTGTTGAGGATCTGACGACAGTCTTTCACGTACGTATTATATATTGTATTGGTATAATATGTGATACTTTTCTTTTAGACGTTGTTTAAATATCTATTATTAATATATTATAAACACGATATACGTAAAATACTGGATGATAGAACTTTAAGATACTGGAAACACGAGGACGTTAGTGATGGTGAAAAGGAACAAGGAGCAGAAAGCTTTTCGCATTTATACAGAACTGGAAAATTGGTGCAGGTTGTTATGCTATGTGTCATGGTGTTTTGCATTTACATAATTTTCTTTAAACCGTTCTTCAATGCGAGCAACATATTCCTCTTAGATTCAAAAATCCCGATAGATTCTACCGTATTGGATGTTTTAGTGCTATTTCTTCACTACTATTTTTTTTGCATCATTACCGCGATAGTCTTCGGATACGATGCTATCTATCTGTCGCTGTGTGTAGATCTTTCAGCACAAGTTAGATTGCTCAAATACAAATTAAAAGAGGCGTTTGATATGGACCCGGCGGCCGACGCTAACGTGACCCTCATGTTTCGAGTTGCCGTCTGTGTTGACCATCATCTATTTCTACTGTCGTGAGTATCCGTTAATGGGAATTTGGGCTTTAGGCTTTGTTTGTTTGTTTAATACTTCTTTTTTACGCATACAGCATATATCACCTTTTTTTAATTAAATGCGAATTGAAGCTCGGCAATTCTTCGATGATTTATGCAACCGAAACTACACGAATTGACATACTGGCGATACGTAATGTGGGGTTAATATTTTAGTGTTGTCTGTTATTTCTTTCATTTTTTTAAGCTTCAATCGCAGTTTATTTAATTATGGTATTTCTTAAAGATACTAGATGAATTCTGCATAAGGATGTAGTGCCTATATACAGTGTTATTTAGAGCGAAGTAGCGTATGTAAGAAAAGGAAGAGTTCAGGTCAGTATTATAATAGCCAGGCTAGACTTATGATAGCCTGCGGCTACGTGGCTAATCGAAGGGATGCCTATGTATATTTTCGTTAATACCTTAATATTAGATATTTCAGAATTTTAAATTAAATAAGAATTTTAGTAATACGAAAAATACGTTTTTCTCTTTCCCTTCATTTACGGCCGCAAAAAACCACGAAGTGCACATTTTTAATGATACTTGGACACAGGCACGAAGAAATTGCTTAATTGACTGTAAACTTATTTTTAAAGTATTTCCCCCAACGACATGAGCTATTATAATTAAGCTGCTAGATAGAATAAAGTTGCATAAACCATCGAAGAATTGCCAGGCTTCGATTCGCACTTAATTCGAAAAAGATATGCATATGTGTTACCTATATCGTACTTTGTAGGGTTTACAATCGTATGCGACGCATCTATTCTGTAATGCTCTTGTTCCACTATTTCGTATCGCTCTTCACCGCATGCTTCGATATGTACGAGTCGCTTATTGGGTAAGAGAACAATTATATGTGCAGGGATTTAAAGATTAAGTGCTTTTCAAAAATTATTGGCAAGAATACCATGTTTTCATGAGCGGTTATTTTGCTTGAAAACAAATATTACTTCTTTCTGTACATATGCAACTGTTGAGGTATTATATATTTTGGGAAGTGCAATTAACTGAAGTCATAACAGAAATGCAGACATGCATGTACCTTCCAGAGACACATCTGTAATTGTTATTCATTTCATTTTAGAGAAGAAGCTTTTGCCGATCAAACCTTAAAATTTCTGTCCGTCGGTGTAATAATCGGGCAATTCGCCTTCTATGCTCTACCAGCCGAATTCGTATCGAATGAGGTAAGTACTATACTTGACGCACAAACAAGCGGTGTTGTGTAAGAATGCAGGTATATAAGTCAAAAATTGTTACGTATTTAAAGTAACAAGTTCGGCATCATTACTGACAATGACTCCCTAGCGCCATAAGGCTCTCAGCAGGCTATTACTAAATAAATTAAAATAAAACAAATTTTTATTTTAATTTATTGTATTTTAAGATAGTAGAAGTTTAACTGAAGAAACAAATTTTCATGTATTTTAGTAATGTGGCATTATATATTGCATTTTGGTGGTAGTATAGCGCCATCCTACTGATTACTCCATTCTTTTATACTTCTCTAGTTGCTTCCGTAGCTTTCTTGCAATATATCTTCTATGCGTACCAAACAACAACAATTTTTATGTTTAATTAAATTTGTTTTTTTTTATGGGTTAAATATACACATATATTTTTATCTAATTTAGAGGAAGTAGTAGCCATTGCACTTTAGGAACTAACTCGATTTTTATCGAACGTATTTTTTCCAAACATCAACAGACGTCCTTTCACCATGTTAGTTCATCTGATTTTTTGAGCACCATTTACATACCTATATATTTTGGCGAATTTATCCTTGTAGAATACGCTTTTCAGTTCTCCGATATTTCTTACTTCATCTATACATCAAAATGGTATGATAAAAGCCCGGGCATCCAGAAACTTACTGTCCTTATCATGGCAAGGTCTCAACGAATTAGGTACTTTACTGGAGCTGGTTTCTTAGATATAAACACCGATGCTTTCGGATCTGTACGTACTAGTTAATAATAAATTGTAATATTCATGTTTTTGCTTATGTTTGTTATTTTGTTTTTGTTCTAGGTTATTAGGAAAACTTTCTCTATGTACGCTATTATTAGAAATATGTTTGATAGATAAAACGATGAAGATGACCAACTATCTATGTATTATTAAAACTAACATCTTATACTGGTATTGGAATGAAACATGTTGCATCTTCTGATTTAGTTCAAAACTTGTTGACCAGAATTTGGTTTGTGTATTTTAATAAAATCAAAGTAAATAAATGCTAATTTCATACTTGTATTTTTGATTTTGTGCTGGAGAATTAGAGGCTATTAATACAGGGACGTAAGGTTTCAATTTCCAATTTTCAGTGTGAAATTCGAAATTCGATATTTTATGGCATCTAGTGCTGAAAGACTAATTTGTTTATTCTTCGTTATTTTACATTTTTTAAGCCACTTTTATGCAAGCACATAAAAGCATTGTAGGAGTATGTTGAGAGGAAAGAATGTGTTATGATACGAATAAAGATTTGTATTTATGTAAATCTTTTATCCCATTTCTGTTTTTATTAACATATTAACTTAATTTATTGTAATAACACGCGATGTGAATTTGCAAGGCAAAGGTATATAGTCTTCGTGCGTGGTGGAGAACTATCATGTCCCGCGCAAGTTACAGTTTATCGCGGTTACGTATTCGGTTACCCTTGGCTGTTGCACAGGTTTCTCACACTTTAAGTTCTTCGACTTGTTTAGGGATTTATTACAAAGGTAAGAATAACACATCGTTTGACAAGAAAAGCGTTTATTCTCCCACAGGACAACCATTTCATTCAAATACAATTTACGTATATTCTGGATATTGCCTTGGAGCATAAAATAATGTAACGACAGAAATGATTAACATAGTTTTTTAAAGATTTTGGTGCTGTATACATATATAGAACAATGTATTCGATTGTACTTTTTCTTTCATTATGATATTATTATTACTATTAAGGTTGCATATATGTATTGTACAAGTAAAAGTGGAAGAGTCAATTTTGGAAAGAAATTGTATTTTTAACATTAAAAATTTTTTGAAATTGTTCAATTTAAGAAAATTTTCAAATTAAGAACAGCGTCAGGAGAACTGGCTAACGTTTATTTTGATTTGCGCGAATCACATCATATGGTAAAGATGGAAAGTTCAATTGTAAAATAAAGTTTGTTCTCATTTTTTCCATTACTAGACAGTATATTAATATCTAACATTTACAATGAAAGTGATTCCGTTTTATTAATTACTCGTTTTGAGTTATTCTTTATTTAAAAGATTTTTTAATATTGCGTAAAACGAAAATGATTTCTTGACCACCTGGAATGTAAAACTAATACAATTAAATATTCTCACATACAGGATGAACCATTAAATTCGAGGTAGCTAAATATCACGAAAAACTGTGTCAACTAAAGGTTGTTTGCTACCTCAAGTTGATTGGGTTGGTCACATATTACTTACCGAGCCGAAAGTATCTACATTCACTGGTATTATCCTGCCTGCCGAAAAGCCTTCATTAGACTGAGCCTTTGTCATTATAAGTAAAAGAAGTTTTTGAAGAAGTACAGAGAATTTACACCATTTGGACGTGTAAATTGCTTTTGATACGTTTGAAAACTAGAAAAGAACTAGTATATATGTGACAGTTAACATATTTTTAACTCTCTCTGCGCTCGCTTATCTTAACGTCCCTTTGCTTATCCAGAAACGATCTCTATTTAAAATATATAACATAAAAAGAAAAAGCACGCAAATTGATTTATATAGCCTTCTATCCTATCTATTTTCAGATTGTTCTACATTAGTACACATACGTTATGGTTGGCAATCTCGGAATATGTATTTTCGATAGCGAACTTGACGACCTATTAAATACCCGTTTTTAATTTAAATAAACATTAAGATTATTATATTTTTATAGAATTTTTATAGAATTTATAGAATTTTTAAATAGGATCATGCTGTAGGTGGTTAACGAGTAAGATTCTTGGCCTGAAAAAAATCCGTAGCCAATGTATTGGACACAGTTGTGTTTTGTAAGTTTTAGTCATCTTCCGTAACAAGTTAAAATTATTGCATATTAAAAACTAGAACAAAATGTTATCTGTGTGTATAAGCTGCACATTCTTTCATAAAATGAACAGCAATGTTAAAAATAGTTCAAAGTATTCACAATTGGGACTGTATTGTTGGATCCACCAAAAAAGCAGTCCACATTCTTTTAATTCGAATAGAAACTACAGAAATTATAGTTGTTTTAGTTCCAGATAATTGGACAATACCTTTCGGTGTCGATAACTTTCGCCAACTAATTTAAAATTTACTGTTGACCCTGCTGGTCATGTTTGGAATTTAAAAATATTTTCATTGAATTCCCCAAGGATCAATTTTTTTTTCCAGTGCTGTAACTATTGTAGTTTCCAAGATGTCGCAGGCAGTGTACACTGCTAAAATATCAGCCAATACCGTTAACGATTGTTTGTGGATTATTATAGGTAATATCACTAATAAGAAGCGAAATATACGTAAAAAGTAATTGAAAATATGCGCATGAGTTGCGCATGGTAAATATGCAAATGCAAAAATAATAGAAATCGGAAAGAATGCACAGAAGAAAATACTTTCTTGTGTTTGTTATAAGTTTATTTACAACATTTTTAAAACATAATTAAATATAACAGGTTCTACAATTAGATACTTCTCAATGTTTTTTATTGAGACATTGTGGCGCTTGTTTGAAAACATGTGTTTGCTTCAGTGAAAAGGTTCTTTCAATGTTAACGTTTGTTAAAGGGGTATTTTTAAAATTAATAAGGTCTACTACCAACTAAAACATGTTCATAAAAATTTATAATATTTGATTTACGAAATACTAATTTTTGTAATTAGCAAACAGATCCTGCTTTCAGCTTCCTAAATTTCCTCTAACGTTAATAATCAAAGTTTACAATTCTCTTTCAAATAATCAACAAATATCAACTTGAAAATAATTATAAGATAACCGCGGTCTCCGTTACACAAGTGCGAAAGCGTATATAGTTGTAACTTGTTATCTGCTTGCAAAATATGGTATGTATTTGTAGAAATCGTAACATAATTTACAATAATTATACGTTGATTGCAGAATACAATTTCACATTCACACTTCTTCACTCAACTAAATAAATTAATTATTTAAAACATTCCTTAACACTGCATAAAAACTAAAAGATCTCCTAATGACCTGTAATAAACATACTGCGTCAAGCAATAATTTACATCTACACTTATAATTAGAGCGCAACGTTCTCGTTCGCCTTCTAGTAGTGTTTCACTTCAAGAGGTTGAGGAGATTCCGAGCTGCTTCGTTGCATGTCGGCACTTCCTGGCCTTCTATGCCGTGTTCTATGTGTAATACATATCGCAGTGCGAAGTTGATAAGTGTCGGAATTGAACGGAAAGCATTAAAAATGTTGAAAAATGCCTAGAAATGCAGCAACTTGTCTGTTTGCTAACAGATGGCAATTTCCAGACTTAATATATAATGGTAAAGAAATCAGGTGTTTACTTTGCGATAAAAGTTTATAAGGTTGAAAACCATATATGTGTAAGAACCATGTAAATAGCGCAACACACACATTAAAAAAAAACGGAAGGAGACCGTATATGTGATTTAACGATTATGTTAAGTGCGTGCAAATAATGTTTCTTCAGTTTTGGAAGAAATACAATCCAACGTGGGAGCTACCAAGTCCGCAGACGTGCGGACGGTTGTAGCTTATTTTAGATGACGAAAAAAGTGTTTCAGTCAGATAAAAATTTAACACTATATTTCGTAAAAATTTTTCTAGTTTACGCCATCTTTTTAACAATAATATTGCGGAAGATCCGTTATGCAAATTCAAAGACCATCGCTAGATGTAGAATGATCTTGTTCTGCGTATAAGCAGATATATATGCTGCAACGGACGAGTCTTAAAGAGACTACTGGAGAAGCGTACGCTATGATATAGGTGTTGAAGGCCTCATTTCCGAATTTATTTTCAGCCATCTAAGCATATTCGGTAACTTGTTGACGTTTTGATAAATTTTCTTATTGGTTTTTGTTCTAAATAACGCGTACGTTTATTTCGGTCAACCCAGAGCAGTGACGCTACTGTTAGGCAATAGACATGTTGCGCTCTACTTATAATGCACAACATATATGCAGGATGTCCCAAACTTCTAGTAATATTGTAAATAGTGGAAAGAAAATTTTTTTGATGACATAATAGAATAGAGAAAATATTTCCGTATGTACAGTATGATCGATAAGTAACAAACCATATACCTAGTTCGTAATTTTAAGTGGAACGTGCTATATGTTTTTTGTATTCACCGTATATTTCACGTTTTTGTATAGTGGCGGATATTCAAAGTAAGAGATATTAGTCCAGGCTCTGTAAAATGTATTTGAAATTCAGACTTTCTCAAAGAAATAGATGTATCTACACCTGGGCGATTAAAAACAAAAGTATAAGCATTGCGAAATCTATTGACTTACATCTAGACGAACAAACTAAAAACATAATAATATACAAAGTGTTTGTCTTATCGATCGCTCTGTATATATGGAACTATTTTTGGAAGCTGCCTTATAAAGTCATATTACACTATCCGAAAATTTTAACTTCCTAGCATGTACAGAATAGGCACAATTCTACAATCCCAGAAGGTTGGGATACTTTGTATGAGGAACTTACGGAGCCAAAAGTGTCCATATCCATAGGTATTAACCCTCCTCCAGAAAACTTCTCTCTCCTTTGTGATCTTGCGATTATGAGCAGTACAAGTTTTTGAAATGAGGTAGTATTCTTGTACCACTCGGATACGTACAAAGAAGTTGATAGCTCACCGAACTGCAAAATGCCTTTGTTAAATAATAAGAGCGGATAATTTGCTATCGTTGAAATTCTTACCTCGGAAGCAATTTGGCCCGCTGGGATAGCGTAGTAACCGAATTGACAAAAAAGGACGAATACATTCAATACCTGTTCAATGTCATATTCTACGCTTCTGAAATGTGTACGCTGCACATTTAGCTTAACTTACTTTAAACACTTACCCCATTAATTCGTAGAGTTCTATACAACAGGACGTGAGCGTGACAAAATAGTGGAACAGTAAGGTGAAGGAAAACATGCTCTTAACTTTTATGAATGTTCTGTAAGACAGAAATGATTTTTTATTGGTGTATCGGCTAATTAAATTAAACTGTCGATCGTTTATCCTATTTTAAGGATTGTTGTTTATTGCGATTTTGATCAATTAATTTTGAAGGAGCTTTCTTATTTCGATTTCTAACTAACGGTGCAATTTTGTTGAGTACCTTACATTTTGCAAATTTTGTAGGTGCCTTTTAGTTCTTATTGCCAGAAATGATTTTTTATACATATAAAAAAAATGGTTAGGATTTGATATTGTGGGACAAGAAAAAGTGTTGGAGGCTAAACAATATGAAGGCAACTACAGATTTTGTTTACTGCTAATTTTCGTGCATATATACAAATTTACATGTCTACTTACTGAATTAAGAATTGGTGGTGTTTTATGCAATAAATTAATCTAGGATGCGACGAATCATCTCCCGATAAACCGGCTAGTTTGTATTTCAATCGTCTCATTTGCATAATAATGTGTACGCATAGTGCTAAATACAAAGAATCATATCCCATTATTAACGGCACCATAAGCAAGAATAAGTAATACTGAAGCGCTAGCACAACGGTATTTAGTACCAGCGAATCAACGACCCAGGTCTCCACTAGAAAGAGGCGGTTTTTATGGAATGCTGGTCGCAACATGAAGAACAGGACGGCATTAATTGAAGAAACAGGTAGAATAAGTTGAATTGCTTTGACTAGTCCAAGAAATCTTCTTTCGGTTGCGATGAAATTTTCATCAAAGGCAAACTCGTCATCCCAAAATCCTCCATTATCATTGGCTAATAATTCTTCTACATATGGTTTGTTATATATAAGCAGCATGTATTTTAGTAACAGCTAAAAGTATTATAAATTTAATTTCAAAGAATGCAGAAACTTTTATTCTAGTAAACATTCTTTGAAATATTAACAATAACAAACTATCAACTCCCATTTGGTGCGTACTTTTGATTTCACACGGTATACAGTGGGTTGCAGTTTGAGCAGAATAACACAAGAATTTACAAAAACTAAATTTGAAAATATACTAATTAAAAATATTTTGCGCCATTATGATGCACATTTCAGTTAATTAAATTGGTACGATGGTTATCGGTGTTACTTTCTATCATCTATTTTTTTCAAAAAATTATTAAATCTTTAAATTATCCATTATTCGATGAACTTCATTGAAACATTTGTGACTACTATTTGAATATACGATTTTAGAAATAACACTTTTAAGCGATCGATATGAAAGCCTAAAGCTTTTATAACTGAAAGGCCACTTACATGCGCAACTGCCAGTAGAGCTTCTACGATTTTAGCAATATTTTTATGTCCATTTTGAAAAACAGGCCCAATTACAAATATCAGCAATACGAACATGATAATAATGTTAACTGTACGAAAAGCGATGAGAATTTTCGATGTTCGCTTCATATATTCGCCTATGAGTTTCAACATAGTCAACGAGATCTTAAAGACGTACCCGTCCGTGGGCATTGTGCTTGTTATATGTTCGTCTGCTGACTGGGAAATAGACAGACCGGATCTTGATGTAAAAATGTTCTGGCGATTACTTAATTAGGGAAGATAAACTTAATACTAGATAGGAATAATTCGCTGTAATAAGTATTTGTATGTGTTTGTAACTGATTGTATTCGCTAGATATGTGGAAAAGGAGTAATTTGTATTCATATTTTATATGTGGGACTTAAGTGTAGGATATCTTCAGGAGTATTAAGTAAATTAAAGTTATAAATTATGGATCCTATTTGGAAATCAAAGGAAATTCGAAATAAAACAGAATAATGAGCCAAATCATAAATATTATGTCAACAATACTTCAGTCCAACTGAAATAGAACAATGTAATTTCTAACTACCACAAATTATAATATTTCCGTTCCAACGTAAAACCCAAATAAAATAGAAAAAATTAACATACATAATTGGTTTATAAAATATTATTTATCATCAGATATGTTTAACATATTAAACCAATTAACAATTAAATAATAAAATGTGCAAATCTAAAGCATTATTAATAGAACTTAATGATAAAATTCGCGATGTGGCAGACAATGTTTGAAATCCACAGTTTTTTATCCTTACCCTGTTAAGATTTAATGATGACAAAGTTGAGTGGCTTACCAATTATTTTTCCAGAAGATAATTGCGAAAAACGTGGTGATGCACAGTCAGCCGTAAAAAAAATTAAAATCTTTCTTCGTATTGTTTCCGATCCAAGTTTCCAGAATATAATTGGTGAAGAAATTGGTGCTCATCAAACCACTGTTTCTGAAGTGTATACATCGGCTATGGCTTAAATTCGAAATAAGGCAAATGTATGGGTAAATTTTCGTCCAACTTCCGTCGAAATTACTGATGCTAAGAAGAAGTAGTCTATCAAATATGAATTTCCAAATGTAATCGTTGCGATTGATTGCACACACTTTAGAATTCCAATAAGGAAGCGACTATATAAATTGAAAAAGAATATGCAGGCGACATGTAATGCACAAGATATATTTACAATCGTTGTATGACAACAGGTTCTTTAAAAATTCTAACTTTATAATTTTCTAAAAAAATACAGTGGGAGAATGTGCGCTACTGGAAGATAACAGAATTCGAACAAATGTTATAAAGTGTTTTGTTTTATAAATGTTCGGTTGTCTAATATTAAAAGTGATGCAGATATTTGTAATTTTTAAAAAGAATTCTGATGTGTAGGTGTTGTTTTATGACAATGTTGATCAAAGGGCGAAGAATATGTGAAATCTGTGGTAGGGAGCTAGAATAGGGCCCGTGACATCTTACTACCATACAGAGTGTTTTAAATACATTGCCAAATTGAACAAAATTCAAGAGATAATAACTTTCCTATTATAAATGGAACAGCCTATATACTTTAATGGTTTTATAATTATCTATATCTATAATAGATACAGTAGCAACTCTGCATTGACGTCAAGATTGAGAACCCCGCTATATAATGCATAAAACGTTACAAGTTTGTCAATTTTATTTTCTCTCATATCCTGCTTCTATGTTGTCAAACCTAAAATTTTATATTAAAAAGTGGATCCTCAAGTGAGATATTATCGAACGAAACTGTTCTACGCTACTACCGGTTTACGGAATTTTACATTGGCTAGATAAAGTCGGTCTATTAGCGTTTTAATTTCTTATGTAAAGCGCAATCTTTCTTCGCTCTGAAGCCAGTCATAGGATTGGTGCAATCTGAGTTAGCTACGTTCAAGATCGCTTAAGAACCTCCTCTAGGTATCAGATGCAACAGATCTATTAGATTTTTGTCCTCGTGTAACCTCTCCAGTTCGCGCACATCACCCAGTGTACTTAACGTGAGCTGGGAGTACGACTCGCACGTATGATGCATCCTGGAGTTACCTACGTTCGAGAACGTTTAGCAACCTTCTCCGAGTGTCATCTGTCCCATTTTTGTACCTTAGATTCCTCCGCATCGCCCAGTATACTCAGTGTGAGATGGGAGTACGATTCGCACGTATGATGCATCCCGGAGGGTCAACATTGTAAAATGAATTGTTACTTTGTGCCTCATACGTACAGCTCAAGATAGCTTGAAATGAAATTTTTGGGACCCAATGAAATTGCGGTCCTGGTTGCTATGGCAACAACACGGCGACTGACCAAACAACCGATCGTAGGGTAGCCGGTGCATATGGATTTGGGACGCACGATTTCCGCTTTCAGGCTTATTTTAGTTACGAGGGGGAGTGTTGTCGTCTAATACAGAATTTATCGCATTTTTATGTAGTAAGAATGTGTTGTTCTATGTTTGTAAAAACTTAAAAAATGAAGAGTATCCGTGTAATTTTTAGTTTTCACCGATACATTTTAATAGCGTTAAAGCAACTTCGTAAGCGTATTGGGGGCGGTAGAAACAGCCATGTATCCATGAAACGAACTAAACGGTTAAGAAAAGTGCACGAAAAACTTTCGTAATGGTAATACTGGGAATTATAGATCACTACATTGTTCTTATATGGGTACGTTTATGGAGTTTTCCTAACGTTAAATTAATATCTATCTTCCTTCATGAATTAATCGGATTATTTTCAGTGCATGGGTTAAATACGTTATAAAATACGTAGTACATATGTTTGTATGCATGTATTCCTTCTCCCGTTTGGATTAATTTGCTGTATAGAATGCACCATTTCTAACTTAAGATAACTATTATTCATGAGCAAATTGCATTTTGAATTTGCTGTTATACATTTTTAATGAACCGAAGAGTAAAAAAAAGAAAACACAATTTTGTTCGTAAATTAATGATATTTTATTGAATTGCGCAATTACAGCTGTATTGCATTGAAAAACGGATAATAAAACAAATAAAATAGGAATATCTTGGTCCATTAAGTCAGTTCCACGCATATCTTCATTATAATGTACCTTGGACGAGGCGCCATAATATTCATTTTTATCTCTTCTTACATTCCCTACAGGTTCAGCTCCACAACTTAGTGACAACCCCAATATCCATCCAACGAACATGTACAATTCCAACAGCTTTTCCAATCATTTTTTCAAAATCACCACGACTTTTCTTTTTGAAACATTTTTACCGGAGTTCCTCGTTAATTAATTATTCTACTGATACATTCCCGCTTTTTAGAAAAGACAGAGAGTTGATGAAGACGGGTCATCTATTTGTGGTGAAGTAATTGTTTTAGATGATGAAGGACCATGTTTTTCAGTTAGAAGCAACTGTCTTGTCCTCCAGTGGAGTTATGTCAGTGTCAGGGTAACTTAGGGTCCCATAATGAAAAATATAAGTAAACTGATTGCACGAGGTCCAAAGAATCTTATTAAATAGAACACATAAAAGACAAGGAAAAAAATGAACACAAAAAGAATTCTACTTACGCCCAACAAATGTCCATGTTTGAAGAATTTGGTTAAAACACCGTAGCGATGCAATACAAGGTTAACAGAAAAGGATTACTTAGCCCAGTTGCTTATTACAGTAGGGTACGAGTTATTATATCGTAGAGAACTGCGCATTGAAATATTTCCGAGAAAAGTAAAACTTAACTCTTTAGCATCCAGTATTTACAATTACGATAACGAGTAATTACTTCCCAGGAAAATTTGCTTTGGTAAATAAAACATGCCGTTATAAACTGAATAAATTCTGCTTCCTTTTCAGCTATCGAGAAGTATATTGAATAGATAAGTAGAAAGTGATATAATGCATGCTGTTTTATAATTTTCTTATACAACTACGTGTTATAAATTCAATAAATATATTGAAATACAATGTCTTTACATACTCACTTAGAATAAAGCAAAAATATTTCTTAATTTCATCAGGCGTAAGATAGCTTGCTTAGCTAAGTGTCTAATACATTTCGCAGTACCGCGTAAAACGAGAAAGATTTCTTAATCACCTACGAGTAGAACGTTATTGAAAGAAAAGGAACATCCTAATGAAAATATTGATAACTCACGGAGCTAAACGTATCTGCAGTAGCTGGTATAATTCCTCCTCCGGAAAAATGATCGTTATCTTGAGCTTTTAGCATGACGGTTAGCGTTAACTTTTGGCTAGCAATGTTCCCATTGTACCAGTCGGACATGTAGATCGATCTAGACGTGTCCAAAAACTACAACAAAAAGTTATAATTCTTAGGCTCTATGATAAAAGCAACTGTAATTATTGGCCTTTGTGAATCAATAAGTTAAGAAAATTAGTACAAAAGTAATTGTGTTGGAAATTAAATAAATTAAATAAATTAAATTAATTAAATAAATTAAATAAATTAAATAAATTAAATAAATTAAATAAA
>LR736866.1:10744072-10765379 GCA_902654985.2 Oryctes borbonicus
ATAATAATAATAATAATAATAATAATAATAATAATAATAATAATAATAATCTTTATTCGAGTCAGTACACACATCGGAAAGAAAAGAGCAAGATACAAATAAAGTGGATCCACATAAAAGTAAGTTGATCTTCAAAATTAAAAACATTTAGCTTTTACATTTGGGGTACTTTATTTTCAATTCACTATATGGAATGAACCATTCAATTTAGGGCAGTTGTAGGGCGCGTCTTAACGCATTTTGTGTAATACTGGATCTTTTTTCCGAAGTTTCTTCTAAATAGCAACAAAACGACGGAAATAATCATAAAAAAATACTTCGAGTTCATAAGGTAACAATATGCCATAGTATGCTAAATTTGACTTGTAAGCACATACGGTATAATATGGACAGCAATATGAATGAATGCAGTAAAAATAAGAAATACAAACTTTATTTACAAAAACTGTAATTAAGGAATTATGTTCTAGTTGTATATAAAGCAACCACCATTAAAGGCAACAATTATGAAGGCTCCAAGCAAATATGGTCCATTACCATTTTTTTTATTCAAATTTTGTATCTATATTGTACAATAAATTGATTATTGGGGTCTACGCTTCCGCCGATTTTAGAGATCCTTGTACGCTTTCCCATATGTAAGAGCTAATGTATTTAAATACATAATGTACATAATAATGGTACTGCATTGCATTGTTTTAGCCGTGGCAGTTAATTAAAATTGCAGAAGCGAAAGGACATTATTTATTTATATAATGATGAGAATATTTGCATGTGTACTTATATCTGAATAAAGGCATATATTTTTCTCCAAAGCTCATGCGGCCTTGCAGTATAGGCATGATTTCGAATTCATTTATCTTTTATATGCGTTGCGAACTGCAGAAATTTACTAATTATTAATAAGTCCAGCAGATCTTTACAGAAAGAAAATATTACATTTTGTTTGTAATATTTCTAGACTTAATAATATGATTGCAAAATAACAAAATACCTAAGTTACTCGTGAAATTGATATATGAATTCCTTATGCAGCTTATAGAATGCGTGAAAGTAGGAGGCAACCTTTGTACATTCTGTAATAAGGGTAATTCTACCCCCGTGAGTGAAATAAAAATATCGGTAGTGGTCTTTATTTTTTGATATACATATGTATGTAAAAAGCACTTTGAGAAAAGCTCAAAAAATTTCAAAACTTTCATTTTTAGCTTACGGGGGCGGGATGATCTTGAATCTAAACATTCAAAATATTATGAAACTTTGGGAACGTGTAGAGCACGCAATTTGATTTTTATTTTTGAAGTTTGGAAATTTTCAACAACAAGAAAGTTTCATGCATCGTCCTCGTTGTTTCTCACCTGTGGTAATACGATGTGCGTGATATGACAAATTGTTGTGTTTTAAACATTTTTTTGAGGAGTTTCATCATCATGCAGAATAGCTCATTATACTTTTCTATATCAAAAATGTTATATTAGCAACTGTTCTAGGGTATAATAAGCTTGATGCGAACAGGCCAATTTCATATTATTGCAGAATCTAAAATAATTTATCACTTTTTTTTTAAATTATTGCGGCAACCATATTTATCACTACAGGTCTGTTATAAAATCAAAGAATGTTTAACATTCCGTAAAAAATAAATTTAATTAAAAGCAAATTCTGTATCTGTTTTTCTTAAACAAACAAAGAGCTTGTTTTGTATCAACAAAACAAAAAAAAAGGCAAATTATTATATGTAATGTATATAAACTAAAATATACATAATTTAGTGATATTACAGCATATCTAGTAGCATATGTTGCCTTTGGAATCTATCTTTCTGTTATTGTAGAGCTGTTCGTATTCTTTACTGAAGCGTTGTTTCTACACTAAAATTGTAAAAACAATCATTGCTTGACATAATTCTGTTGAGGATAAGTATTCTACTTTGGTATTGGCAGCTTCCTTTTGAAAATGAGCTTTTACGTTATTCTTACACATTAAACAATAGCAAAAAAAATAATGCGAAAATAGCTTCCACATGGTATTAATGGAATCATTCACGGTAGACGCAACACAAGGAAGGAAAAAATACACTACCCATGGACATGTTTCTACCTCCCCGATGTCATCAGCGTGGTTCCGAGAGTATTTTAACTTTACCTTGTATCGCTGTTGCTTCACAGTTAATGCCACAACATTTCGAAACGGCGGGCTGGACATTTCTTGGCGGCCTCTAGTGCCAAAAAACACATTCCTGTCGTTTAGAAAGCAGCGACATAAACCGGGTACTGCTCCCCAAACCATCCCTCGTTTAAGCTGGCAAACTTTCTCTTGATAGCAAATCTACAAGATCTTCTTTCATGCTGACATGATGCAAATGCAACATTTGATAGTTCTTGTATTTCAGCAATAGCTATTTGCAACAAAAGTTTTCGACGATTTCAGCCATGAAGGCAATTGACGAATCATTCCAGTAATAAATTCTATTAATCTGCAGGTATCGAGTTATTCTTTACATTAATTGTGCTAGCAGCTTCGCAAAGTTATCGTGGTAGTGTTACTGCTTTGATTGGCGCAATTCTAGATTTGGCACAATAAATTGCAAAATGTTGGCCCTCATTGTATAGACCCAAGGGATCGAATATCTTAAAATGTGAGATAATATTTTTGTTCTTGTTGTGAGGAATATCTGATAATACGTATTGTCACGTTCGGTAGTAGCGCCCAAGAGCGCTAATATTGTCGCCTTTATCCAAATACGTACAAGATTGTAGTTCCACAACTACAGTGAAATTTTTGTACCACTGATATGTTGTTATTGTTGTGTATGAGGAAACTGAAAGTATCTGGCATGCAAGTCTACGGACAAACAGTAAACAGGTCCCTCATACAGTTAACATTCATCTCTCAGCTATAACGAATACAATAGGTGTTAACAATAACAAGAATAATATGCAATATTAGAATTGGGATTTTAGTTTGACAATTGTTATTGTTACATTCTCTACCAACGCGCTTTTTGGAACAATCTGGCATCACAGTAGATAGTTTGGCGCTTTTTCTTAACCAATTCCGAGCCCTTGTTTTGCTTTTTTAAAAATGTTGCAATATATATAGAGTATTCCATTTAAGACAAAAAAGTTGGTGATCGGAAATGTAATTAAACTGAGGATTATACAAAGAATTAATTACAAAAAGATCTGTTTTTTTTTTTAGAAATGCTAGGCTTCTGTCGTTAAAAATTTACAATTATTATGGGGATCAAATCATATATTAATAAAGCTACTTGTTTGAATCCCCAGTGAGTTTTTAGAGTATTAATTCTATTATTTCTTCATTAAATACTTTTTATAGATATGAACCAATATTAATGTAAATATTTAAAGGAATCGAAAGCATGACATTCGCGTTCGTCACAAATCCGAGACTACCCAGTGAAGTTATTTATTAGAAAAAAAATTCTAAGCTTTTGAAATGGTTTTACTGTGCTTGCTTCTGGCGCATAATAGCGCGTCCTTCCCCGTAAGGTGTGGCTAAGATGTCAGTCAAATTGTCATTCAGTTACAGAAACCTATTCGAGTTTAAACTTTAAAAAGTACACGTCAGCGTATAGATTCATACTAAAATTAAATAATGCAACACAATTTTTCCTTGACATAATAAATAAGGAGGATTTCATTTGCAGACATTCAGTTGTGGGCAATCACCAGACCCTTAAGATGGAAAACGACGGAAACAGTGCGTTCTTGCCTGATAATTATATGTTCGAAATACCTTTCCTCCTATATAAATTCGTCGGCGAAACCAGACACCGTACCTCAAAAGCTGTGCTGTGTTTTCGCGCTATCAATTGCGTAGTTTTGACAGTGCTCTTCGTTTTCGCGTGCATGTCCTTTCAGGAGAAGCAGCACATTATCGAAGGTGTAGAGAGTATGTTCACGGCGGGTCACGTAAGTGAATGCATAGACTAAACAATAAATTAAAACGGCAAAATTTTCGTAAATGCTAATGGTTTTATTTGCATATGTGATATTTTTTCAAGTCACAAGAAATATCGCATATTCTTCGAAATTTATAGAATACGTACTTTATTTCTAGCTAATTTATCGTTTTCAGCCATTTTTTAAGTACGTCTGTTTTATTAAGAATAAACCACGGATCGAACAAGTCCTACGAGACCAAGCGAAAATCATTTGGAATAGTAAAACCTTCAGCAAGAAATTCATTGTTATCGACACAAAATTACAGAGAAGTGTACGAATCGTGCAAATCGCCCTAACCCTTTGTGTCTACGTGATGTGCTTGATCTACATGCTGCGGCCTTTGTTTCACGATAATGTCTACATAATGGCCACCTGGGACGTACCATCTCTACCTATAAACACGACAATCCAAGCTTTGGAATATTATTTGTTTCTACTGCTAGATATAATCATGGTTGGCTACGATTGTCTCTATTTAGGCTTCTCCTGTCATTTACTGGTGCAACTGAGGCGTTTAAATTACAGCCTGAACCACCTTATCAATGCTGGGAAAAGCAATAAGAATGCAGAGAAGGAACTGCGACATCTTATAACATACCACAATCTATTATTGGTGTAAGTATCTCGTAGTCGTTACGGAGTCATTCACGGCGATGGCCAATAGGCCTTTCAATAAAAAGGATTTCAGGAAATAATCTGGAAAGTATTTTTTTGAAATGTTTTTGGCCAATAGTAAGGATAATAATGTATTTCCTTCATATTAAACCGGAAATGGATATCAACTTGTCTGATTTCAGATGGTATGACCTGTATATTATGGTCCTTTAAACAGACCTTTCAAAGGCTAGTTTAGTGATTTGCAATATCACAGATGTAGAATATATCATTTTTGTGAAAAATTTGACAAACGTAGAATTTAATTTACAATCAATACAATCAAAAACATAAATTTTTTCAAATGGCAACCTTTCATTTCCAAGATTGTCTACCCATTGTAAATATTGAAAAAATGCGGGTAAAGCATAATGATAGCAAAGACTGCGGAGACACACTGGTTTAATAGTTGAAACGGTTGGAAATGAGGATCGACGCATACTCTTTTGGCTACATCTTTTTGGAGTGGAATATGTAAAAATACGTCGTTATCGATAATATCGCGCAACAAAATTCTAAAAAGATATTTTCATTATTTCCTAAAATTCTTTTAATAGTGAATGATTGGGCCATGTATTTTGAATTTTAGGAATTTCCGACGCTTACAGAAGATGTTTTCTTCTACGCTATTCTTTCATTACTTCGTCACTCTTAGTTCATCCTGCATAGAAATCTACCAAATTATGGGGTAAGTCAACGGTAAGGCGTATATAATACGAAAACTTGCACCAAAGAAAATTTTTTTCGGCATAGAGTAAAACCAAAACAGTTGTTTCGATAGCTTTAAACCATCGGGAATTACTAGAGTTTGAAGCTGGGATAAGTCTAAAGATATACAAAATTTTCAAAGAAGTACTGTAGCGTCGAAATACCACATTAGCAATCCTAACCGCTTTTTCAAAAATAAATAATTACGAAATAACTGAATGCAAACTTTCGGTAATAATATGCTGCTATACTCCAAAATAGTTAACACGCCGATCTCTAGCGGGTAACTAATGTTATACTGAATTAATCACAAGTAATTTTATTAAAACACAATATAAGTTAAGTGCGTGTTTTTCAGAAACAATTCCGAACATGATCTGGAACAATTAGCCGTTATGATAGCGGTTGTTACTCAATTTGCGTTTTATACGTTTCCAGCAGAAAGCGTTTCATCCGAGGTAAATAAAAGTCACCTACGTAACGTCCGAGTGAAGTATTACTATCCGCTATTTTGTTTCAGTTTCTCAGTGTATCAGGTTCCCTTTATAAATCGAAATGGTACGAAGGTTCGGTAAAATTTCAGAAGCTTGTATTGTTCGCCATGTTGAACGCTCAAGTGGATGTGTGCTTCTACGGTGCCGGCATGATACCGATCAATGTTAATGCCTTTGGCTCGGTAAATAGCGTGCTCTATTAATTTGAGGGAACCTAGTTTAACGAATTATTCTTACTTTGTTGTAGGTTCTAAGGAAATCATTTTCTTTCTATACCGTCTTGAGAAATATGTTAAATAATTAAGTAGATACATTGTGGTATTGCAATGGCGTTGAGGAGAAGAAAAAAACAATCGCTGTTTCGCATTTTCACGCTACTCAGAATTTATACATTTAAGGAAGGATTGGAATAAGGATTGAATTGCGAACATTATCTACATACAGGGCTTATATAAAAAACGTGACAACCTTTTGCGAATACAACTCTATAAACTAAGATTTTTTACTAGCAACATATTTCTCCAACCTTTTGAGCGATGTTACATTGACAAGCTTTTTGAGTTACATAGCTATATAAACTACACGTAGGCTTTTTAACGGATTTTCGTAGAAGATTTTAACACCAATTAACTTTGAAATGCGACACTTTTGTAAAATTTTCGTCATATAAGGAATAATGCATATAAATGTATAATACAGTGTATGATTTATTGTAATTATTTGCACAATTATAATATTGCGTTATATTGTTATAGCTAGCATATAGGCAGCAGATTAAATTTGCAAAAGAAAATGTCATTATTCATTTATGTAATTATGAGAGTATTTACATGCAATTACAGCTGTGTTAAACGGAAATAGTATATTTTCCATGCGGGCGTATTTGCATATATCCGAGCTCATTTATTTTTTATATGCGTTGCGAATTGCAAAAATGTTTAGTAATTATTAACAGGTCTAGGAGATCTATACAGAAAATAACAATGTTATGATTGGTTAATAATACTTTTAATATTGGTAATATGGTTGCAACATGAAAAACGCAGCTGTCTGAGATACACGACGAGCTTCCAAGGTCATATAAATTATTATACCAATTAATAAATCAGTACTTAGGCAACAACGCATTTCTCGGTATATATTGCATTGAATGCATATTTATTTATAATGTTTGTACGTTTACATTTTGTCCGTAAAGTGACGCACATCGAATGTGCCAGATTTTAAATAATGATAAATAATGACAAAAACAACACAAAAGTATCGGCAACCTCCGCACCACACAAGTTTAATTAATTAATCTAGGACGACCGTTTCGAGGACACGAATGGTTCTCATCATCAATCGGTGCCAGATTTTGTTCACTTATTTATCAAATTCCTTAATACAGCCGAGATAGAACCGACATGAACCGACGGCTTGCAAGCGATACTTGCCCATTGAAACGTGGTTAGCGGAAAATTTTTAAATTTTTGCGCAAAATTGAAGGTGTCTTGAATGTAGACATTTTAAACAGTTTTGCCAAAGATTTGGAGAATACGAATAAGTACCTGAAGAGCTGTTATTTGGAGAGATACACCAGCCAATGCATAGACCATTATCTACGTCATGCGTCTACATTGACTTTAGGCTATATATACTGAAATGTCTTAAAGTATTCCTCTTTTTCTGCGCGGAATAAGTTCGCAGTGATGAATGCACATATAAAGGTGAGCACTGCACAGTTAAACCGCTCGAAACAACCATAGCTTTAACGTAGGAAAGTGATCAGTTTCGCCTAGGAATTCGGATAGAGTTACGCTCATCTCAATCATATGAAATTTGCTCAGTTTTTCTATTATTCTATTAACGTGTGCTTCGTTAGAGATGAGCGAAAAAGAACTGACTGATTGGAGGTATGTTGGCTACAATTACGGCGGTGAGCAGAAATAAGATTTAACTCCAGTCAGAAACCCAGTTCAGTAGTTTATGAATATAGACGATGTAGGCGGGTACATTATAATGAGATCTATTTTCTATTTATCTAGATATGTGGAACTTCAATGATTGAACACCTATTTTCGTACATTATGTATGTCTACTGCTTTTTGTTGAAATTACAAAATATCAAAAGCTTTAAATGTGCATGAAACACCGTAACTCCACATTCGATTGAATTATTGTAGCTAGCATATAAACTATGTGTGTATTTCATCTGGATTACAGAAAAAAATATTATTATAAATAATTTATCAAACAATTATTTTCATGGTAGTCACCATAAACATAAAGAAATATATAAATATGCACAAACTTTCTCAAGATTAAGTACGAGCAAAAATTTCAGGGTTGAGTTTGGTTCGAGTACACTTAATTGCAACTATTCTTCCATTTAACCCTGTAAACAACAAAAAACACTAAGTGGAAGTTGTATAACAATGATTTATTTGTCCATGAAACCATTAAGATGTAAGACAAGTCAAGAACAAATAAAATTCATTCAAAGTAAAATTAAGAAAAAACAAAATGTAAAGGTCTCGCACAACACAGCTTGTCCGTTGTAAGCAATGTTTGGATCTCTATAAGTGAAATCTGCAGGATTTTTTGCGTCGAATCGTTACCGTTGATGAAACCTGGATTTATTATCGTACACATCAGACGAAGCGCCAGTTAAAACAAGGAACTTTTCACGGCAAATCCGCTCCAAAGAAGGCGAAGACGGTGTTATCGACTGAAAAGGTGACGGCCATGATCTTTGAAATTCGAAGAGAATAATTCTCATTGACTTCTTGGAGAAAGGAAATACGATCACGGGGTATTACTGTAGTGAATTGTTGGCAAAATTAAAGTGGAAGTTTTTCAAAGAAAGCAAAAAATTGTTCCACCACGACAATGCACCAGTTCACACAATCGGAGTTGTGATGGCCAAATTGCATACATTGCGCTATAAATTACTGCCCCGTCCGAGTTTGAAAAAAATGTACTTTTTGAAGGGGTTAAAGAAATGGCATGAATGTTGAAAAAAAGCGTATCTTACTAAAAGGAGTTTAGGTAGACAAATAAACAACATTTGTTCTGATGTATGTATTCAAATTTATTGATCTACTCTCATATTTTGATATTTGTTTAGTTGGAGATTACCTATGTGCATTTGTATGCTAACACCGTAAAAGCCAAGTCCTCAGTTTCATTTTAAACCTGCCGATACCGTTTTCCTGATGGATATCCACGATAAGCCCATTGCATACATTAGGTAGGAGTCTCACTAATTTTCTGTACAATAAATAGCAATGCAGTGAAGTATCTGCTTTTATTAAAGGTATAACAAACTTGACAAAAAGTGCTTAAACTAAACGTGTATATATATACATACTTCCATATAATTCGTTCCTAAATATCTTACTTGTTCAACAAATTCTTGATAATTGCGTAGAATGAAAATGTTTTTCGAACCAACTAAAACAAAATGCTAAGATGTGATTCTTATGGAAATGTGAATGTTTAAATATGATAAATATGTATTTCGGTTTACTTACTGCACCAAAAGCATCGATGTTAATATCCATCAAACCTGCTCCGGTAAAGTATTCAACACGTTGCGACCTCGCCATGATGAACAGCAGCAATTTTTGAATTTCGATGTTTTTTTCATACCACCGTGACATGTAGATGGCGTTCGATAGATCGGAGAACTTTTCGAAAGAAAATGAGCGTCAATAATTTAAATTTTATGGATTTTGGGAACACGAGAGGACTTACCTCGAAAGATACGTGTTCGGCGAGTACGGCGTAATAAGCAAATTCGCCGAAAATAAAGAGCAACGTGGGAATCTTCAGCAAGCAGTTGATGAAGGATGTATCGCTAGGAAATGCGTTGATTATGTGTCATAGGTTCGTTATTCGGATGTTATATTCTTACCCTATAAGCAACTGGTACATGTCACTGCAAGCGGTGATCAACGTGACGAAATAATGAAATAACATTGTTGAGGAATATATGCGTCTCAAACTGGCAAAAACTCTGAAAACAGTGTATAACTACAGCGAAAAGATGTAGAAAGATTAAACAAAAAGGAAAATATTACACAATATTAAACAATCCAATTGTTTAACGTCCACTTTCAAAATTAATTTTGAATGAAAGAATAAAGAAAATGTATCCAATACATCAAAAAATTCCGGGAAACAATAATTAGAATAATGCTCATATGGTATTGATGGAATGACTTACGGTAAAAGCAATGTGGGAAGACAACGTACATGTTTCTGCCTACCCGACATTATCAGCGTTGCTCCGAGTGTTTCCCTATTTGTCTTTTAGCTTATACCGCTCTTTCGAAAGAACTTAATATTATCAATATCACGAGAAGCTGTATTAATTTTATTTTGGTTATCGCTTTTTTGTCACTTTTTGATGTGCTATCAATTTGATTCTATAATAATTATTAGTAGGAAAGTACTTTCCTACAACCGCCTACCAGCGCTCGCAAACCTGTGTCCATGATCCGTAAAAGGCGAAACGCGTCCACAGGTGGCGGTGCTGGTAGTTTCGTATTAATTATTGATTTAATTAGTTTTCATGGGTGAATTTCCAATTAGTCGAAGGTTGTTCAACTTGGAAGTCCGATCTTGAATTCCTGAGCTGGAAACTGCACCCGATTTACAATCAGGCTGTGATCCCTGCTCCGTGGATGGTAACTTTGATGTTATATGTGTTGTTATTTCTCTCAATTATCATTCCCGCTGTTTATTATTGTAATTTAATCAAACAATACCCTTGATGACTTTAAATATTAAAATGCCTTTGGCTTCCATGAACTCTTTTTTACATACGCTAGACAAAGATAAAATCCCGATTTGGGGAAAATTGGAGGAAAGTAGTCATCAATGCTGCTCCGTCTCACAATAAAATGGAACTGATTGTAAATATATGTCAAGCTCGAACAGTTTCTAACGTAGATAATATCATAACAATGTATTAAAAAGCACGTACCTAACTGTAATGCAGCTTATTAAAGTTATAGTAAAACGTATTAAGCTCACTTTTATTATCTATGATTTGAGCGTAACAAAGACGACATCACAAATTTGCTAGATGGACATTAGCTCATTTAAATTTAGTTTTACTTACGATAGCAATACTAGATGGTGTTGAATTATGTCTCCGATCTGTTTTACGCCACTTTTAAGCGAGCCGTCGCTAAGATGCTGCAGATTATGTTTAATCAACCGAACTTGAAGGACCAGATCGACGCAGAGTGTTAAGTACCATATATCGTAACCGACTACGATGGGGATAACGATAATGTAGATGTAATATTGGCACGCCAGCACCATGGCATCTAATGCATATGAATCGACGAATATCCACGTTTTGACCAGAAAAACGGTGTTTTTGAATAGGATTGGCTGTAGGAAAATCATGTACATGAGGAAAACCGTGAGGACGAGAAGGAAATTTTCAATCGACTTCACGAAGCTAAACGCTCTGTTCACGGTATCGATTATATTTTGGTTAAACAGAGTATAGTTCCAATATTTTTTTAGTCGAATATCCATGATGCTTCCTATGTCTGTTTTGTAATATATGAAAAGGACGTACTTCAAGAATATCTGAAAACGGATGTTGTATTGGACTTCTTTACTTATATGTAATGATTAAGACCTATATTCTTATCCGACAAAATAGATACGAATGTAAACTCGCTAATACTTTTTCATATTAATCTTTTATTTTTTCAATTTTTCCAGGATTTCCCAAAACGACTTCCATAAGTGACTTTATAAATTTTAACTTTTGGATGACATAAAAAATTGAATTTTTGATATCAAAAATACTCACAAAGGTTCCAAATAAAATGGAACTCACAAATTTTAATAAAATAAACAAAAGCCGAAAAATGCCAGTTTCCAAAAAGAAGTATTTATATATCGCGGCGATATAATATTAAGAAAAAAAATTCTTACGTCATATAGCGCGGTATTCAATCTAAAGGTTTGGCCACAATTTTGGCGGTTTAAATTTATTGTTGTAACCTTTATTCAAATTACTCAAAGATGTATAATTGGACGAAAATGACAATAACAACGTAAAGTAAAAAAACGGAAAAAAATAATATATTAAATATTTACTCTGTACTTAATGCTTCGTTCATCTTCCGGTTTAATCGCATCGTTGGTTTCAACTACCAATAGTGAATCTAATGTGTCCTTAAGAAAGATGTCTTTTTTCTGGAAATTTCCTTGAATCGTATATTTCATACTACAGAAGACCTTAAATTAAATGCAAATGCACACCTGGCTTTGAAAAATCCACAAAATTGTTTAAAAGATAAAATTTGAATGGTTTCCGTGGCTTGTGGTGCAAGTAAAAAAAAGATAATTTTTCATTATATCGACTCTACTTAGTCCAGGAAATTAAATTTTAGGTTTGATAAACAGCTGTTCGCCGCTTTTTTTGAGTCCCTTACGAATTCCTTTAAGAGCGCACAGCTTGCTTTGCAAGTAATAGCTTTACATTCAGAGTGATACAGGGAAAATTCGAAGGATATATTCATCACAGAGAGAGGCATTATAAAAAATATCTGAGTTCCTATTTTGGGTTTCCACTTCCCATCTTAAAACACAAGAACATGAAAGAACCTCGTTTATAAGCCAAAAAAAAAATAACTAAAGTTTGTGCTGTAACAAAGAAAATATGCAGTTCTTTAATATACTTACACGCGGTTCATTAATTGTTTATATATTTCGAATGTTACCACTTTACCACAAACCGCTCTTAAAAATTAAGCCTCTTAAAACTGTCAAACCCAATTGAATAGTTTAGCCACGATGTAGTCCATCGCTTTCAACTACTTATGCAAGTGGATTAGGGAAATCGTCACATGTAACCAAGGCGGTGTCAAATTTAACGCAGTTACAGCTTAACAACGGATCTGTTAGTCGGATAAGAACTAATGAATAATAATACTGTTATATCCTACATGGTTCAGCGAAATCCACGACTCCAAAGTATCGATGTACATTTCGCCTTGTACGCGTAGAAAATTGGCAGTGGTAAATATCAGTACGAAAACCATTACGATACAATTCGCTACTCGATAGAAAACAATTTTCCGCGAAGTAGAATGGATATCTTCCCCTAAAAACTGCATGAGCGATACGCCCACTTCGTAAATGTCACTCTTCGAAAGAACCGATTCCATATCTAGCCACAGTGTTTCGCGTTTAATGTCCGCTTAAAATCTCGAAACAAACCGCTTCGTCTAAAAGCGTTAATTCGTCTCTCGGCAGTTGACTGCTAAATGGCGTAATTTCATCGAAGTTGGGAGCAATAGAGCATAATTTGGGCGAATTATAACGATGAGTTATAACTCATCGGGGATATTACGTATACCTATAGGTATACGTAATATCCCCATGAATATTTATGCAATAGGTAAAAAGCTTACATCACTCACAGTAAAAATTACCGTGAAGGCCGGTAAATATTCAAAAAATAAAATATTCATTTGTAAGCTTACCTAGTTGTACAAAAAATGTTCTAGTGTAAATTTAATAAAATATTCTTTTTAGGAAAAGAACTTCAAACAAGATGGGAACAGGTCAGGGACAAATTCAGAACGGGAGTGCAATTCTATAAGTGGTCAGACTGCTTCAAGAAAAGGAAATATATTTTCTTTGATCAGTTATTGTTTTTAGTTGGTCATGTATACGGCAAAACAAAGAGTTCTTTTTTTAGTGGATTTTTTAGTGAATTTTAGTGGAATCGAGAAACACCAACTTCCGTAGACATCTAAACACCAATGCCGCCGAAAAATAACACGTTGAAAGAAATAAAAGCTATTTTGTGAGAAAGCGTTGCCCTAGAAAGGCATGATACTAAAGGCAGACAAATTCTTTCTTCCTTCTCTTTAACCGCCTTTAGATACTAAATAACGTACATTACGATAACAATATTTTGTTTCAAAGCTATCGGAATATTATAAAGCTTATATAGTAACAAAATTAAATATCTCCGTGCGTGTCTATGTTTACGCAAAAGAAAAAAACTAATGATTATTACCCACAAAATTAATTCGTCTCGTCAAGTCAAAGACAAGGTACTGAATTATGGGCAAGCAACTTGTTATTCCCTGAACAAGAAAACAAACTACCAGGGTATCAACAAATTTGTCGAAGGAATGTTAACTTAATCGTTAAAGATTAAAATTCCCGGATTAAGCCTAAACTTAGCTGTCAGTTTCGTCGAGAAGTGTAGGATATCCAAGAATATTCTTCGGAATCCAGGATGAACGTAACCAAAATTATAGGGAGGGCGACCAAGGCGATATTTGATTTTTAGTACGCTATACGATCCAACACTAACTAGGCACAATTAAGGAGGTAAAAAATTAAATGTTCCAAGAATCAGTAATCCCGCACTCAAAGATTCAGGAATAAATGAAACAGAAGTTAATTTAAACCGGGAATAAATCAATTGGTAGAAGAACAAAAGAAAATAAGTTGAAGGGATAGAAGAAAAAAGAAACCGTAACTACGGGGAAAACGATTTTACGTGGTGTTAGGAAAATTTCAACATTTACACCGTTATTACGAATTAAAAAAATATACATCTCTCAATGCGCCTTCAATAGGTTTGTCATACTAACGCGGATGATTTTTCTTGCCACCGCACCACTATCTCCACACCCTATTGCGGAGTGGGGGTTGAAAGAAAAAATGCAAAATGTACGCATAAGTGATACTATTTACGCGTTTCTAGATACTTGTTGCTCCCTCACTCTAAACTAACCCAAAGAAATTAAAGGTAACTTGTATAGCATACAATAAATCCCATTAATCTTAATAACTTTGTATATTATGGATTTCATTTTAGGAACGTGTGTAATAGTGTGTATATTCTGAAATTAATCCCTCGAACTCTTCTAGCGTCTTATATAAATAGAAAAATGCCTAAACAATCCCCTAGAAATAAAATTGTGAAAGTAAATATTTATCGCGGAGAGTTGTTTATTTCAGAAAGCAATACAAATTATCGTTCGTAATTTTCGAAGAAAAAACTGTTTTTTGAGAGGGCCACTTTTGTAGTAAATTATCAAAGTAATATTATCCGTGTGCTAATAGTTATAACTATTGAAAAACGATTAACGATTAGAAATGATTCGCGTGAAATAAAGCTCCTTGTTGCAATGAAAGGTATCATTAACACGGGTATTTCCCGAACGCCCGCCTAAAGATTGGAAACCAACAATAAATTAGAATTTTTTTTTTTTCTAGAGATAATAAAATATGTATTTGTTAGCCAGATGTAGAATTGTCAATAATATTTTGAAACTTAAAATCCACGTCCTTTAAAAACATTCCTTGTACTCTTTTCTATCGGTATGATAGGTGTTGTTTCCCCTCATCTTTCCCACTTTTTTTTTGCTAAATACTTCATTTTCGAGGTATATCTGCAGTTGTTACAAATTAAACAGTTCACTCTATTAAATATTACAAAAATATCACCCTGTATCAATTTTTTTAACCACCTGCAAAACATATTTTATAGAACACTCTAGATTTGGTCATATCACATTTTTGCTTATGTATGCGAAGGTGTCGATATTTATATTCAACAGACTACCTCCAGTGAAATATGACTGCTGATCATGAACAGTAGCTGCTTTTTTATGGCGACCGTGTTTTTATACCATTCCAACATGTAAATGGAATTTGATAAAATACAAAGATCCTGTTACAAAATTTTTAGTTACATCATCCGCAATATGCCGTTATCAACCAAACTATTTTAGATTCTGGTTGATGATGGCGAATTTAATTTCAGTGTAAACAAAATTTTGTAAGCGATAAAGAGAATTTTTTATATTTTATTTTAATACCCCCAGTTTTTCTAGTTGCAATGTACAATTTGAAATGAAACCGTAATTGACTTGAACAAACGCCAATTGCTGAGGTACTTCTTAGGCCTATTTTACACGTCCTGATTTATTGGCCAATTAAGTGAACAAGTTCTTGGCTCAACATCGACATCCTACAACTCAACAATGTATGCAAGTTCTCATGGTTTACTTTACTGTCGCTTATTCCAAACTGCGTCATTTCAGAAACCACACATTATAACCTATCGCTACCAGGCTGGTATCAGAAGAGCGGTTCCAGTTCCTGATGACCCGTGGCTAGTTAGTAGATAGCGCAGACAGTCGACAAAACCGGGTTGTCCAGGTGTAACAAATTTTACATTTTTTCGTTAATATCTACGGTTAGAGAAAAGATATCGGAGACGCAGTTTTTGCTGACATCTTAAGTATTCGATTTTCTACTTTTCCGCGTGATAAGAAACATATCGTCCTACTTAAAATTTTTGTGAAAAATCACTTTATTTGTTGTGAAGTCAGATAACGCTCTCTAGAGGTGTGAGTACAAATCATAAGAAATAAAGCAAAACTGCATTTGATAGATCAAATAAAGCTCTTTTAAACGAGACCAAGATTGTTAAAATCGATTAAGCCTAACAGGAATAACCAATATTTATTTAAAAAAGTAGTTCACGTCTCCTCACCACTCTACTTTAGAAGATACGATAAAATATGTTTAACGCAAAAGAAAGGAGATTGGGTTGGGAATAAAATGCGTTTATTTTCAGTCATCTTACAAACACCAATGTCATTTCCAGTATTTTCTTTTAGCCACATTTATTAAAAATATTTTACCCGAAAGCTCTGTGATTACTAGTTTCTAAGATATAGCCGACTGCCATTCATACTTGGCCACTCCTTTTTTCCATAAATTCACGATTGCATCTAAGTCATGTTCTATTTCGTCAATTGTAAATAAAAGTAATTATATTTAATGCGTTTCTTTAATAAACGATGATGATGAAATTACACGGTAATTCTACGTATCTTTAGTTCGTATTGAATTAGCGGCAAGCTCCACATGCATTTGTAGTCTAGCGACGAGCAGTAGTTAACCAAGAAATTTTATAGAAGAAGGAAGTGGACACGATGTCTAGCAATGCAAATTTATTCAAGATAAGTAGGACCTTATTACAGTTCTTGGGGGAAACCGAACGTTCGGTAACTAAATCCATGAAGTTATTTCGATCATTTAACGGTGTCGTTTTCATCTTTGTCGCTGTTTTCATATTTATCAATTTTTTCTACACGTCTGGCGATATTTATGTGAAAACCGCACAAAGCTTGATAACAGTTATACATGTAAGAGGCTTATAATTTTTGCATTAATCGTACATATTGCTAATAATATTATCCTTCTAGGCGCTACTAAAATATTATTTTTTCATCTATTTTAAAAAGGATATTCGGAAGCTTCTAAAGGGAGAATTTATGACATTTTGGAACAATTTAGAGAAAGAATTAGTTCGACGTACAAACGACGCTCAAAAGCTAGTTGCACAAATGCAGATGTGTATAATTTTCGGTTCGTACGGCGTAATTTTTTTGTATTTTTGTAGGCCATTCTTAAACAAAAATAATCCTTTCCTTTTGGAAACGTGGATTTCAACCAATATCATTTTAAACGGGGGCTTGTTGGCATGTCAGTATTACTTTTTTTGTGTGGCAACAATTGTAGTGCTCGGTTATGACACCATCTACTTATCGCTTTGTGTCCACGTTACACTACAACTTAGAATCCTAAAATGTAAAATGGAAAGCTTTTCCAGCGTACGTAATAGACAAGAAAAAATTGTGAAGTACGTGGAATGTCATCAGTTTTTGTTAGCGTAAGTAAGTAACTTAAGCCTGTGTTCATATAGGGTAGCGTGAAATTAGTGTTAAGGTTTGAGATCTGAGATTCACGATTATTGATATTAACAATAACTTTTGCAATGCACGAAATTGGCAATTTCTGACTAGAGATGATAAAGGCGGGTGAAATTAACACTCTTTTGCAGCGACTAGACTCGTGTTTCGTCGACTCTTGGGGAAACCAGTAGGCAACACGAGACGAATAGCCACGAGTCTGTCTAGTCGCTGCAAAAAAGTAATAATTTCACGCAGAAAATATAGTTTGACGTGTGTATAGTTTTGTATTTCATTAATTTCGCTTTACCCTACGTGAACGCCGTTTAAATCGTCGTAATTGATATATAAACAATTTCATCTTTATAGAACGTTTATGCAAATGAAACGGATCTATTCCGTGATGTTGTTGTTTCATTATTTTGTAACTTTGACAACAGTATGCAGTGATCTTTACGAAGTACTTCTGGGGTAAGCAAATAAACCTGTTTTTTAAGTATTTGTCATATTTGAATTTGAATTCTACATTCTAGAGGTAGTATCGCATCAGATATTGTAGTTAAATTCGTGTCGATTTGCCTCCTTTTTGCTCAATTTGCATTCTATACTTTTCCCGCTGAAAAGGTAGCTTCTGAAGTAAGAGGTGTACGAAATGCTTTTTAATAACTATCTTTCATACTTTTGTTATTTCGTAGTTTTCTGATCTATCAAATTCCATCTACATGTCGGAGTGGTACAAAAACACCATCAGTACACAGAAACAACTGTTGTTTATGATGTTGAAATGCAATCAGCAGCCGTATTTCACCGGAGGCGGTCTCATAAACGTTAACATCGATACCTTCGGATCTGTAAGCGAAAATGTGATACGATCAAATCCAGTTTCTATTCTTATAAAATATTTTTTTCTGCAGGTGGTTAGAAAATCGTTCTCGTTTTTCGCAATTTTAAGAAATATTCTAGATAAGTAGTATGTATTAGATTCAAATAGAATTGTTAATAAGTGCTGTAATGACTAACAATATTTCAGTTATTTCAGCATCATATTATTATGTATTATTTATTTTATTTCAATATTTTCTTTATGTTATTTTATTTCAGAATTACCATTCACTTTAAACCCTTATTTTGTACTCCAACTGTGAAGCTTTAACAAAATCCATTTTATCATAAAAAATTGTTACATTAACAAAATTTGTATCTAAGTAAAACTAAATATTTGATTACAGTAACTGCAAGAAATTGTTCATGTTATTTTGTTAATTTGGCAATATTTTACGTGTTAGCAGAGCTCTTGTACTACTAGTAATCACTGTAGGATGATATGTGTAGATCAACGCAAATATATCAACAGGTTTGGTTTACATTTAAGGACAAGAGCTTGTAAGCTCAGAGAGGCAACATGTAACTCAAGTAAATGATACATATAGATGCATGTTATGTTTATATCGATTGCAACTGTGAATTCTTGACTGGACGAGTGTATCGACAACATAATCATAAATGTACATAGGGAAAACTGGAAAGCCGGATGTTACGACTTTGAGATATCGGATTATTTAGCTGAGTTCATTATTATTCAAATTTCTTTTCTTTACTTTTAAGCGTAAATTCTGTCCATATTCATTAAATCAATTCAATAATTATCTTAGTAATGAAACTTGGCTTCTAGTTTTTGGGATTAATTGTCTTGATAGTGGTTTTAATATGTCTTTGAAAATATTTAGCTTCTACATTAATATACGTTTCCCTGTTATAAAATGTGAAGGAAATAATAGCAACAATTGGATCATTTAAGATGCTTTAGGCGCATCATTTTCTTAAAGATATGTGCGATAATTTCCTTTTATTTAAACTGAATATAAGAATAAGGATCCTCGCTCTACTCAAACTAGTTTATCTGATTTCCATTTATAGTGATAGATCTGCTGAGATATTTAGTAACCATTATTCTGCTTTAATTTGCTCTCTTGTTAATTCGATTGATCAAGATAGCAACATGGATGGCAAGGCCCACTTACTTTTATATGTCTCCCGTTGTTGAAAGTGATATTTTACTTGCTGAATTCCTCTTTCTTTGGAGCAGATGATGCTGCCTGTTCGTTTATTATAAAAAACCGTTACCAATTTTTATTTGAACCCCTTAAACATTTATTTAATTTATCAGTTTATAGAGAAATCTTTTCGTCAATAGTTAAAAGTGGGTTAATCAAATCACTTTTTAAAAAAGTTATTTGCATCAATTATGAACAGACGTTTAGTAGATTATTTTTATTAATTTAATTTCCTCAATCCCAATCGGTATGGTTTCCTTTCCAATCATTCCACAATACACTTTGCTCAGCTACATATTTAGCGACAGATTTAAATCAGCGATGTTGATGTCTCTGTATCAACCTTACTAAGGCATTCGCCTTAGTAGTTAGTTAGTCGCAAGCTTTTATTAGAAAAAAAAAAAACAGGGTGAGAGTTTTTTCCGACGACTGGTTTCGATCATATTTGTGTATTCCTACTTACAAAATCCTGTGCTTTGGAAAGAAGTCAAATCCCACCCTACATCTTTAAACGTTGAAAATGCTCTTTCGACATCACAACTTGTGGTAGGAGAAAAATTAAAGCGTGGCAAGTAATCGTAATATTTTATTTACAAATCAAAGCTCTTTTCATAGAATTGGATAGAATAGAATCAAGTTTTGTTGTCAATCTATTGGAGAATTTGCTGGATACTGTCTTCAGTTTATTCATGTTTTCTACACAATTTAATTGGTTTAATGTATTAGAATTTTGAAGACAAGGAAAGCTCTGGACATTTTTCTGTATACACTGCAACACGAAAAGATGCTTTTAAAAAACTATTTTTTTTTACTACGTACCTCCATCATAAGATAATACTTTTTCTCATTATATCTCGAATTTTAAGCGAGTATTAAAAATTTAAAACAAGAACTAACCTGCCTTCCTCCTGCGATCTGCCTTCTCGGTCCGAAGTAGAATATTTTTAACCATTATCCCGCTAGCAGGTTTTAGCTGTTTGAATAGGAACCACTACGAATGTTGAAGTCCGTATTTGCAAGGTAAGTTCTGTTGAGAACTCGTTTAAAGATATATTCGGTCATACCGTTAAGCTCTTTGCAAATGAACTTGTAAATAAAATTGTAAGCGTGATTTCTCATGTTATAAATATGACGCCGTAATAACGTTATTTGAATTTGTGACAGAGTCAATAATTTCCTTTAACTCTGTATACCCAATTATTTACCTTTGTTGTTTTTGTGGGGTGTTGGGTCTTTGCGAATCCAGGTGTTCCGGCCGCGAATCTTGTAGGACTGTTACCGCTTGAAAGCCACGCGGCAAACTCCTCATGCCAAGTTTTGCTTAATTAAACGGGGTGCCCGATTTTAGGTAAGCCATTAGGCATTTATCCTTTTTATATGTAGTGTAATGTTCATCATCGTCACTCACACATTTTGCCTAGCGACTTCAGCTTGTCCTTCTATCTGAAGTAAAGGTCTCTCTAGTGTCTGAGAGCTCCATTTCTTGATCAGGCTATCTTTGGAGCGTGGGTGGTAGCATGATATAATAAGTCCAACCAACGACGGTAGTGATGAACCACTAGACAAAAACTTCTTTTGTATTTTCTATTTTCCAGCATCTACCTATAATAAGTTTCAGTGTAAGCTTAGGCATACCTAAGTGAAATTTCATCGTTCGGTTAATCTTCAAAATTCTCAGCAAA
>LR736888.1:0-146161 GCA_902654985.2 Oryctes borbonicus
GACACAAACTACCTCTTCATGGGAGACTACGTTGACAGAGGCTACTATTCGGTGGAAACTGTGACACTGCTCGTTGCACTTAAAGTACGGTATAAAGAACGAATCACAATTCTGAGAGGGAATCATGAATCGAGACAGATTACCCAAGTGTACGGTTTTTACGATGAGTGTTTGAGGAAATACGGAAACGCCAACGTTTGGAAGTTTTTCACGGATCTTTTTGACTACCTACCGCTAACTGCTTTGGTCGATGGGCAGATATTCTGTTTACATGGTGGTTTGAGCCCCAGCATCGATACTTTGGATCATATTAGAGCATTGGATCGTTTACAAGAGGTAAGAGCCATTGTTTAGATTTTCCATAATTGTGCTTTGGTTTATTGCTTACTAGCATGCTGTAAAACAAAAACAGGCAGTGCTAATTTGAGATTGTAGCATATATCTTATCTTATATTTACTATTAATGTAAGATAATCTTTATCTATCAGTTTAAATTGCATGTCCTGTAAATATAGTCAAGTTGGATATAAAGCCCACTTAAATTAAAGTCTTTTGTCCATTTAATTAATAATGCTTGAAATTACTGAATTAAACTTAATTTAATTAATTAAAAAATTAATTTAAAGAGTGATAATTAATCCGATATAATCATTGCGTATCTTAATTGTGAAATACAGTCTACAATAACAGTTTAGGCCTGAAACATTTCTACCTAAACTTCATTCATTGGAGTCCTAGTAAAATGTTCCTAACACAGGCAGCAATCATGTTTGTTTAATATTAAAAAATGAATCCCGTGTAAAAAGGGCAATGTTGCAGTTTGGGTCGGTGTTACCAAAGTTGTGTAATTTTCTGCGATGCTTCCATCCATTTAATCCGCCCAAATGGTAGTTGGCATTTTGTTCTGCAAAATAGGCGTTTGCGTATGTGATGGTCTCCCCATTTGATGAGATCTTCTCCTTCGAGCGAAACTTTGAGTCTAGGAAACACAAAAAAGTCGTTAGGGCCAGACCTGGTGCTGTATCATTTCAAACCTCATTTCGGCAATTTTTACCTAGAAACCAGTGAAGTGCGAGAGTTGTCTTAGTGGAACAAAATTGTTTTTCTTCAGATGCCGCCATTCTTCCGCAATTTCTACCTTCAGCTTGTCAAGTAACAATATGCCTCGATTATTGCTTTTCTTTTTTCAAGTAGTTGAAAAACTTTCCCAACCGATGAAACAGTCTTCGCCTTTTTCGGAATCGATTCATCTTTCGCATTCTACTGTTTCAACCGTGGCGTGGTGTCAGCAGTGTGCTAGTGTATTCAGGTTTACAGTTATTCGCCGACGCCCAAACTCTGACTAATCATCATCAGAATATTTTTGAGGAGTAATACCCCCTTCATGTTAAGGCTTGTAACCTTTCAGACAACCCTCGTATTTTAACCGGCTCAGGCATACGTGTTTATGTCATTTTTACATCGACCTAAATTGCAGCATTACCGAAAAAAATGTATCTTCGCCAATGTAACGAATCATCAATGGGTCACATTAGAATTTAATATCACTTGATGTGTAATGTACAATAAAAACTCATGTTATTACAAGTCCTTGACAGGATTTTAAAATAAGTCCCACAAGCGTTTTGTGAAGAATTCAAAACTCAAAACTGTGTTACAATTCGATCATACTTGTTTCCACGTTACGTATATTCGAACTTTTATAGTAGCTAGCGAAAAGTTAGGTTCCGCAAAAAGAGAGTCATTCAATCTTAATAGATTAAATTGACCAAACAGTAAGTGTTTTAAAGCGTTTATAGTATTGTTAAATAAATCAAACCTAGATGTGTGTAGTGATTTTTTCCATTTTAAGAATATTACAATAGACGCTTAGTAAATAGTCCAGTTGGAATCATGTTGGAAAAATATAGAAATCTATGAAGTGATTTCAATTCGAATCATTTGACTAGAAAGACTTGAAATAATTGATGACTGGGAGTGGTAGCGCTTGTTAGCTACAAAAAGATAAAAAGTTAATTTGTTCCTATTGTATGTAAAAATTCGAAAAGTACAGTCAACCAGAAAAAAATCACCATAAACATTAGACTCTCATGTATAAAAATATTTGTTATGCAACACAACGTTCAATCAAAGAAGTAAAGCAATTTCTTGCAAAAGCTGCAGTAGCAGATTTTCTACATTATATCATTAGCATACCATTAATGAATGTAATAAAAAGGAATCTAATCAAAGATACCAATATTCGAGACAAGTGGCACGCTCTCAGTATCAAATCGTCAGAAATACCCCATAATAAGTCCTCAAAGAAATCCGTGTACATCAGGTTTGTCTGAAAATGATATAAGGCCTCATATACATCATGAGTAAACATGAAAAAATGAGAAAATGTAATCCTTATATAATTCCTAACAATAATTTAGATTACATAATTTTGAACCAATAAAGAAACAAACTTCTGTTACTTGGACGTTGAAATCTGGGAATCACATTTGGGGTTTAATGCGACCTGCGGTTAACCGCCGATGGGACAAGTATTCAATAATAGCATTACTACACATTTTCACTGGGATTTTAAGATTTGAAAAAAATGGCGTAAATGAGTTTTTATAGAAAGAATTCGAGTTTTGCGCACGTAACCGTTATATCGTTTGTTGATAATCATATTAACGAATTAATCTATTATCAAGTTGCGATCTATTAAAATCTCAAATGAAGATTTACATGTCAGTTGTTGATTCAAAAAAGAATATATATGCAAAACCACTGGTTATTTTCCTAGCATATGGTTTTTTAATTAGTTCCTTTGTTTTACGAAAGTTAACACCAATTAGAGGAATTTGTTTTCATAGCTTTTTAATCTTTCGCATTCTATAATTTTCTAACTTGATTTTCGATATTCGTATTCAATTCAAAGATCGCCTTTAATTACTATTTAATGTTAAAACTACGTGTTCTTTTCACTTATCCGTACTATTAACAATTCTACAAACGTGTATCCTGTTTAATAAATTGACTCACAAGTCATGTTTTTTATCGAAAACAATTTAATAAAAGTGTAACATTGATTTATTGCACGTTGTATTTCCTTGTATATAATTTAAATCAAGGCAATTGCGGTTTTATCATTTGTAGAGAAGTACAGGAAAATTGTGAATTAACCCTCAAGTTTTAATTACTAAAAAAAATACTTAAAATAAGAGAGACGGATATAAATTGGCAATTTGAAGCCAGAGAATTTGATAGTAGCCCCAATTTTGCACGTTTATCTAAAAATACATTGTTAGTAAGTATGGAAATAATATAAACAACGTTATTGACGGTCTACAAGTCAAGTGAAACGTGTTAATTTAATTACGCGGTTATTACTCATTGCTACTAACTTTAAAACCGTTCACCAATACAAAACAGAAGTAAAATACCGTAGGATCTATACAAATAATTGGATAAAAGTCATATTGTCAGATTTCAATATTTTAACATAGTATTGACATTTTCTAAACTAATTTACGAATCTGTTTTTTCATCCTGTTTTACTCTGATACTTATCGGTATTCACGTTGTGATTTCATTGAGCTTGTTCAATGTGTGGCGTAGACAATAAGGGAAAGCTGGATAGAATCTGTTACAGCGGAAATAATAGAATACATACATTACGTTTGTTTTCAAAATCCATGAAACAAAACTCCATTCATTAGTTTTAGGATATTCAGTAACTCTTTTATGCTTTTGTAAGGCAAAGTTTATTTTACAGGGTTATTTCTAAGAAAGTTGAATGTTCTATTTGAAAATTGCTATAACTTTTTAAACCTTTACCATAGGCTACAATTTACAAAAGAAATTTCAAGTAAAATATGAGTGTACCTAAATTTATCATAGTATACAGGGTGAATTATCTCTGCGGGCTTGGAAGACTGTTATAGGTAGGGGAAACATATTCTGTCCAGCACACTTGCTGACTTGCCGAGTAGAGCAGCACCTCAGATCGTCGTATTTTAATACGTGATGGGGCTGCTTAAGTAATAGAGATGCATCCACACCATAACCTTATTTACGCGTGTAAAATACGACGATCTTCCCCGTATAATTCAATGCCGCTCTACTTGGCAAGTATACCAGACAAAATATATATTGCCCCTATCTAGTTATAATATCTTATTGTGGGCCTGGTCTAAAATCATATTGAAACCTACAGGTGTCTCGTAAGTTCATGGCTACTCAAACTGGTATGTTTTTAAATGCAACATGCTACATACAATTGACATTTTGGGAATTGCCGTCAAATTTTGAAGCAAAATGTAATAAGGTATAATTATTACTATTATTAAAAATTAATTGAAGTCCCTACGGAAAATAATAAAGCATGATTTAATCTAAAAACATACATAATTTTATTTTATAATACTTTGTGCAACCGAAACGTGGTTCAAATCGCTAGTGGGTGCATGTACGTATCTATCAGTGTGACTCGCTGATGAATAGCGACATTCTGGTCGCAGCCAAAACCTGACAAATTTCAAATTTTTAGTCGCTACGATTATTTAGTCGCATATGTATGTACATTTGAAGGATTGGGTTTTATTTTTGCGGCAAAATAATCGTGTAATTAAAAATCACAAGTGGAGACCTAACAGGTCTACAGAATTGCAACCTTGCCGCACGATCACCTCCATAAAGACTTTGTATAAGTACAATATAAAAAGAATGCAACCCATTTTCTTTGAGCAGCCTCTAAGTGGCTGTGTGTCTAGTCTGAAATTGGTTTGCAAGATTCCTCGTGCTTATGTCAGAATTCTCTTCTACATTATCTAGAATATTTGCTTCAAGTTTTACCAAGTCAGATCAGTGAGGTGTATGGAAAAAACATGACCGATGGAATGGTATAGAAATGAGTTGGAACTTTTAGAGATGGCCGCACGAATGTTCATAATGAGGAACGAAATGGACGACCTCCTACAATTTCTGAAGATTTGGTATTAAACATCATCCACGAGAGTGAAGTTCAGGCAAACGATTTCAGCCCGGAAAATCGTGTGTACTATGTTTTGGGGAGGGGGTATAGATTTTTTTACCCCGTGCTAACAATAAATTCTACATATTGCGAGACCGCGCCGTGCAATACAAAATAAAGGATGTGGCATGCCTCCCTACAGACCTAGTTTAGCACCCAGCGACTATCGCGTGCTTCTGCATTTGAAGAAGCATCTGGGTAGTCAGCGCCACGGCAACGATGATGAGATCAAAACGGCCGTGCTGCAATGACAAGCGGCGGACCTCTCTGAGGATGGGATTCAAATGCTGTTTCTACGGCACGATAAATGCCTTAATATTGGTGGAATTTATATAGAAAAGTAGATTAAGGTACAGGTTTTTATGTAAAAATAAAATTGTGAAGAAAAGTCAACTTTTTTTTTTCTTTATTTCAAAAACGGTACTTACTTAAAAAGCACGCCTCGTATTACACGCCTTTCATTAACAATTTGAAACCTTTTAAGCGCTTGCGCACTCTATTGAATTTTTTTTAATGTTTTCTAGTCAATAAGTCCATCTTTTTTCGTTTGTGCTGTTTTCTAGTAAGCTTATTCTTTATTTGACTAGTTGGTTAAAGACGAACAATACCAGCAACTCCCTTACTAGACGATTGATTTTTTTAATTGTTGATAAAGGCCAAAACGTGTTCTCCTTGTAACTGAAATTAAATAATATTTCCCTTTGAACAGGTATATGTTAAATTTACAAATAGAACAATGTAAACTATTGAATTTACAAAATAAATGTTAAGCACCCTAACAAAAGCATTGTCATACAATCTAAATGTTCTTAAATATTCCAAAGAAATTAATATAAACGATTATGCGAATCTTTTTTAATGCTCTGAACTAGATTGTTCTCAATCAATTATCTAAAGAATGTTCTGGATCGCATCGTTATATCCGAATATTATTTTCATCAGTTTTTCTTAATCCTACGATTCTAAACTAATTCAAAATAATAATGTCTTGCGTTACTATCTTTGAATGTTAAAAACGTAGATAACATTGTAAATCATCAGTTGGTCACAGTATAATTTAATTTCTTCTGTTACGAGCTACCGGTGGGTCAACTAACCAATATCTAAAATAGATTACCTTTTATGTAAAGTAGATAGTTTATCCAGACCAAAACGCTCTGGTAATCTTTTTGTTATGTTTTGTTTGTCATTTTTTTCTCTATCTGTAACAGCATACATTTTATATAGATAAAAAAGGTAGAAGGTCTTTGAGTACCAAACATTATTTGGAATATTTTTAGATTTTTATTGACACAGTTTCCACTAATCTATTTCCAGCAACATTAGCGGCGTATAATAACTAATTTAACAATGTCACAACTAATTGCACTTTATAGGAAGAATTTATTAGCAATTATCTATTGGTCAATTGCTCTAAATTAGTTAAAGTGAATTTATTAGTACTAACGTAACATTGAGATCGAACATGGATGCGTTTCTGTAAGGATCGTTTACTCGCACAATTGTTTTTTGTTTATTATATATTTTTTATTTTCTTCTATCGCATAAAAAAGGAACAGATTTCTTTAAAGTTTAGATATCTTCCAATTTTATATCATTTGAAAATTTTCAAGGCTTATTTAATATTTAGATACCTATTTACTTTGTAAATTATCAACTCCTTTGATGTTGTTACTCACTACTCTGATGTTTATTGAAGATATTAGATTTATTTAAAAACGTCATTTTTTCCTATATCATGATTAATTCTTACTTAAAAACTCGAACACAAATACACCGTAAAAGTAGTTAAAAGGTAAAGATTTGTACACACAAATGAAAAAATATAATTTTTTTATGCAAAGAATAATTTGTTTACGCTTCTGTGAATTTTTTACAGCTGGAGTTTTTAGTATACATTTGAACCTATAAGGTTTTCCAATAAGCACGATATGAAATAGAATAAAAACTATTTCAGATACAACAAAATTATGTTTTGAGAGACACATCATTTAAATGTTATACTCGATGATTCTGTGCAATAATTCGGGCCTAAAATCAAGAAGACAACTTTCGATATTCACTCTTAATGTATCAAGGGTTAGTGTTTGTTTTCATGAACCGTAGGTTTTAAATAACCCCACAAAAAGTAACCCCAAAGTATTAAATAATAATTTCTTGGAAGCCAATTAACGCATGCATTTCTCGAAATAGTCTTTTCACAAAAATATATCGATAGTGGCATTAACAGTGTGATATGTGGCACCGTCTTGTTGAAAGTACACGATCTCCAACTCTATTTCATTTAAATTTGACTACAAAAACTCTGTTTGTGCACCAAAAACGACAATTTTGTTTATTAACATAATAAACTTAAATAAGCCAAAAATAAGCTTCACATGGGAAGATAATTTTTTACTCAAAATTATCATTCGCTGCAAGTTGGCCTAAAATCCAAACAGGAAAGTCACAGCGTTTACGATGGTCCAGTGGCTTCAGTTCTTGGGTCAACACAATCTTGTACGGGTATAAACTCGAGCCTTTTTTTTTTCAAAATATACCAAACTGTCGTTCTTCTAAACCTTAATTTTTGTGTAGGACGAGAAATTGATTATTTTAGAACCTCTGTAACACCATCTCAACGTATTGGTGTTTTCGCATCGTGAAGAACAAAATCCTTTTCAAATTTTCCAACGATTCTACGAATAGCAAGCTCGGAATTCAGTGTACGTTGAGAATTCACAAAAAAATACGTCTATTTTCATAAAAATAGCTATTCATAAAAGCATGACATCACGTTTTTATGTAAACCATATGCTGCAAAAATAAAATAAAGTAAAAATCCAGTGTAGCATGAGTTTATACGAATATTAAATTAAAATGTGGAACCGTTAATATGGAAAATCAGTGCCAGGCTATTCACGATGAACCAATTACAAACTGAATTTTAACGAATATCGTTAACGAGTCTTAACAAATTGTCGTCACTCATATTTACAAATATTAAACAATGTCTGCACAAACAGTTGAGATTTAACTTTTATATTGTACTCGCCAGAGTGTGGTTAGTACAAAAAATAATGTTGGCACTAATATTGATCCTCAAAGTAGTCCTATGTTGATAGTCATTTTATAGGAATTACAATGTAATATCTGCATTGACATTGTCTACCTTTTAAAGAAGAGATGATTGATACTTTAGTTAGTTGCCGTAAGTGTACAGTTTATACAATAATTGTGGTTATATTATTACAAAACGTATTAAAAGATATTAGAAAAAAATTCTTCTTTAGATTTACTTTGGTTTCTACGATTTCAGGTGCCACACGAAGGTCCCATGTGCGATTTGCTGTGGTCAGATCCAGACGATCGCGGAGGATGGGGTATCTCGCCTAGGGGCGCCGGATATACGTTCGGGCAGGATATTTCTGAGACGTTTAACCACTCAAACGGCCTGACGCTGGTCTCCAGAGCCCACCAGCTCGTCATGGAAGGTTACAATTGGTGTCACGACCGTAACGTCGTCACCATCTTCAGTGCGCCCAACTACTGCTACCGTTGCGGTAATCAAGCGGCCATTATGGAATTAGATGACGCGCTTAAGTATTCCTTGTAAGTAGAATTTTTTATGTACATAGAAAAATAATTCCTTGTAAAAGATTTTATACTTTCGCCTGTACTAACCTTTTTTGACAGTTAATTTAATCAAATTTGGAAATTCAAACAACCATAATTATAGTTGGATTTTTAAGAAATGCAGTTTTCATTTTTGCAGATTAATCCTGGAGGTGTTTTCTTTCTATGTATTTATTTTCATGTATATTTTAAACTAAGATTGACATCTAAGACTTCTAAGCTTTGAATAATAACAATGAAGTTGGCGTGAGTATATAGTACCAATATACAATATCAAAGTACCAAATAGCCTAAATCTGGCACACTTGCTGCAATATTTCGAAGCTAGAGTGGAACGCTCTAAGCAGCCTGTAAAATGTTATTAAGTGGAAGAAAAAGGGTAAAATATGGCACCTAACGTTAAAAGAATTATTAAAAACGGAGACGATGCATAGGAACGAAAATAGCCTTTAATTGCTTTTACCAATTAAACTAAATTGACTTGATTGATTAGAAATCAATACTTTCTTAATATATAAATTTAAAGTTTCTCACATACACGTATTCATTCAAGTGCTTTGTGATTTGTTTAAACTGAATTATTTAAATAAGTGGATATAGAATATGTTGCTGCAAGTAAATAGTTCATTTTATACTAAATCCAAGCTTAATAGTTATAGCAGTATTTCCAACCCCGCCACTTTCTGACTTCTCTGGCACTTGTGCATTTAATATTAGGTGATCCCAATTCTACTAAAGAAATTGTTGTAGTGGTACCTTTATCCATAATAAGGTTAATAAAATTCCAACATATTTTTTTATTAGCAGTACGTAATTATGTGTCTATTCTCAATTCCTTTCCGTCATAAAAACGTAAAAATCTCTTATAAAAGGAAATATGTATTTATGTTTCGTGAAATTCCGCCTCTTTGGTTGGCTGATAGAAAGTTTATAGATTATCCAAAATACAGTTGATTTATTATTTCTTCTTTTTTTACAGTTTGCAGTTCGATCCAGCGCCGAGACGTGGGGAACCTCACGTGACACGCAGGACTCCCGACTATTTCCTCTAAAGAAGTTATCATTAAAAAAATGCAATATCATAAACTGCTTAGGATTACATTATGTAACAACAAGTCTTTATATATAGTGTGAGATGTTTCCTTGGAAAAAGTGTTATTATTTGTCCAAAAGCAGTCTACGATCGAAAACAAACAAATAAACAAACGAAAATGAAACGTACCCTCTCCAAAATCACGGACCCATTGTAAGTTTTACGATAGTAATATTAAAAATAGTCTGCGTGCTGTTTAAATCCAATCATCAAACGTGAACAATGAAAAGAACGAGGATACACGTTATCGGAAAAGAAAATATGAAGTATTACGGGTGTAAAGAAATAAGCAGGACGTTTTACACAAAATAAAAGCAAACAAAATTTAAAAAACATGAAAAGTCTTTGATAAATAATGAACCATTTTCCAAGTGATTGGCTGTCTTTGTAAAATCAGTTTTAGGTTGATATTGACCAAAATTATTACAATTAAAATGAATTATATATAATAACATAGTTTAAGTCTGCATGTTATATACACTAAGTAGTCTCACTGAATGTTTACCGTATAAGATTTTGTTTGTTTTTTTTTTTTCTTTCTGTTGTGTATCTCTTTCTTTCCAAAAAATACTGTACAATTTAATTTTATTATACTTAGAGGGCTAAAACAACAGCATATTTGTGTACAAATCGATAGTATATATATTGCATTGTTATTTGAAACAAGAGAAAATTAACAATGGAAAATGCGAGTAACGGAGAAAGCCAGCATTGTAGTCGATTGCGTCTGTCCTATATCCTTCCCTGGTATCCCTTCCATTCCCTCGATATTTTCTTAGTTCTTATTTTATATTTTTTATTATTATAGATCAATTGATTAGTTTAAGGTGTTTAAGTACATAAGCCGGGCGTGATCGACTAAGCTAAATGCGTTTTCTTCCCCTCTTTTTTCCGCGAAAAAGTGTGAATAAAAAGCGTAAATTTTAAAAAAGATTATATGTTTTTTGTCTACTCAAGTAATCTGGTAAAGTTGGTTTAATACCTTACATGGTAAATGGAATTATGAGCTCGTATATTTACGCCCCTTCGTTGAAAATTAACATTCTCATGTCATTGTTCCCTAATAATTTTTTTTTAATTTTACCGAGAATTTAAATTGGTAGTGGCGGTAATAAAAGACATATTCGCTAATTTCCTGGCGCACTACATATCGAGAAAGTAATAAATACATTTCTATTCTCAATTCATTCATCAATTCATCAATTATTTGGTGAAAGCTGAATCAGAATTACTTTTACCAAGTGTTCTTCGGATGTTTGAAATAATAATGAAATCAAAAAAAAAAATTATGAGACATGCACGTGCAATTTTTGAGTAATTTAGCACTGGGATAAAAATTCAAAACCTTAAATCCAACTCCAGTGGCACCCAAATTTTTTTATTAACACTTAGTATAGTTACACCACAGTCTAATGGTGAACAATTGAAAACGTTTGATTCAATTTTCTGTTAATTGTTGATATTACATGGTTATTTTCATATGTTGTAGGTATTTCATTTAATAAAAAAAGTGGCAATACGTTCCCTTATAGAGTACACCTTAGCATGCACAGTATAACCCATTTGAGATGAAACCAATTTTTGTCATAGAAGTGTTACTTATATTTACTTTTTTTAGTGTATTTAGATTTATTTTTATTGGATACATTTTAGTATAAAATACAACGAGGGGTGGTTCCATTTCAAGTGAGCCACACTGAGTAAGAAAAAGTGGCAGAACTTTACAGTTTTTGTAATGGTCCGGATATCCCTTCTTGTCTCTAACAATAATATACAATGTCTCCCCGGCTAGCGTACCCCGTTCTTCATTTTTTTTTAACTTGAATTTAGCAAAGGTTTTTAATTTATTTTTATTGAAGAATTATGTTCATTATTATCATTTTTCATTCTATATCTTATATAATAAATAAAAGGAATGCATAAATCGACTAAGGCACAGTTATACAATAAGAAGGTGTTAGCCATGTTTTCCACAATGTTCTAAAAAGTATATATAAACATAATTTTATTAACCTGTAAAAATTAAATGGACCTCGCTAGATTACCGACTCACCCTGTATTAAAAACAAACCACGAACGAACTAAAGACGAAAAAGAAACTAATAGGTATTAAGTTGGCGAAATTAGCAAAGCTGATAAAAACAAGAAAAAAAATCTTATGAGGTTGATATAAATGAAGAAAATAAAACTTATAAACCATACTTTGCTTTCTTATTCTTACTAGCTGTAAATTAAACTGAAATCAAGTCGTTAAAAAAAGAAAATACTTGAACGCGTACCGTAATTCATAAATAGTAACCTGTTTCCTCTGTATATATATATTTCCGTACATTTTTTGTTACAATCAATAATCATGTATTTACGGTACGCAACTGTGTTGGAGTTCACAGTTCTAAATCAGTTTCCTGCATTCTGTAGAAATAAGAAACAAGAAAGCAACTCGAATTCTAACATTCTAAATTTGCGAATTTAAATTGCAGTATTTACTGCAGTTCATCAAATGCTTGTTGATTTCGCCAAGATTCCTGACGATAAGTTTAGAATTATTTGTCTCTATTTTTTTTTTACATTGTCACTAGTAATGTCATAAGGAATTAGTCTGATGTCACTAATTTCTTATTGTAATTGTGACAATGTTGAGGAAGCAATATTCTAAATTCCTCTAATTTAAATATGCAAGGCGCTCCGGGATGGCCACCACACTGATGTAAATTTTCTTATTTATTTTTTAAAAGAAGTCATTGTTGATCAGTTGTTTTGCTTATTATTTGTTATGATGGGATGTTGAATATAGTGGTCAAGCGAAAAAATATACGGGACGTTATGAAAATTAAAACATGTGAAATCTCTCGAAGTGTTCCCATTCATTTTATTTTTTTATCGAAAGTTGATTTGATTCTCACTTTAAAATTGAAAAATTTATTCTTAGTTGTTAATTAAAATATTAATAAATATTCAACTAACAAAACCATTCGATATGACATCGTCCAACTTTTACACATTTTTCCAATTATTTTCTGAATTCTTCATTTACAGAAGAGATCATCTGTTAAGGCTATAACATCAATAATTTAAACCCGGTACTTAAAATAAAGATTGCGAGGATTGTGGAGTAATACAGCTCACAATACTAAAGTAGCGGCACACTCCACACCGTACAAGTTCAATTAATTTATTCGGAACAACTGTTTCAACGATGCATGGATCCTCATTTTCATTCATACGGTTAAAAATGAGGATCCTCGTGTGCTGCGGAGTGAGCCGACACTTTAGTGTTATTGCCGGTAATTCCACTTTTTATTTCTTTAATACTGTTACAAAGGAAAAGTGATAATAAGGGTAGTTGTTCACTTTTTTTAATTTTTATAATGTCCTGTATATTTTATTCCAAGCTTGAGCTCTGAATTCAACATCCCAAAATAAGCAAAAATATTGATCGAAAATGATTAAAAAAAATAAGTATAAGAAAGTTTACAAGAGTGGGATACCTCATACGGAAACACTTTCTATGAAAGGACTTTAAAAGAACAAAAGAGTTATTTTCCACTTTTAATTCTCTAAATTTTCAATATCTTCATTTTTTGTGATTTATTCTTCTTTCCTCTATTCTGTTAAATACTTTATTTTATTTTTTTCAAGACTGTTTTGCACAACCTTATTTCGTTCTGATCCATACCGAAATAAACTTATTTCTAACAACACTGTTTAATTTTCCAACTATCTTTATTATAATTTCGAATTTTTATACGTTTTTCAAGATTACCTTCCAAAATAAGATGTATTAACAGGAATGTTAATCAAAATAAGGATATCATGAAAACAGGTAAGTAGGTATTCACATAATAATAACTATTTAGTTCTTGTCTTCATTTTGAAAATCAATTAAACATTTACTTAATTGTAAACCAAAAATAGCATTGCAGAGATTTTTGAATATTCCTTGATTAAATAATTTTGATTTTGATTATTTCACTAACATTGAACGCATCTAATTTACCATCTTTAACGGTAAAACTAAACTAACAAACGAAGTTAAAACATCTATACACTTTTATAATTACCATATAATGACCGCAGTCACGCTGGATTCGGCAAAGATTAAAGGCTGATATTTAGGGCTCCTAAATTTGAATTTCTGAAAATGTGTTTGTTGTTGGGAATTCCATGCCTTTAATATAAGTGTGCCTTACAATACGTAGGCTAGAGGGTTACGAGTGCAATTTAAGATCATTCGTGTCCTATAACTTCGTGCAAGATTGCCCGTGATTACTTCAAGGTTGAAGATCCTGGTTGGGGAAATTAATTTTAATAGAAAAATGAAAACATGGAATGATCTAGGTCCGTAATCAAGGTGACCCAAACATTAGACAGCTCAAACAGTTCCTTGAACAGCATTATTTTAATCGGGGAAAAGTGCGTTACAAAAATATTCCTGCATGTGGTGGGCGATCTGATAGAATAGGCCAACAAGTGGAAACATTTTCATTATCACTATCTGTTTCTCGTGGTCACCCCTATCAAGTGTTCGATCAAAAGCTTACGAAAACATGTAAATACTGTTAAAGCTAAATTTATTAGAGCACGGTGCAATTTGTTCCTCCTTATTTGCAGATCCAGACCTCTAGGAGTCGAAACTGCTCTGCAGCTGTTAAATCGCCTCTGCGCCGGCTAGAGTCTTTAGAAGAAAAGCAATTTCTAAGAATGAATGTGAAGCCTCCATGATTCATTCGGAATATACAAATAAAATAAGGTGCGATCTCAGCATGCCGAGTTTGGTGGAGTATTCCAGGGACCTGGCGAAGAATATGTGGAGACGGGCGCGTGATTCACAGAATCCACCCGTAAGGCTTGTCGAGCCGCAAGACCGCTTGCCGCCAAGAATCAAAGTCGCAAGAATTAGTAACGTCATTGATCTAACGGCAAAAGAGAACGCACAGTAACAGCTCCCACATTAGTCTCATTCAGCTAAGCGCCGCGCTGCAGCGCTACAAAATAGAATACAATGTACTGGGACGTGCAAAAATGGGTTCATTATGACGTCACACTTTGCTTTCTTGAAATGGTCGCCATTTTTTTGCGAAAAATTTATATGCTACATTGCAACGCTGCAATAAAGCGTAAACAAACTCCTGACTTAAATATTCAAACAAATGATTGATCGTTTCAAGACAATAATTTTCAGCATACTAAAATGGTATGGTAAATCTGCGAATCAACTATTAAAATAACAACAAACACAGAAGCAAATGGAAACATATTGAAAAGAAATTCTAAGTTAATAGAGTAGGTGAGGTGGCACACATAAAATAAAGACTTAAAATTGAAAAAATCAAAAAATAGAGTATTGTGGAAAAAGTGAATACCATTACTATAATTATACAAACATAAGCAAAACATCAGCACTAATGGTTATTACTTATCGATTAGCACCCTAAAAATATTATTTCTCTCCTATTGGACAGCCAATACCTGGGACATTATTTCATTGTGGATAATGGCATTTAACAAAATAAACCCTTAATAGCAGTGACCCTTCCTTTTTCGATATTTTATAGTACTGTTCCACATGTCCGTTGCTACTGGATTATACGTGCGTCCAGGGAATTATTTTCCGAACGGAATGATGCGAGCAAGGGATAATATATCGATACCCATCCCTGCTACGTACCAATATCTTCACTCGGCTCGCCTCGTTTCGTTCGGAAATTGATCCCTGGCCCTGACATATATTTCCTCTTTGTTGAAAAAATTTTTATCTTATACTTCGTGATCAATGAATGCGTAAGAATTATTAACTACCAAATCAAAAATTTGTACAGGTACATGATAAAACATATCGCATAAAATTGAGGAAATTGGTACTTTGATATATTTGGATAAACTGCAGATTAATCTTTAGATCTCATATTTCTAATCTTGCAGTTTTCCTTTTGTTTTCAATTAATTTTATCGGTTGAACAAAAATATGTAGTTTGTCTCACAATTCAAAACGTTAAGTTTTCCATGTACTTTTCCATTAATGCGCATTTAAAGGATAACCTTTTAGAATAGAAGCTATCCCGCTTTTACAAGATGATATTAGATATAAACCTGTTTGAATACATTAATATGTAAAAGCCATTTGACTACATTATCAGATTTTAAATGGAACGAAACAACCTTCAACAATTGTATTGATTATACAATCTCGCGTGACATGGTATCGAAAAAAAAAACAAGTCACACCTGTATCATAAATAACTTAGTAGCATAGGGAATAACACCCGCAACATTAAAGAAAATGGAAACAAAACATATCAAAAAATGTCTTGTCATTGTTTAATGCATCTACAACCAATTTATACATGCCTTATCATATTTCTGCTATCCTTCTAGTAAACAAGTTATTTACATACTAGAATTTCTTCTCTGCATTCCTTCTGCTATATAAATCTATTATTAATTCAGTCATAACTAAGATCTCCACACAAAATGAACGATCTAAAGGTAGATTTTATACTTTGCGCTGTTATCTTTGAAAAAATAAAGCTTTATTTTTTAGTATCTAAGTGGCTTTGGTTCGGAGTTTACTTCCGAGGATCCTCGGTGTCCAAATTCGTTGCCCAAATCTCAAAATAGTCCTCAAAAGTGCCCATATGGCCTATACGCTGAGCAATTATCAGGAACTGCATTTACAGCACCAAGAACTGAAAATAAGAGAAGTTGGTTATATAGAATAAGACCTTCAGTTGGTCATAAGCCTTTCAAGAAGTTCGAAAAAGGGAATATTACCCACGAATGGAATGAACAGGATCCAGATCCTAATCAGGTCTGTTACTTGATCTATTTTTAATTGTAATAATTGTATATCAACAGGACACCTTTAGGGAAGGGGAGATTCGTCAGCCTTAAACATTTATAATAAATAAAAAACTAGAAAATTTCTTTCATTCTCAGCATTACTTTCAAACTCACTTGACATTCTATAAATTTCCTGAACGATTCACATTACCAGTTCTAGCAATAAAGAACATGATTTGCAAAACGCCAAGTGGCAACATTTTTAGTAGTAGAGTAAAATTGTTTGACTAATATGCTTCTAGATGCGTTGGCAACCGTTTGATTTTCCGTCGAAACTCAAAAATGTAGATTTTGTGGAAGGTCTAAATACCGTTTGTGGAGCTGGCGACCCCAAAACAAACAATGGTTTAGCCATTCATGTTTACTCTTGCAACAATTCCATGGATAATAGAGCATTTTATAGCGCAGATGGCGATTTCCTCATAGGTAACCAAAATATATTTATATTGAAAAAATTTCATACTTTTTTATGTTTGTGTCTACAGTTCCGCAAACTGGTACCCTATACATAACTACAGAGTTTGGAAAATTGTCGATAAATCCCAACGAATTCGTGGTAATCCAGCAAGGAATGAGGTTTAGTGTTAGTATACTTGAACCATCTCGTGGATATATCTTAGAAGTCTTTGGACAGCACTTCGTTTTACCCGATCTGGGACCAATTGGTGCCAATGGTTTAGCTAATCCAAGAGATTTCTTAACTCCTGTTGCTTGTTATGAAGATAAAGAAGTGGATTATGAAATAATCTCTAAATATCAAGGAAAACTATTTGTTTGTGAACAAGATCATAGCCCATTTGATGTTGTAGCCTGGCATGGAAACTATGTTCCTTACAAATACAATTTGGCAAACTTTATGGTGATAAATTCTGTATCTTTTGACCATTGTGTAAGTATTAAAATAATGAAGTTAATATTATAAATAATGATAGCAAGAACTCTGGCATAGTATAGCAAACAACACGAAAGTATCGGCACTCTCCGCACCACACAAGTTTAATTAATGAATCCGGAACGACCGTTTCCAGGATGCGCGGGATCCTCATTTGGTCACCGGTTGAGAATAAGGATCCCACGCATCCTCGAAACGGCCGTCCCGGATTCATTAACTAAACTTGTATGGTGCGGAGTGTGCCGATGCTTTTGTATTGCTTGCAATGCTATAAGTACATTCTAATCTCAGGATCCCTCAATATTTACCGTCCTAAGTTGCCAATCTGAAAGAAAAGGAACAGCAATTGCAGATTTTGTCATATTCCCTCCGCGCTGGTCCGTACAAGAACACACATTCCGACCACCATACTACCACAGAAACTGTATGTCTGAATTTATGGGCCTAATTCTCGGGCAATACGAAGCTAAGCGCAGCGGATTTTTGCCTGGTGGCGCAACTCTACATAGCATAATGACACCGCATGGTCCAGACGTAAAATGTTTCGAAGATGGCAGCACTGAAGCGCTGAAGCCTGTTAGAGTATCTGAAGGAACACAAGTATATTCTATTCAATTGGAAACTTAGCTTCATTAACTAACTTTCTTTGCAGTCATTCATGTTTGAGAGCTGCTTGGGCTTGGCAGTCACGAAATGGGGCGCAGAAACATGTGAGAAATTGGATCCGGAGTATTATAAGTGCTGGAGAGATTTAAAAAAGAATTTTACTGGTCCAAAATAAAATTCTAAAAAGTTTCTATCATACAAAATTATCTCACATAATGTATATTAACGGGTGTTGGATTGTTTCTTATATTAGATGTATATATTTTGATGTTTTATACGCTCTTCAAATATAAATATAAAAAATTATTTCGTGTTTTTCATTACCCTTTTTATTCTTAAAAATTGTAGAATTAGCTGTAATTTGCTTTTTGTTATTGTACTTGGCACAACGCCAAGGCCTTCCTAAAGGTCGCTTTACATACAGCAATACTTCGTGCAAGACCATGCCCTATGTTAGAAATCTTGCAGCACGCATGTGCAGTTATCATACAGCTGAGCAACTTCGGCAAGTTTCCAGTCCTGCAATTTTAGGGGAAAACACTGACGCAAATCGCTAAGAAATTCCCTAAAGGGCATAACAATTGATGTTTTAACTTTGTTATAATTGAGTCGGTTAAGGAGGTGTTAATGTTAGTGTATTGTAAATTTATGTTACTGCAGCAAAATATTTAAATAAGCAACCCTATTTAGGTAGTAAATGATGTCACGATTATTCAGGAATCGCAAGATGGGTATTTCCATCTTAAAACCTTTTAACACAAAAAATGAGGTCATGAAGTAGCTCATGGAAGGGACTGGGAAAGTCTGAACATTACCTAACGGACACGGGATGGAAGTATAGTTATTTACGTTACGTACTTATGTTTAGGTTATGTGCACAGCATGTAGACAGACTGTTTAAAATTTATTTAATGTATAAGGTTGGCAACATCTAGCAATTCCAGAAGTATTGCAGCAAGATTGTATTGCGGGAATTAACTTGGATGTGACACGTCCTACTGCCAGAGACTTACACGTACTATTGCAGCATGTAAAGCGCCCTTAACCCTTTTTTTTTGTAAATTTCACGGATGATTTAGTGTCATAAGTTGGTAGTTCCGCAACGCGGGCTAGTATGATCTTTATTGCTCAAACTACCAACTTAAATCATCCCCCAAATTTAAAAGATGCCGTTGTAGCCACATTCACATTTTAAATTCATTACACAGGGTCGATCGATTGACTAACATAAATACACAGGTAGGAAAGGAATAAAAAATTTAAATCCGTAATCTATTACGTAAAACATGTGTTACGCCAGTGACGCATCAGTATTACACATGTTAAAAATGAAAATTGTGATAACCACACTTTTCCATCTGATTAAATTTACCACACAATACATAATCAATGATATTCAGTAGTTAAGATAAAGTAATAACTTAAATAAATAAAAAATAATTCATAAAAATCAAATAAAAATAAACGGTACTACCAATCTAAGGTAACTTACACTATTTCCCTGCTAAAATAATTACTGAAAAATCGTTACCATTTGTTATTTTTCCATGTTTTTATTTAGAAAATTACGCCTTCATTAAAATATAAATGATTTTTAAAATTAAAAATACTTTTTTTATATTTACCGAAGATATAGTATCTGTTCTGATATATTTAGTATTTACCTAACGGTTGGTATCGCACATTGGTTGTCTTTGGCGGGATAGCGTCGATTCCGCAATTTTATACGATTTTAAGTCTCTGCCATAATTGTTCGGAGTATGGGTGATAAAGGAGATACAGGTAGGTTATTAAAAAAAATTACAATACAAGTTTTCTTCCGAGAACATGTTTTCCATACTGTTTTCGCAAGAAACCGACTCTGCAAACATTACAATACACCATTTTGATTTCTTTTATTAAGGGCTAGATTTCAAAAACGATCCTTCAAAAATTCCAGAAACATTTGATGATGCCGTTGAAGAGCGAGTCATTAACGAAGAGTATAAGATATGGAAGAAGAATACGCCGTTCCTTTACGACTTAGTGATGACACATGCACTGGAGTGGCCGTCGTTGACCGCTCAATGGTTACCCGACGTTACAAGACCGGACGGTAAAGATCATTCGATCCACCGGCTCATATTGGGAACACACACTTCGGATGAACAAAATCATCTGTTGATAGCAAGTGTACAATTGCCGAATGAAGATGCTCAATTCGATGCATCTCATTACGATAACGAAAAAGGAGAGTTTGGTGGATTCGGTTCTGTTTCGGGTAAAATTGAAATCGAAATAAAGATTAATCATGAAGGTGAAGTGAATAGAGCACGATATATGCCGCAGAATCCATGTGTTATTGCTACTAAAACTCCTTCTAGTGATGTTTTAGGTAAGTAAATCTTATTTATATGTAATTACTAAAGCATATGATTTTATGTAGGATAATATCAAGCACTCAGCCCCTGTTGTCATCTTGGTTAGTAATAATATTCAGATTTCGTAATTGTATTAAGTACAATACGTTGTTATATGTCGTTGTTCCTAATATTTATGTTAGTAGATTATATTTATTTAGATATACTTTATATCTTTATGCTGTAGTAAAAGAGTGGTAATTGTTGTTTCGTTGGAAAGCGTATCTATTTTCATTTGAGATTTTTCATATTTAGCAGCAAATTTACAAGGGAAAGCAGTGTCGGCGGCCTCTTTCTTTGATTTACCCCTAATTTAATTGGATGCCTTCATCTTACACATTATGGTAAGACAGACCAAACTTTAGTGAAACTTCTACTTCGTTGGCATTGAAAAATTACTTGCTTTGCTGTATTGAAATTAATTTATAAAAGAGTCTCAGTACAATGAAGTTCTATTTTCTTTTACGAACATACACTTTTCATGGTTTTATGGAGTTTCTTTCTTAGATATATCACTTAAATATAAACAGACATTGACTTTCTACAGCGATCTTTCTGTTGTTAAAATATAACTTGACTTAAAGTGCATTGCGCGTAAGATTATCGTTTCATCATGAATCTTAATACTAACATAAAGAATTTTTAGAAAAAAAACCCATTAAATGTAAGTTTACATTAAACTAAGTTCCCTTAGCTCTCCCCTCTCAGTATTTAAACCCTGACTTAAGCACCCTTTTTTTTTTAATTGTAAACTGATGAAGTACGGAAATCCAATATACAGTGTATCCCGAGATCGATGAAACTAATATTTGTAAACTTCCTTTGGGATTCCTGATTTTAGAAAGAACGGTTATTCTTCTTTTAAAGAACCACCCAAATTCTATGGTCTGCCTAAAATCCACAAGCCCAATGTTCCCCCCCGCCCCATCGACAGTCCGACTTCTAAGTTGGCTGACCTGACTGCTAAAACCGTACGCCGGCGGAACAGATTTTTTTATTCTTAATTCAGCTCAGTGGAACGCATACAAGACCTCACCCTTGACCCACAGAACATTCTAGTCAGTTTCGATGTAGAATCTCTATTCACGAAAGTTCCCATTCCTGACACCGTCCAAATTATCACCGATATTTTATCAGCCCACGACAAGCCCACCGACATAGCCGAATTGGTAAACGCATAATACTTAAGTAAAAAATTTGTCAGAATTTGGCAAACGAAAAGGTTGAAGAAAGTTGACGTGAATTCAAGAGGAGCGTTTGAAAACGCATTAATATATAGTGTTCAATTAAAAAACTAAACTCTCCCAGGAAAAACTGAACAGCTTGTATACTTGAATATAATTTTTAAGTAGGTTTTTTTGTAGATTGCTTATGGAGAGAATTGAATAACACTAGATGAGCACTCTGTATATGTATTTATTTTATTAAAATTTACATGGCATTTATGAAAAGCGTCATGCATCTGTGTTTGACCTTTTTATTTGTCTAAATATAAATTCCATTTGAAAATTAAAACCTGACATCGGACAGTTAAACTTAATGCGGTCCGCATATTAGCAATCTGTGGAAACGATATTTAACTCGTTGAATTAAATATGCTCTGATGATATTATCCCAGGATCTCTCGGCTTCTAGTAATTACACAGATAACCTAAATCTTGCTTTTCACATAACGTTTCAATTTTAGTTTTTGATTATACAAAACATCCGAGTAAACCAGATCCAAGTGGTGAATGTCATCCTGACCTCCGATTGCGGGGTCATCAGAAAGAAGGATACGGCTTGTCGTGGAATCCCAATTTAAATGGCTATTTATTATCAGCAAGTGATGACCATACGATCTGTTTGTGGGATATAAACGCAACACCTAAAGATAACCGAATTATCGATGCCAAAACAATTTTCACGGGACATACCGCAGTCGTCGAAGATGTCGCATGGCACCTGCTTCACGAAAGTCTCTTCGGCTCAGTGGCCGACGATCAAAAACTAATGATATGGGACACTAGATGTAATAATACCAGCAAACCATCTCATACGGTCGACGCCCATACCGCAGAAGTTAATTGTCTAAGCTTTAATCCCTATTCGGAATTCATCTTGGCTACGGGGAGTGCCGACAAAACTGTAGCATTGTGGGATTTGCGGAACTTGAAACTGAAATTACACAGTTTCGAATCGCATAAAGATGAAATATTCCAAGTGCAATGGTCGCCTCATAACGAAACTATTTTGGCATCTTCCGGTACCGATAGGAGACTACATGTTTGGGATCTCAGTAAGATTGGAGAGGAACAGACCCCGGAGGATAACGAAGATGGACCTCCGGAATTGTTGTTTATTCATGGCGGACATACTGCGAAAATATCAGGTATGTTATGACTAATTGCAATAATAGATTTGTATTTTGATAAACTGCTCATTTTGTTGTTGTCTTGTTTGCCTCTGCCATGTTATTGGCTGAAAGTTTGTAGTTGGGGAAAGAGTACCATCTGTTACAAATGTGCGTAAAAGTTTGTGTTATAAGTTCGTTCAATTACAGGTTAATATATTTTGCATACGCAATAAGATTAACCCTAGTAGTGATAGCGGGGGATTTGAACTGGATGAATTTCTTCGAGTGAATTCCATTCAGATGATGATGAACAAGTAGATTTACGGAAGAAACGCCGTGCATAGCTGAAAGTAAATGTACGGCAGCGTGTTGTTGTTCTTCCAAGATTTCCTTTTACGGAAAGATCCACAATTCATTTTAAAATTAAAAACATTGAAAAAGAACTGTTTTTTGACGATGAATTAATGAATAAAACTGTTCGAGAAACTAATAACTACGCTGATAAAATTAATCATATATATTGTGATAAAATATATGAATATTTTCCGCAGACTACATGAACAAATTTAGAGGAACACCAAAATAAATAAGATAACAGCGATTTTTTATGTGATTGGTATTTTAATTCGCGTAAACATTAATGATAGCAACACAAACATTCCGCACCACACAAGTGTAATTAAATAGTCCGGAACAACTGCAAGAATTTCTGCTGATTCGCAAGAAATATTTACGTACAATTTAACTTTTTTTCCCAAATTTAAAGAAATCTGTAGAAACCAATATTTAACCAAAGACAAAAAGAAAAAATATGACCAACGCACTCAGTAACAAATGTTGAACGGGGAGATGTCAATATCATATGTTGCCTCCTGTTGCTTTTAACACTGTTTGCGGCCTTTTAATCATACCTCTAATCAACTGGTCATTGTGTTCGTGGTAAATTTTACCCCATTCCTCAATTTCCAAGTTCTTGTAGGTTCTGAGGTGCAGGATTTCTATGCTTTGTCTCCCAGGCCTGTTCCAAATGTTAGGTTTAAATCCGGCGATCTCCCCGACAATTCAAGGGCCTATAAATACTGAGTAACGATTTGACAAAAAAACAACACTTGAAACTCCTTTTTTTATAAGGCTTATGAAATTTAAAGATATTGTCAGCTAAAGCAACATTTGCATTTCTGCAATAATGATAATTTTGACAAGGAAACCCGTGCCAGAAATTATGTAAAATTGGGGATATCTATAAATACCCAAATAAGAAAGACAAATCGTTATGTGATTTAAAACGCGATATAATGATTGACAACAGTTTGCTTCAATATAAAGGCAGACTTGATTAAGTGCAATAAATCTCTAGTAAACGAGCGAGATTTAGTATAAAAGGCTATGTGTTATGTATATATGGAATTCCTTTATTTATACTGGTAAAAACACTTAATTTGATAAGGGTTATCAGCATTTACCATAGCTGTTTCACTAGGATAATGTTGCGATTGGAACCTCTGTAGATGAAAGGACATCACTTAACTACAGACCGCTTCCACAACTCTCCTGAGCTAACTAATCTTGTATCTCCACTAATACATATGGGACATCTAAAACACTTCGAGACTTTCCACAAGACATTAAGACACAACAACCGAAACAAAGGTGAAGTTTTTTCGGTTGTTGAAGCTTTTCGAAGGGGTGAGGCGACAGTAGTCAAGTATAAGGACAAGTGAGAAGTTTGTATTGTTTACACTGAATTTAAAAATATAATAAAATGTGGAATAAAAAATAATTTACAGTTGCAATAAGTGTTTTATCAAAACTTACTGAAAAAAATCAAACTATGGAAAATATAACCACGAGAGCTTGACCTTCAGCTACATTCAATCTATTCAGACTAATAAGTGGTCGGTCTCCAAAATGTACATCAGCTACGGTCAAGAAGAATAACCCAAGACTACCATCTGCAATATGTGGTAAAAAAGTCCCCTCTGGAAAGAAAAATCGGCATGAATCGCGGTAGTGGTATCCAGAATTTTGTGTAACTTTTTGTATCTACCCATGTTTTAAATTTTAGTCGACAACTTTTTACTTGGGGTGAAGTGGGGTTATTGTAGTGATTTTTGATAAATCAAATCAAACATTTCGGCAATTTTTGGTTACGGCGGTCGGTTACCGGAAGTCATTATATTAACTGATCCAATTTTTCAGATTTCAGTTGGAACCCTAACGAACCTTGGGTGATTTGTTCAGTATCCGAAGATAATATTATGCAAGTTTGGCAGATGGCAGAAAACGTATACAACGATGACGATCCAGATCAAGCCGCCTCCGACATGGATGCTACACCGAATTAAATGTGAAAAGTAACGATAATTGTTTTTATTTTCAATGCAAGACCTAATATTTAGAATATAATTGACTATTGTAATCGATTGCTCTTATTGTAAGTTCTCTACGTCCGTTCTATTTTTATATATTGACATATACAAAAAAAAGCAAACCTGAAAGGGCCAGTTTAACTCTACTCGTTCAGTGTCCCATTATTCGATATCTTCTTTAAATGGGATTCAAGTGTTTCGTTAAGTTTGCCCTTGCTGCAGCTGGGGCACAACTTAAAGTACAAATTATTTCAAAAGAAGAAGAAGTCTGTGTATATATTTAATAAATATTACTTTCAACTTAACATTGCATCCTACTGTTCTTATCGTAAGTGTCAGTGAAAAGATGTTTTTAAGGTCTTTAAATGTGAAAAATACATCTATAAAAAGGTTTTATTCGTGAAAGAAACAATGAATATATTTTTTGTGTATTGACGTTCTTGTAATTTTTAACTAAAATCTTGTTTAAGAGATCATTTAGTTTACTAGAAAGCATGAAATAGAAACGATGTTAAATTATAAACTGGTGTATTATTTCTTCGTTGGTCGACAGGCTGACATTATGATGTATATTCTTCTTGTCTGGAAAATTGCGGAAAAACTGGACGGGCGAATTTTGATTTCTGGTGCTGGATTGAAGCGAAATGACCTGCCGAATTCAATGGTTATTACCAAAATTGGGCGTGGTTTAGGAGTTGGAGTTTTGGCAAACTTGTCGACAAAATGGCTGAATCGATAAAGGAGACTTTGAAGAACCCAAAAAAATAATCGTGGGATCCTTCTAACCTCGCCGGAAATGGCGGGATACAATTGTATCAATTTGGAACAATTAGCGCCTTCCTCAAAACTTTGGAATTTGTGCCAAAACGGTACGGGTCATTTCTATGAATAATAATGATAGTAAAGACTGTGTAAGTATCGACAACTTCCGCACCACACAAGTTTAATTAATTAATTCGGCACGGGACACGAATGGTCCTCATCATCAACCGGTAACCGAATGATTTCAATGAAATTGGCTTTAAACTATGCGTCTTTTACTATAGAAGTAGTCCGACCCAAAAGAACACGGGACACGTACCCCAGCCAACGGTAACACTTGTAGTACATTATATTACACAACGGAAATACATAAGGGAGTTGAATCGTGAAAGCTCCGCAGCCACAGTGCCTCAACCACCGCTGAGTATAAAGTAAAAAAAGAAACCTATATCACTAAACATTAAAAAAAATAAACTAACAATTCGTAAATTGGTTAATAGTCGCAATCGTCAAATAAAGCAGTTAACAACCGCCACTTCGGCAAAACACCAAATTGAGAACCATTTTCTGGCGACACCCGCATATTACTACGTTTTCAAAAATGAGCTCACTGAAAACGATACAGATAGATTGGACAATATATAGATGCGAGAATATCGGTCGGCGCCTTTCTGCAAATCTTGTACTTGAAAATTTCATCATGAACGACATTTCTATATAGTAAAATCATTTCCATAGGATTCGCAATTCTTTCACAATAGTCTTCCGTAATCTATCTTTTTAACGCAAACGTACCAAATGTTTGGAGAAACGTAGAAACTCTACCATACACCTACGAATGCAGATGTGTAATATAAACTTATTATGACCTGCCAATGCTCTCCTTGTATATTACGAAGCTGTTGGAAATCGGAAAACAGCATAGTTATTATTTCGTTTACTTGTTCTTTTCAACTACTACAATTATAAGAACATTGCGTAATTTATGGTAGTTTAATATAGAATGTTTTAATTATTAAATTAATTTAAATGATAGTCCAAACGTTAACAAGTGAGAGAGGTACCTTAGAATGTCGGTCTACAATTTTTATATAGGATAATTAATAACAAAGACAAAATGGTTATACAAAAAATTTATTTAGCTATTGTAAATCCTTAAATGCTATTATCAGGAGATGAAAGTATACTTAAAATGAGTTCATAGAAAAGCAAATAATCGAATTACTATGTCTTGCTAATATCGAATTTACGGCTTAACCATATAAAATACCAAAATAGGTACATATAGCAGTATACGCAGAACATGCTTCTTATATCTGGCCTATATACTCTATATCATCTCACTATCTCTGGATTCTGGCACATTTTTGAGCTTCAACTTTGCTGTAGTTCTTACTTAAATGATTACTAAATATTAATGGTATACGGAGTGCGACATACAGAGTGCACCAAGAAATAATTCCTAAAATGTTTAAATTACGTCAATATTTCAATTCATGTTTTCTATATGTTAAAATGAAAACTAATTGCACAAAACATGCTAATTTACTTTAGAACACTCTGCACTTAATATCCATGATTAATAACTGGTTATTTTAAAAAGGAAAATAAAAGAAATGAAAATTTACGGAATTTCTTAAGTTTATTTTACATCAAAAGAAAATAAATCAAAAAATAAATCTTCCTTAAAAATATACATACATCACACCATTCCACGTTTATCGAATTATTCTCCTTAATGATACACCTTTATGTAAGAACAGCAGGATCAAAGAAAAACTATAGTAAATTTCAAGGGAAAACATTGCTATTGAACTAGTACTTGTATTTATCAAACCTTTTTCTGGAATATGTTTATGATGATAGCAAATTTTGATGCCATTTATACATACATGTATACAATTAAAGAAACAATTCCGACTAAAGCTACTTTGTACACAAAGAAAAACGGATAATACGAGACTTAAATTAAATGAATAGAATTAAGGCACGAATTCTTCCATTTTTTTAAGTTATCGCATGTATATGTAAATAGTAATAATACATTGTAGATGCAGGAAATTGTAAAATTAAAAACATAACTACATACAGCGATCAGGAAAGTAAAAACTAGGACGATAAACAACCGAATTTTGCCGCTGTTTCTTTTGTTTTCGTTAGATCGATTCGACACTGATGTTACTCGTACTCGTCGTCCTGCTCGTACTCAATCTTAGCTCGTTCTCTTTCTTGAAGACCGCAAAACCGTGTTTGACAAGTTCTTCGGCGATATCCAAATCGCGTTCATTGGTTACATCAAATAAGTCTACCCCGGGCACTGGAGAGCCCTCTCGCTTGGCTCTTGTTTTCTCTCTTTCTGTGTAACCGTTTATTTTTGCCGAAAGTTTCTTCCATTGCGCGACGTGAGTCCATTCCTCAAACTTATCAACTGCTTCCTCGGACCATGTTGCTCCAATAGGATCTTTAAAAAAGAAATCAACAATAGTAGACTTTTTGTAGAAGTTGAACCTGAAATGTGGTAGCCATTTGATTATAAACTTGCAAACGTAAAACGGCATATCACAGAAGAGAATTTTACAATTAAATGCGAAACTTACGTTTGGATGTTGTACTCAAGTGATTTCTAGTGTCAATATCAGGACAACATTTAGAGTGGAAAAATTGCGAAATTTTGGTTTGAGCATGATAGTAAGCCTCCGCACTTTGCGCGTCTTATTCGCGTGTTTTTGAACAGCTCCTGTTCTGGGAAGTGGATCAGTGGGCGAGGGCCAATAGAGTGACCCCACAGGTCGCCAGATAATATGGCCCCTGATTTTTTTTTATAAGGGTAACATTAACGCATTCTATCGGTATACATTTTGAATACATAGGTACCCCATATTCATAAATAACCCCCGTCACAAAGCATTCAGAATTAAACAAAAACAACATACTTTATTTCATCTCAATTTTTGATATAAAATTCTATTTATTTGTACTTACCAATACGACTCAAGTAACATTCGATAGCTTGAAAATGTAACTGAAGAAAATCAGTACGGATTTCATAGGTGTCCTTACAAGGTACCACATCAGTATCTCCATAATCAACATAATACAGTTCAGCTTCTGGTTCTGAAGTGTTGCTTTCGATGATTTTTAACACTTCAGCACGATACCTTTAAACATAACATCGTAGAGAGGTTGCCTATGGTTAGTTAAATTAAGATTTACCATTTATTGTCATATTTAAAGAGTGCTGCCACCAAATCTCCAACTTCTACTTTATCCAAGACGTGAAATTCACGATTGTCGGGTTTGTTGTAGTATTCGGTCATGTCATCTACCAGCTGGTCTAATTCAGTTGCTTTAGGGCCAACGATTTGAAGCCAGAAATGTGAAGGATCAACCATAGCTGATACGTAGACATCGAATTGTGAATCCGGTTGACCTTTATTATAAAATTTTATTTTAATAAAAAATAGGTAGAATAGGAGTCCACAGTTTTAATTTGATACTTGTCATCACAAGATTAAAAAGTAAACAAATCTGTGAACCATTTCAATCAATTTAATGATTATATGCAGGTGCTTTCACAATTGAGACATTTATTTTAACAAGTTGTAGAACTCATAAAAATAAATGATTTTACGAAAATACCGTGGATTTGCAAGCGATTTATTATAAAATAAATACCAACAGGTTCTAAAAGTATATGATAATAACACAATGGTTTGTAATATCTCCATTATATTGTAATTTTTGGTAAAATAATTTATTTTTACAAATTCTCCAACCTGTTAACATAAAAGCCTGAATTTGGGGAACATCTATATAAAACAAAATTAAACTTAGAACGCCAAAGAATAGATAAAGAATTTCATACTAAACCTGGCATAGAAGATATTTTTTCCACTTTTGGAGTTTCTTTTGGCGTTTTAGGGCTGTCAGGATTTTTAAGCGGCAATCTTGGTTCTCGCTTGGCTAGAGAAGCATTTAATCGTTGCTGGTTGACTTCACACTGTTTAATTACATCCTCAATGTACGATTTGGCTACCAAAATTTGTTCTTTTGTTCCTAAGATGATAAAACAAGAAACCTGATAGTGAAATAACCAAAAATGTTTGTAGAACTAAGGTACCAACCTTTAATAACTAATCTTCTTGTAGGAGCCGATCTGTCATCATCGGTAAAATTAATTTTAGCTCCTGATAAGCTGCTTATTTCCATAATCTGTTCCCCGCATCTTCCGATGATTTTTCCTACGAAACTTTGAGGTACCCACATATCACAAACTTCCAAAACTGGCTGACTCGCAATGAACTCTTGAATTAGGTTTTCTGCTATGTTACAACCCTCCAGAGAGCCTTTAATTACACATACTCTATCGGCCACATCTGGATCGTAGCTTTTAAAGTTAATCTTTGTACTTGATTGTTGTTCAATTTGTTTGATAGTTTTTCCATTTCTTCCTATCAACAAACGAACCATTTCCTTCTGAATTCGTAATTCGATAACTTTAAATCGAGATGTTTTCGGAAGTGTACTCATGTAATCATCATCCTCATCATCGTTCTTAAATAAAAGATAAACCAAGTAGCTTGCAACACCCACTAAAGAAACTCCTAGCAGTGTTGTTAGTGTTTTTGTACCTACTGATGATCTAAAAAGGTAAATAGATTGTGTAATACATTGTATAAACAGTAGACTGACATAATCCTCCAAAAAATCAACACGATCTATTTATCAATTGTCGCCGCATATTAGTTTAATGCGAACTTATGTGAATCTTTTAATCCCAAATTGTTTAATTCTAGGATACATTTAATGTTACCAAAACAGCTTATAGGTTATGGTATTAATCATTTCCATTTCTTAATTGCATACACGAGTACTTACCTCATAATTATCACAAATTTCGTATCATAAATTACTTTTGCACGTAAAGTAAGTAAATCACAATGTTTACGCGAAAATTTAGATATTAATCTGTACTTATAGCATTGTTAAAAACCATCAAGGACGAATGGTAAAAAGATTATTCAAATCCATTCAAATCTTCAAATAGCAGAAACGAATACAGTACCATCTATTTTAAGTAATTTTCACTGCGAAGGCCTATTTTAGGTATTGGTATTGGGTATTACATTAAATAACTCTAGATGAAGTGGTTTGGAAACGTACGCTTGGTTGCATAAGTTTCAATAATTCTCAAAATATATAAAATATTAATTAATCTCTATTCTCTATAAATCGAAAAATTCAGTTATTTATAGGTCTCTGTATATCGGGACCGTACCAGTACTCAACATCACACGCAACGCAAAAAGCGTTTTGTGGTAGTTCATCTCGGGCCTCCACGCGAGTTAATCGAACATCATTTGTTTAATTCATAGTATGTTGGACGTACAAAAACGTACTATCGCTTGAAAATGTAGAAAAGTATATCGGTGAATTTTTGGATTTATATTATAATGATGCTAAAATAGTGTGCGACGTTCGCGATAAACCGTTATTCTACTGGCACAAATATGACTGTACAAAGTATGTAAATAGTATACAGCACATCAATCTAAAAAGTCGTGAGCCATCGTGAGAGCAAATTATGTTGGATTTACTGTCCATATTTCTCGAGTGTAGGTTGCAACATCGCTTACTAGATGAAAAAACCGTTTCTCGAATTCTACGATAAATTCAATTCCAACTGGGAGCTACCATCTCGGACAACATAAGCAGATATCTACCATCTGTGCGTGAATATAACGAAAAAAAGATCAAAGCCATAGTTAAAGATAAACGGCTGTGGTTAATCGTGGACGAAGCTACGGATCGAAAAAAAAATCCATTGTAAATTAAAAATTCGGACGAAGGGGTTCCAGAACATGCACCATGTGTACTGGAACGCCTTCAACCGAATTTTCCAATCTTATTAGCAAGCAAAAGATCACGAAAGTATACTGGTGAAGCGATTACGAGGGTAGTGCTGAATAGGTTACAGAAATTTGAAGTGTCACCTAATCAACTGTTGATGATTATGAGGGATTGCGCAGCAACAATGCATTGCGTGGGCCGTTCTCTAAAACAAGATGTGAACAACTTTTGCATGGGACGTGTAAAGCTCATGCTTTGCATCTTGTGGCACAAACGATTCGCAAATATTATCCAGCGGTGGATTCATTAATTTCAAATACTAAAAAAAGTGTTTTTGCAATCTCTCAAACGAATTCGAGAACTTCATAGACGGTGTCCCGGTATTCCCGAGCAACCAGAGCCGATTCTCACACGTTGGGGATCATCATTGAAGGCAGTTTTTTATTGTAAAGAATTTTTGGAACAAATAAAATTTGTGGTTTTACAATTCAATCCTAACGAAGCTGTAGCTATCAAAGAAAGCCAAATAAGATTACAAGATACTTCCGTTGAAATAGATTTAATAATTATTCACGACAGTTATGCCGGTTTATTTGAGGCAATAGAAAAGTTTCAAAATACTCCGTTTTCATTTGCGGAGTCGGTGCAAATTGTAAACGATGTACACGCATTGCTATGTCTTACAAGTGATATAAAGTGTACGTGTGGTGTGGAAAAATTCGAGGAAGTTATAAACAAAGATTCTGATTTTACCAAATTAATACAAATGAATGATGGTGCATCTGATCCATTATCGATTTGTAAAGATTATTTTAATTATGCGTGTTTTACATCCGTAGATGTCGAACGGTCATTCTCACATTTTTTCATCACGACGAAAGCAATTTAGCGAGACAAATTTAGAATCATATCAAATGCTGCAAACTTTTCAGCAATCTTATTTTATTTGTGCTACATGGATAAGGTATGTAATATTTATAATTAAATAAATAAATTAACATTACTATTTCTCGATATATACTTGCGTTAAACCCTAGTGAGTAATATAGTAATATAATATGCGTACGCATATGAAACTAAGTACTGTCCTGGCGTGCATACAAAAGTGACCCACTCTAATAATAACTATTATCCTATTATACAAAAAAACGAGTAATAGTTATCTCCGTGATTTTTGCTACAATTTTCTACAAAGAAGTGAAAAACAAAAATATTATTTACTTAATATTTAATTTAAATAAAACTATTAAGTTTATAGAAGGCTTCGATTAACAGTTATGAAATTTAAATTGTGCGCCTAAAATGTTTACAATCTACCACCAATCACGTTGCGCGTGCACTCGCCATGTTGTCGTAATGTTTTGTAACTGACTACAGGAAAGCGAAGCAACGCTAACGATAAAGTGTGCAAAATATCGTTTCGTGTGAAACAAATCTAGTTTATTTAGTGCCCCAAATAATAATAGAAACAATTAAAAATGAGTTACGGTAGACCTCCACCTCGTATCGACGGAATGGTCTCCCTTAAGGTAGACAATCTAACATATCGTACGACTCCAGAGGATCTCAGGCGGGTTTTCGAAAGATGTGGAGAAGTCGGGGATATCTACATACCAAGAGATCGTTTCACAAGAGAAAGCAGAGGTTTTGCTTTTGTCAGGTCGGTGTAGTTAATATGTAAATAAGTTAGCAGAGTACTGACGCTTCATTTAGATTTTACGATAAACGTGACGCTGAAGACGCGTTGGACGCCATGGACGGAAGGATGCTCGACGGAAGGGAATTAAGAGTACAAATGGCAAGATATGGACGACCTACTTCGCCTCACAGACGCTATGGAAGATCTAGTCGTAGAAGGTAAATGAGGAATCGGGGTGAACATCAGTTATTCTTAAAAGTACTTTTAGGAGACGTAGCCGTTCTAGGTCCTATCGTAGACGATCGGTTAGCAGGAGCCGGTCACGTTCAGATAGCAAGAGCTCAAGAGGAAGGTCCCGATCAAGGTCTAAATCCGAGAAGCGCTCTAATAGCAAATCACGTTCAAGATCAAAATCGTAAGTATAAATTCTATTGCTAGTAAGTAGTTATCGCTATGCGAATGTATTCATGGCCAATTAATTTATAGCATATTAATGAAATTATAATGAAAACACTCGTAACCAGTGGCGGCTGGTGCACTGAGTCTGTGGAACTGCAAAACCTGCCAGGACAATGCTTTGACTTCCTTGTATATTTTTTTCTTAAGTGCAATTTATACAATATGCAATAGAAATATACAAGGGATTCGAAACCTTGTATTTAACCTCCTATTTACATCATTACCAGCTACCACTGCTTATAATATTATCACATTGGACAAAGCTAGTTTTAAAGTGTTGGCAATAAATATACAAGGTAGGCCGTAATAGACCAAAGAAATGGTGCCAGTACGCAGTGGCGAGAATATCTAGAAGCAGATAAATATCTCAAGAATTAATTAGCGGAAATCCTTGAAATTATATAAAGTTAGAAGAATTTAAGTTACGTTAAATGCAATTTTTTTCAACCTTGCACCCAGGCCCATGTGTTCAGAGTGTTCATTAAACACCGGGGGTACATGTGAGGGGCAGCAAAATTCCTTGTATCCAAGTCCGCTTTTAGACACTCAGTATTACTAACAGGCGGAAAAAACGGATCCGATATTGAACAAAGAAATTATTATTTATCCAAAATAAAAAGACATAATTAAAACCTATGTTATTCTAAGGTAAAATCCGTTTTCTATTATATTTCTTGTAGCAATATTCTTACTAGTATTATGTGTTATCTTTCGTTTGTTTTTGAGAACCAAGACCATTTTTTTTTTTTAATAGATTTATAATTTTAGAAAAGGGCGTTTTTCGCTTATTAATTCCCAAGACATTTAGGTGTTCCTAGGTTTTTGGCACACTCTGTATAGTGTGCCCACAGATGAACATAAATAAATCTTTTATTTATTGTTTTCACAGAAAAAAATATTCTTTATAGAAAGTTTTGCTTATTTTGAAGATACTTTTACTCTGATATACCCTAACCTTAAAACATGAAATATTAAGGGAATTAACAAAAAAAAAACGGATTAAAAAACTGCCTAAGTATACAGGGTATATTGTGAATAACACGACCAAGTAACAGAAATATATACTGGATGAATAATGATAGACTGTGGCGTAGTATGGCTAACAACGCCAATCTCCGCACCACATTCGCTCAACAGTTGAGAATGTGGATCCTTGTATCCTCGAAACGGCCGTCCCGGATTACTTAATTAAATTACATATATTGTGTGTCCCATTCTAATCCTAACAGAAGAATATCTCGAAAAATTCATCGTAATGCCATTATTTTTCCATTTCATCGGAGGCCACAAAGTGGCGATGATTTTAGTTTCAAACGCGCTGCAATGCTGAAAATAGGATAGCTTTATTTTTTTTTAATGGAAATCTCTACTTTTTATTAGATATCGCAGTTCTATATTTTATTTCTATATTTTAGTGTTTGCCAATTAACTCATCATTTGATTTGAAATAACTTTGTCGGTGTCTTGCTTACGAACTTTATTTACTAATATATTGTTTTATTTCTCTTTTGCAGCTAAGAGGATTGAAAATATTGAAGAGTCATTAGATTCATTATGTACTTTTTGCGTCAAAGGTATTTACTACATAATAAAATTCATTTAATATTAATAATCATTTAATCTGAATTAACAAATATATTTCTGTTTACCTTATAATAACTATATTTACAAACTTTGTGCTTTGTTGTAAATATTCCATAAAAGGAAAAAAAATTAGAGAAGAGAAAAGAATCGAAAGAAAATTATACCATACATATAGGTATTGTTTTAAAAAAATGTACGACACATCAATTAGGAATATCTATTGCTATATAACATATGTAGAATAATTCTTTAAACACAGAATGACTTCCATTGTATTGAGAAAAAATTAATAAATTACTCATTCACAAAAAAGACGAGGTAGATATTACCGAAATATATTTTTTTAATAGTCTAATAATACTGAAACTCCAGTTTTCTTTCCATTAAACAAAAAGTATATAAATATATGCGTTATTAGTTTGCTTTTTTACTTTTTTTTTCATTATCTTATGTAAAATTTATTTCGTACCACCTCATATGCATTCCTGTAAGATTTTTAGTTTATCAGATATTGCAGGATCCAAATAAATTATGCCTTATATGTGCATATTACTTTTCAAATTAATTTTTTCCTCCGTAATATCCTTTAAGATGACCTCCACTCCTGAAAGCAATTCCTTAACATATGGTGCTTCTTAGAGACGTAGATTTTTGTAAAAATTGGTGCCTCAATTATTTTCCAACCAAGTTAGAATCACACAAAAATGCTAAAACCTTGTTTCTGTCTACGTCGACAAGTGAATGTACTGTGCCCTTCCCCTACGTTTCCCTAGTTTTTAGTTATTTTCGGAATATTTCTTTATGAGTAATTCTGTGTGAAGTTTAGTACTTTTTGTTTTGTTCTATTTTGTTTTGTTTTTGTAACGCAGTTCTTGATTATACAATTACATTACATGCGATATCTTCTTCATGTGTTATTCTCATTTCTGTTTGATTGTAAGTTCTTATTCTTATTGTAACAATTTTTCCTATATCATAAAGAAATTAGTTAAAGATGTACTCACACGTCTTTTGTTTTATTGTTTCATTACATTTTGATTGTCAATTAAAAAAAGAAAAAATTGATATTTTTATCGAAACAGACATTTGGTAACCATTGTCTTTTGGATATGTGTTATAGATGTGATGATACATATCTAAAGGATGTGGATATTATGTTGTATTTAAATATTAATGTTGAATAGTGTAATGAAATACTTGGCTTAGTTTTAGAATAATTTTGCCTAAAGTTTATTCAATTCGGTGCTGTGCATAGTTAAAAGTAACCATAAGAATATATATCATAATATAAGGAAGGAAGGAAGGTGTTTTCAATGATAAGTTGTTATAAATTATTGTTGTAAAGTTTAATTCGTGCAATAGCTAAGTCGTTAAATAACTAACTTCTGGCCTAAGGAGTTAATTCTTAATTATAATTTGCATTCTTCTCAAACAAAAAAAGGCCAGTTTCTGATAAAGTTATTACCCAATGCCCAATTTGACTTAATGAATGATCATTTCCTGCTAGAGTCATGTAGTTCTTATCGTGAATGTTTGTGCTCGTGTCATTAGTAGAGATAAGCAAGGTAGGGGAATTTTGCAGCGATTAGACAGACTCGTGTTTTGTCGACTCTCGACCTCTGTTGGTAATCTATTGTTAATGTCTAAGCGAATAACCGTCAATTTTTTTTATGGTTTGCTCCTATTTCTTAAAAATTGCGCGAAATTATTGTGTCAAGAAAAATCGTTAAGAAGATCAAAGAAAAATAAAGACTGTCTCAGTAGGACTGAGTCCAACTATGTGCGGATAAAAAATAAATCAAACACTCCCCGTAGAAAAACCATTAACATCACATAGAGATTTTGTTATGTAAGTAGCTAAGTCAGTATTATCTGAAATGCATGGTATATAACAAATGGTCAGTTGAAGCAGCTGCAAGTTTTTAATTTATAGCGCTACTTCCTTTATGTATACCTATGACGCTTACATAAACATTCATTATATGATCTATATTTTCATTTTATTCTTACAGGGCTCATTTTCAATGTTCTATATTTTAAATACTTGGACGGGCGACGGCTGGTGGCATTCTTTGTTTTTCCAATGATTTCACGAACAGCGATTTTCAAGTACACTACATATCATTTTTATGTTCTGGTTAAGATTGTTAACCATGTAGGTAGTGAAGCATGGTTAATCGAATTTGCTGAAATTGGAGCTGATAACAGTTATGTCCTTTATTTTTCGACAATCTTTGATTATTTTCTTTAGGTTTGTTATTTTTTTTCTTTGTAGAAATATCAACTGCAATACCATTACATGTACTTGCTTACTTAGTAGTGGATGAAATTTTGTATACGTTTACACTATTTAAAATCGAGCGAAATAGAATTCTTTGGCAAATGGCATCAAGGCATGACCTCAATCGCTACTGATTTTGGATCGCAAATCGGAGTACCAGCCACGATTTATTTTCTATTACCTATTTTTAAACTAATTTTGCACACAAGCACATTGCTGCTTGTATCAATGATTCTTTTCCAACGATTCTATCATTATGTTGATGTTCTTTTGATCATTTCTGCCCTTCCAAGCAACTTCAAATACTCTTTACGTTAACACTTTACTCTTAGTTTGTACGAAATATTGAAATTGTTTTTACAATAATTATTCACAGCACTGTAATTTTTTTTTGTGTGTTTTGCTTGTGTCAATCTTACGAAAAAGCAAGTAAATCAAATGTCTGTTTCCGGTGTTGGACGTTCGTAAGATGAACTAACGTATTTTATGTGAACAGGCGGAGTGCCTGGGTGCAGTGTGGAGTCGTTGCTGAGCAGAGTCGATGGTTGGTGTATGTTGGCGGTGTTGCGCGGGTGGAGAACGGTGCTATAGCGGTGGTGTGCAGTCTCGATACCTGTGCAGTGCGACAACTGCAGCAGAGCAGAACTGTCAAGGGGGGCTACACACTGACACTGACACGGGGGCCAGTTTGCAGTACTCTAGAACGGTGCGCTGTCACGCTGACTATCAACTGTGACCTGCCACCCCGACCTCCTGTAAATATGGGTTTTGCCCGCAGCAAAATAAAAGCAAACGTAAAAAGTACCTGTAGATAACACGCCACGCATTCAAACAAACAATGGCGTTGCGTGGCCAGAAAATGTAGCAGGGATTGCACCGAAATGAAAAGGCCCTTACTAGCAATCACGACCACTACAACATTATTTTACATTACTCTTTGATGTGTTAGATATTAAATTGTACAGAAAAATCTTCAATTTAAAATCTAGCACATTTCAAACTGCACAAATTTTAAAACGACAAAAATACAACAATTTTGAATTAACTCCACCCAAACTAGACATATCTACAAAAAAAAATATCTGATAAAGCATTAAAAAATTGACCTGTTTCGAAATTACTCCGCCCAAAATCCTATTCATTACTTGTCATGAGAACGATAAGCATTTTTGATCAATATCAGTTTAAACGAATTAAATTTTCAAAGGGTTCAAATATAGCTGTTACATATTTTCTTCTTTTTCAGGTAAACCAGGTAGGTATTTGAAATTGGAATTTATTGAACATATCTAATACAGTTTTAAAGTTACTATGTTGCAGGGGAATCCCTTTTTTGTATGAAGAAATCGATTGTTTAATAAAATAATTACAAGAATTGAAAGTTGTTTCATTTTCACCTTAAGCTTTAATTAGTATATTAGAAAGCAAGAACTGGCTGCCATTTTCGCGCGTTGCGCTAGGATTGTAGTATATACGTGAGTAACCACACACAAATACCCGATGGGAAAAAGATTTGTACACAAAATTTTAAACTTCGTCGCTAAAAAATTGTACTTAAGTATTTCTTTACATAAGCTGCATCATGTGGAGGAACCCCATCGTATTTAAATCATCCGTAGAGCCGATAGAGTTTGAATTAGATCATAAAAAAAATAGATATCTTCCTCTAGTGAGACTTTCATACAAAAAAAAAATGGTCCGATTACCCAATTCTCACAATGCCCACCCAGATATTAAACTATTTGTCATTATATTAGGTGCGATTTTCTTACAGCCAGTGAGGACCTTCCTCCGCTCAGTACCTGCAGTTTTGTCTATTGCTCTGATCACTTAAAGAAAAAGTAGCTTCGTCAGAAAAACATTTTTCAAAGAAATTTTGCGTTATTGTCTGCTATTTTCATAATCATCATTTTATAAAGTTAATCTCACTTCTCTGGATTATTTTTCAATAACTGTTGGGAAAATTGTGCCTTATAGGAATACCACTTTCTATCTTTTGAATTCTATTAAGGTGGCCCTATAAATCTTGTTGTCTTGGCGTTTACCTTCAGCAGAGATGGGCAGCGTAGAAAAAGTGACAGCAATTGCACAGACTCGTGTTTTGTCGATTCTCGGAAAGCCGGTAGGCAACATCGACCCCTACTCCTAACACGAATAAACACGAGTGTATCTAATCCCTTCGAAATGAAGGAACATCAGTAAAAATATTTCAAAAACTAAGATGTTAATATTTCGAAAATCGTTGAAGATATGTATAAGGCATATATTTGGAATTCATTCTTGAATATAAAAGTGTTTCATTTTAAAAATTGAAGTTAATAACATAGCAGGTTTGGGCCAACCCTATATATCTTTTCCTTCTTAAAAAATGCTTTCCAAGAAAATTGAGGAGTGCGAGCAATTCTTGATCAAGTAGACGGTATTACATGCAAAATGCTGATTCGTTTCTATATAAATTCATAGGAAATCCTATTATCAAAGTATATAAGAGGAAAGTAGTCATTTTATTTAACATTGGATACTATATTTTTGAATATCTCTGTATTATTATTGACATTAGTTCTAATATCAGGTGATTTTCCAACGTCATATAATAGTGTCTATTTATTACATAATTCATATAATTTCTATCGTAAGCATTGCAATGATAAGATTGTCATGTATTAGGTTACCTAGAATCATTAATTTATGCCTGAATCATAATTTTTATTTATGAACCGTTCCCTTTGTATTAGATCGTTTCGTCATTAGTTTATTTGTACAGTATACCTCTTGCAGAGAAGTTGACAGGTAGTATTCTCCTTCTCCATATTGACTGACTGAAATAAAACTCGATTTTCAGAAACCTTTGGCTGTTTATTTATATTATTTTTGCCATGATTGTCGTTCGTTTTCATCGCCAGTTGATAAGGACCATGGAAGAAGTATGATGTCGCTCTGCGGATAATGTTTACATTTCTCTGGGACGACCTTGTCATATAAAAATAAACGAAAACGGTGGAATTCGTATTTTTTTAATGGATCCAGTGAAAACAAGTCGCGGAGGTATCAAAAGTGCGTTCGTTTTTGCCGCGTGAAAGGCCCCAGTTCTCTATTATTGTCTTCAAATTAACGGCGTTTCGTAGGGTTTTTCGAAGGGTAGCAAGTTGGGTATAAAGGAATTATGGTTAAAATTGGACCAACACCTTTACTATGGCTGAGGAAACGGGTAGACCTCCTCAAAAACAATATGACTATTTATTGAAGTTCTTGCTGGTCGGTGACAGTGATGTGGGAAAGCAAGAGATACTGTCCGAACTAGATGATGGGGCTTCAGAATCACCGTTCTGTAGCGGCAGTGGTAAGTGTACGTATTGATTCCACTGCAGTATTATAAAAGTATTTAGCTTGTTTATAGTTTGTTAGATAATTATAAAATCTATAATTAAAATAATTTACATGAATATTTTATTCATACAAAAGCACTTACCTATAAATTAATTATTCAGTTTATGTAATAGGTTAGTCTTGTTTGTTCGGTACAACATTAATTGTATATTCTGATAGGTTCCTTTTGTCTTGCTCGAGAATAATAATTGAAGAATTAATGCAATGACTTGTAAACTCAATATCTACTTTGACATGGAAAAATTTGTTCTATTTTTTCCTGTAAATTCCTCTAGAATGAACTAAGCTCAAAACAAGATAAATAGTAAAACTAGATATGTAAGAAATTATACTTCATTTCTAGTTATGTGTATGATATGTGAAATTCTATATTTTCATTGAAATGCTGATAAAGTAGCTATTTTGATTGTTCATTAGAGGTGAATTGTGAACTAATTCTCTGAAACTTAATCTTCTATTGACTGTTTAGCTTGTTTGTATCTAAATCACTTACTTTAGGTGTCTAAAGGCTAATTGGTTTTATTGAAAGAAAAAAGGCAGTGGCATATCATGCATTATCATGTTCTATGGAAAATTACGTGATATGATTTTCAAAATTAGTTAGATTGCTTCATGTGTATTTGATAACTTAGCTTATCTAAGCAATGGTTATACCAGACCGAGTTTTTACTAAATTATACCTTTTAAATATAACCTCTTTTAACCAAAGAATTAGATGATGGACCAAACTCTTAGGAGTTTGGTTGAGGCGTGTAACCAGCCTAACATAGAAACAAGTATTTTTGGCCAAATTCAATTTTATTTCTCAACATAGTCTCCTTGTAAGTCTATACACTTTTGCTAGCGATGCTTCCATTTCTTTAATTCATCCAAATAGTAGTTGGCATTTTGTTCTGCAAAATAGACGTTTACGAATGTAATGGTCTCCTCATTTGATGAAAATCTCTGTCCTCTGAACTAAACTTTGAGTCCGGAAAATAAAAAAAAATAGTCGCCGATGGAACAGTTTTCACCTTTTTGGGAGTCTTGACTTCAGAAATGTACTGATATTTCGCTTAAGCTATTTCAACAGGACTTTAAAAATGATAATTCGAATGTGTTTTTGGTCCCGAGTGACAAAACGCAGCGAGTTTTTTCATGTCCAAATCCTTCGTTAATATATAACAAACATATTTTTTCGAGATGCCCGCAGCGTCTGCTATCTCTCTAACCTTAATTCGACGGTCGTCTGAGTCCATTTGGTGAATTTTTTTGATGTTATCGGTAGTGGTTTCTGTTTTTGGTCGTTCGTCATTAACCAAGCTGGTACGACCACTTTTAATTTTATCTGCCCAAAATTTCACAAACATTCATTTCGGTTTAATTTGCGCAGGCCTAAAAATGTAAAGACGGCTCGATAATCATTATTTTTCGTTTTGTTCCTGTTTACGGACGTAAAAATCTGAAAAAGGTCCCCACATAGAATCATTGTCCACAAACTGTTGACACAATTTATTCTTTTCACAAAAATATATTTTCCAAGATGAGCTACTAAAAATCCGCGTGACATATATGATAGGTCGGATAAAAGAGAGGCAGATAATTTATCTTTTAAATATCAAGGTCCTAATCAGCAATGAAGCTACGATATCCTTTACCATTTTTGTACAGGTATTGACTGGTTCACAAAGATGGATCTCCATTTCAGTGATCTAAACGCCATTATTAACAAAGCCAAAAGTATTAGCCAAAATACGAGGAAATTTAGGCAGAATCGTCCATGTGGAAATTAAAAAAAGTATTTGACTACCAAAAGCGATTTAAAACAAATCAAGAAAAAAAAAATTGGATATTTAAATTTCGTTTACTGTTGATGCACACACAGTAACATTAACCTTGTTTGTGTCCTTATTTACATTTATAAACTCGTTAAAGAAAATGTAGATACCTGATGGAAGGCCGTTGACCGACATTTAAACCCTACTAGACGAAAGAAATATACAAAAGGGAAAAACAAGAATACGAACAGTAGAAATGTATTTACTTCGCTTGTATTCAAGATGTCACTGACCTGATTTGTAGAATCAAAACCGGGCTAAACAACAAAGCATTTTTGAACCTTCTTTTATAATTTTTCTTCAGTTATAATTGTTTTTTAAAGTCAAGTCTCATCATAAGTTGCAATTAGATCCGTTTTTGGGAACATCTTCACGATCATCTGTGAATGCAATTTGCATATTTTGGAATTTAAGGTCAACAAATGCGGTTTTGTTTTGAAGTGCTAAAACTTGTTTTCAAATTAATTTTATACACAGACTAACTCTAGCTTCTCTTTTTCGGTTGATTTTAAGCGATTTCTGTAACTATTATCGATTATCGCGCTATCAGAAGAATTCACTTTCACCTAAAAGAAATTTGTCAATTAAAATCTGAATTTCATCGGTGACAGTGTCCAAAAAGCGTTTTTTTCTCCGACACTCTCTTGTGATTGAATCCAGCAATCTAAAGACAGATTTTCTTTTGTACATTTTTGTTTTATGTTTAACTTTCACTTTCCGTTGCTACTGTTTATTTTACTTTATTTGATTTTAAACGCTTCCGAGCTTAAGTACCTGCGTGAAAGTTTCTGCTATATTTGTTGAGGAAATTAAGAAAAAAATTACTATACCGTTTGTTTGCTTTGTCTTATAGTCAATTAAATAAGTCTTTTTTCAAAGTGGTTTGTACACAGAGATTAGATAAGATAAATTGACTTTCTATGTTTTTCATTGGCGCTTTGTTGGTGAATTGCAGATAATTATAACCATTGTCTAGATAAGTCATGTCGAGAATGAATTAAAAGAAAACATACCGCGTAGTTTCTTACTTATAGTGTATTTAAATAATAGATAAAGAATCTTAACCAGGTTGTATTTGTTTTAACACTGTTTTTTCTTCTGTTTTTAAACTGAAGTTCTTACTAATGACGGGGAAATTTGATAGATACTAACTCAAGCAGGACCAACTCACGAGGAAACAGAAGTTACTTGAAAATGCAGGAAAATTGAAACTTTGGTAACAATGGTAACTTATTTAGGTTCCAAATCACCCATTTTTGGGGAGTCGGTATCTCCGAAACTGTGAGATATCTACAAACAATAGACAAGTTTTCATTTGTTTCGAGAGAACTATACGATAGCTTTTCCCAGGGAACCCAGAGAAATTTGGTACTTAGGCTTCTGGTTAGATACAAAAAAAGGAAAGAATTTCGGAACCTGCTCAAGGAAAATTGTCCACCTACCAATTTACCTTCTCAAGGATTGGTTTTCCAAAAATGATGAAATGTTTTTTTCTAATTGGTAGCTCCTTGTATACTACTTTTATCGGGTTATCGGTTTTAAATATTTTTAGAATTCCAATACAAAATTCCACCACTGATTTTACCCCCTAATTCTCCAAAAACACTAAAATAGTACTTTTCTTTTCTTTCTAACCACAAGCTTAGCTATATATATGATATAATATATATGATGTATCAAATTCTTTGCTAGTGAATTACAAATTGTCTGGCTTCCGATTACACATTGTCTGCTTTTTCTGTTTTTATGGTTTTTATGATTATTAAAATCATTAGGCTTAAAGGCAAATCCGATGAAATGATATAATTTTTTTAAACAGATTTAAAATATTGCAGCTTTTAAAAACAGCACTATATAGATGGCAGAAGAAAAGTTTCTTCCCTTTTATTTTCAGTAACTAACACAATCTATCTGATCATGAAATAACTTTTTTCATATACCGTTATAACCGGAAAAAAATAATTATTTTTAAACGCAGCAGAAACAACGTCTGCTACTTTCATTAACTTATTTTTGGAGTTTGGCTAATTTAACACAAGGCTGACGTGATTAAGTTGTTTAGTGCACTACTTTTTTGTAACATATTTGACGAGCTCTCCTTTGATATTCCAGCAATATATTAAAGGCAGAAACTGTTCATATCGTTTATTTTACTTACTTCTTTACTTTCGATAACTGCTGCCAGACGGTAAAATCATTTAAAAATTACTGCCACCAGCTCCCTAATTATTGGTATTGACTGACAAATGCACCCTCCGATACTCGTGGTAAAACCGATAATTAAATTAGGAATCTACTTAATTCTTCATATGAAATACTTTAATAAGCGTTTTGAAAATAATGACGTACCCTAAATGGAAGGTTCCGATCGTAGAATCTTACAAAAAAATGTCATATTTCTTTAGTTCAGAGAATAGTCCAATAGATTATGCTTGGATATTCCCAAAATTCTTCGCTATAACTCTTACGGCTGATGGAATTCTTAGGTGCAGTTCGCCGGGAAAAAAACCATTTTGCCTAATGACCTTTGTTTTTCGACTACTCATCTATAGTCCCATAACAAAGCAGAAGCTCACTTGTACTGCGCACTTAAACATGTCCAGATAGCTTCGAAGTTATCATACGATTGCGTTTTTGAGCAATCGTCAGGAGACGCGGGTACCTATCTCGCCGATAGCTTTCTTATATTCAATTTTTCGTGAAGGATATTTTGCACACGTTCAACTGAGATGCTTACCATATTACCACTCGGCGGTCTGCTAATACGATATTAAAGACTTTATTCGTATTTATTCACATCGTCCGCAATCGCCTCAATGGGACGACCTGCTTGCTGCTCATCAAAGATGGATGTTCGGCCACGCTTAAATTCATTAAACCGGTATCTGATGCTAGTTATCGAATGTGCGTGGTCTTTCTATACTTTATGCAACTTGTTTTTGGTTTCTGCGCACGTTCTCTTACAGAAAAGAGAAATTGAATCACTGACCGGTATTGTTCCTTTCCCATGATTCCACAAATACAAAAACTTGCTTATTTTCAACAGCTCTCAAAAACAACACTACTCGTCGACACTCAGAGTCGTATAGCTCAAAGTAATCACGCCTTGTTTCTGAAAAAATGGTAACAAAAATATAATATGAAGACGTTATCTTTATATATTGAATGAAATCTCGAGGGGTCTTTATCACAAATTATAGAAACAGCTTTCTGGTGGGCATTAATTAACGATAACTGTAACAGTTCTCCAGATATTTGGATTCTCTTAAAAATTACATATTTTGCACAACCTTATATATCTCGTTTTCATTTTACAGCTTATAAAACTACCACCATCCTGCTAGACGGTAAAAGGGTGAAACTACAACTGTGGGACACTTCCGGACAAGGACGCTTCTGTACCATAATCCGTTCGTACTCAAGAGGTGCTCAGGGAGTTCTTTTAGTATACGATATCACCAATCGTTGGTCATTTGACGGGCTGGACAGATGGTTGAAGGAAGTAGAGGAGGTAATGCATCCGAATACGTTTAATTTTCTAACTATCTAACTGAACACAGATTGATGCATTGATGTTGCCTTTTCTTTTAGCATGCTCCTGGCGTTCCCAAGGTTTTAGTGGGAAATCGGTTGCATCTCGCATTCAAGAGGAAAGTAGGGGAGAGAGATGCTCAGATGTATGCAAAAAAACATCGAATGGCCTTCTTCGAGGTCTCTCCCCTTTGCAACTTTAACATTTTAGAGAGCTTCTGCGAATTGTCTAGAATGGCTTTGCAGAGGAATGGAATGGAGCGTTTATGGAGATCTAACAAAGGTAATTGTGGGATTTTAAAGATTAAGTCCTTTGCTGGGGCCTCTTACTTTTAGATTGTCAAACGTGATATTTGAAGTACCAAAGTTAAGCTTCCTGTAAGTGTACAGCATTGTGCACTCTAAGACTTAGGTTATTTCATGTCATGTAGACTAAGGGTCTCCACTCGACCCTCTCCAATTTTAATGAAAATTTCTCAGGGTTATATATGGGCTTTACGTGGAATTATGCCAAATTATAGCTTCGTAAGTAGTATGGTAGGGCCACTAACCGAACTTTTGCAAAGGCCATTTTTTTCCACGTTGCGACAGTAACGAATAAATCATCAAGTTTGTTTCCTTGTTGCTCATGACCTAAGAAAATTTTTTGGCTGCAACAGCTTAGTGACTCAATTCTTGCCGTGACAAATTTGTGTCATACTTTAGCGGCTTGTATCTGCTGACAGAATGACTGACTCTGGGCCGACGAATCCGATGGATTTGAAAATTGGGAACGGAGAGTAAAAATATCTGCATGTAAATTAGGTTATATTTGTTTGCCCACATCAATAATTGATAGCAGCAATTGCCCATGCAATAAATACAAACGTCAAATTAAAGGCAAACATTAATGTATTTGTGCTTGACGTACAATAACACAGTCATACTTATTGGTATTTTTGCGCATTAGCTTGTAAATTTTTATGAAAACTTGATGCGCTATACTTTTTCTGAATCCAAACCTATTGCCTACACTGCGAAATGGTTCTTGATTACTTTTGACGATTTTTTAATATTGTAACCGTAGATAATAAATACATTAGTTGGGTGTGACACTTGTCCAGGTACATGCTACAATCAGCACCTCTATCAACTTTTAAATTTCGACAATTACGCCACAGTCGACCTGACTTAAAACTATTACATTGAACCGAATAATCGCTACATGATTCTACAGCGTGACTAGTATAATAGCCTCCATTATGGCAGTATTATAACACTTCTAGATTTTTCAAAGTCTATTGACGTTTTATTAGGAACGTCCTTTTGTTACCACATATCGCTTTAAAGCTGACGGCTTTCCGATGAATAAAAAGACTTGTAACTATCAGATGTAGTTGCAACCAATACAAAAAAATTGAAAGAAGTCCTCTCGATTACATTTTTTATGATCATATTATATTGATTGATTGTGTAAATGTTAAATTGGCTTTAAAATTTAATTTTACCTCGTTTATAATGTATTGTTTCCTGTATAGTATTAAGTCTTCAAGAACTATGTTGTCGAGCGATCGTCGCGAGAACAACAGTCTACAGCATAGAGCAGCTCCCTCTACCCAAGTGCGTGAAATCCCATCTGAAATCCTACGCGTTGACCACTACTTCGACGCAGCTACGCTACACCCACAGTCAGAGGAAGAGCGGCGGAAGGAAGAAGAAATTCATCAGCACGCCGACGTCACCCGGCAGCGAAACTCGAAGCTGTGTGCCTAGAAACTCATGCACCATTTCATGATGGTGCCCTTTAGCGTGGGGGAATTGAAGTTTATTAAAAGAACAGTGAAAAATAAAAATACAAAATTATTTTTATAACTTTTGCGATTTGCGTGAGATCTGATGACTACGATGAGCCTTCTTTAACAAGTTCGATCTTTTAAAATAGTAAGAAAAGCAAAAGGATGAGCCGAAAGATGTCATTACGATATATATTTATCTAGTCTTGTTTTAATTTTTTGTTTTTTTGATACGGTGTGAAAAGTACCAATATTTACCTAACTAATAATATCATACTTAATCTTCGGAGAGAAATTTATAAACTGATTTTGTGGTGCGATATTCTAACAACGATGGTGCTTCTCCTTACGTTATCTGACACTGGGGTATCATTAATTGTGCGTGTGATATCTAAGGTGTACCGAAGGAATATTTTTGCTATCAAATAATAATACAATAACAATCTCTTTTTCTCTGTACGACGTATGAATTGTCCTTACGTTCTATTCCATACAAGAGAGATAATAACAATCATGATTTACCGTCCCCCTTTTAATCGTGGAGAAATAACATTAAATAAGTATGATAAGCAAAAGATAAGCTCAAGTATTTGTAAACGTGCACAGTGAGTTGTTTTTACATTCGTAAATCGATGTCTTTCCTTTCGTATTTCCTTGTTAGCTTTTAATGATTAATCAATTGATGATATCAATACCATGGCAGTTTTTGTATTTACCGTCCTGTGTCCATAGATTTGTATTAATCGAACCAGCTTGTACATATTTCTTGTATATTATTTGTGAATTGTTAATTTGTTTTTCTTTTCTTTTTTGTTTAAGTCAGTATTTATCACTTGCTTTTTTACCACACTTTCTTGTAGTGATTAAATTTCTGTTGTGTATATAAATTTCTAATTTTAAGTGTTAATACACGTCAAAAATATTCATGCTATTTATAATTGTCGCACTTTATCTATTTTTTAAATTTCTTTTTAATACGCTGTTTTCTACAAGTCGAGGTAAAATAAATGGTCCACCTACTTCTTGCTTTTTAAGTTTATTCGTATTTAATGTTTTAATTTATAAAATGAGTTTGTAAATTAAAACACATGCACTAACAAATGTTAATACTTTTTCTTCCAGCTTTCCTTTGTAACAATAAAATATGTACCGTATACACAATCATTCAAATATTACGTGCTAGCATATTTTTATTTGAGTATCATAATGACGAATTTTAATACCCCAGGATTATAATGGTATTAATCAAAAAATAAATTGTTATTTGAAGAACCTTATCAATTTACACAGAAATTTATTGTGAAGTGAGTTTCTTTATTTTCTATGAAATTTTCTGTATATATCAAAAGCTTGAAATTTAAACTTTTTAAACGAGCCCTTATATTTTTCACGTTAATTGTCGTTCAACTTTTGTTTTTTTCAATTAATGTTATTAATTTTATGCTAGCACATAAAGTTTTGTAAGTAATTTAGATCATTATATAAATAACTATTAGATCATATGAAGTTTCAAACAAACATTTTTTGATTCTAATATATCACATAAAAACATCCCATATACTTCTAGTTCTTTTTTAAAGTTTTTGCGTTTGAACTAGTTATTCCAAGTTAATAAATCTGTTAACAAGGGGAAAGTGAAAAATAAAAAAAAATTCTTACATATTGTTACTATCATATGAAAAATGTTCGGAGCTATGCTTTTTGTTTTTGCTAATTTTGCAACCAGCAATAACTGCAGTACAAATTAATAATTCAATCGGAAGTATAAAAGGAAATACAAGGAATCAATGGGCCATTTATTTTACACCTGTATAATTTATAATAATTGTCATTAACACCTCTATCATGCTATAAGTACTGCTGATATTGTGTATTTTTACTATCTATACGCTAAGTGCATAATTGATTGGGTAATGGAAATTAACAAGCCTGGCAAAGAAACGTCTATTGTGTTTCTTTGAAATCTTTTTTGTTCCAATTTACAATAAAGATGTCTCTTGATCCGACTGTACACGATTTTAACAAAACCTTATTTTTATGTACAACTAAATAATAATAAAAAAACTTTATAACTTGTGTATTTTTATTATAAGGAAACCGATTTTTAATTGTAATAAAAATTGAGCAATACACTCTTGTTTTTTTTTATTCAATCGTGGTATTGGTGCAATATTATTCGTGTTGCCCACCGGTTTCTCCGAGAATCCACAAAACACAAGTCTGTCTAGTCACTGCAAAAAGGTAGCGATCCTCCCTATCTTGCCCGTAACTGGATGTAACATCTACTAGTGACGTAAATGGAAAACCTTGATTCCCTCGTTCTGACAAAGAAATACACGAGGAAATCGAAGCATTGTTTGATCTTTTTATGTCATCAGCTGCCACTGGATTGTAGATGTCTAATACTACAACATCGCTGCCACACTAAGTCAAGCTATCCGTGTTCGAGAGCCAACGTTGCGTCAACCGTCTGTGCTACGAGGGGAATGAATAAATAAAAAAATAATATTTAATTCGAGGTTGAATTATATTTATACAGTACTCTAAAATGAAATAATTAAAACGTTATAAACACCAGTTATGGTTGATGTCGAATGATGACGTAAATGGGAGACGTGGACAACGATTCGATTTCCGTTGCATAGTACATTGCAACGTATCGTGTAAGTAATCGTATATGTAAAACTAACCACATATTACCGGCTGATACTTAAATAAAACGGTACAAGCAGAGTCCGCTGCAGTTTTTTAGAAACAAACCTCGGAGACAATCTAAGGAAAGATCTTAAATAGAACTGCTTTGATTTGTTTCTTCCTTTGCAGTAGAAGAGATCCAGCAAAAAACTCAGATGTTAAATATAAACATTCAAGCTAAATTCTATGTACTTTGAACAATCCGGAATTCCATCATTAAGTTTACAGTGGTGTAAGCCCGAAAATGTTGAAAAACTTAAAGATATTCAACATTAATTAGATAGGCGATTAAAAGGAAATATAAATAAAATAGATTATTAAAAAAAAACTTCTATTTTAGCAATTCATCTATTTATACACATCTGCCAAATACTAGTCATAAGGCCAAGTAGTTCCTTGCGTATGACCTTTATATTTATCTTTGTATTTCAAGCCAGTGACAAGGGTTGAGCTCCTCGGAAAAGCGGTAATCCCATCGAATTTAGTGTCAGTATCTAAAAATACACCAAAGATAATTAATCAATTTACCTAAATTGTACCCTATTAAGACGCGAACCTGGATGGAATCGGTGATATTCGTACTGGATATGGAGATTTTTCGGCAGTTCCATGTTACGGAGCTTATCTAAAGGCATCGTGGTATTTACCGGAGTTGCGTAGAATTTACAGAGGTCATCTACAGTCTCTATGGCGTGGAGCAACGAATTAGGAATGCTGTGATTGAATTCATCGTTACAGGCGCTGAATAAAGCAAATCTAACATTTAGATCGCTTAATTTGGTTGTTTTTTCGATAGCCCCTAGCTTGTTTTGAATAATAGATTCTAGACGTGTTGATACGTCTTGTGGTGGAGTGTAATCTTTTTGTGGTCGCAGGAATCTAAAAAAAAATATATTTGTCTTAGTCTGTTATACAGGATAACACGGTTAAAAATAAATACGATTAGAAACACAAATTGTTTTGGTTATTTCGTGTAGGAAATGTTTATAAAAAGATCAGCAATCCAAAGAATGAAATGAATTTCTATTGTCACTGGCGACGCATAATTGCAAAACAAACTGGACATTAATCCGCAAGCTTTTAATGGTGCGATGAAGTATAAATAGATGTGTTATACGACATGAAAAATGAAGATTAGACTTCCACTGAGAACCATTTTAGCTTGAAATTGTAATAAACTAGCGGTTTTCAATGTATGTTTCATGAAATTGTGGAGTTCTCCGAAAAAAGGCAAATTTAAAATGGATTTCCAGAGCCTAATGGATTCAAGAAAGGGCAACACCGATTTTTTTCTAAACATCCACCTGCGTAACGCATTATTCTATTTTAACAATAATTAGATTAATTCAGATTACAAAATAAATCTTTTGATTGTATGTGTTTATGTGGAGATAGCATGGCCTGACCTCCTACTAGGTGCAACCAATTCTACTAAAATTCTAAATGTCTAAAAATTTGTCGCCTGTAGCCGTTTCAGTTTTTCTATAAAAATACAAAAATAATTGGATGAGCATAATAAATTTGAAGACATGCTTTTTATTGTTATTTGTTAGTAAACCTGAAAAGAAAAAAAATTGTAAAAAAAAGCAATATTCAATATCACTAGCCAATGCGACAGATTTCAACGCCTCCGAATTTCCTATACAGAAACATCTGAAAGCCAAAAGCTATATCTATGAAAAAGGAAAGTATATAAAAATTGCAAAACTCATTTAATTTGAAATAAATTTCAGTGATTGGTACTCTATTTATTTAATGTTTGATTAAATTCTGCAATTCTTCCCAGTTTATTATAATTGAATTAGCTCTTATAGTCTTTTGTAGACGAATGATGGAAGCTTAAATAATCGGGAAAAGAATAAATCGGAACAACCAAGTTACTCCAAAGATTGTAGATAACTACCTATAAATTAAGCTTCGTTTCCACAGAAATCGCAAACTAGTCAGCGTCAATCGTATACTGTAAAATCAGTCAGAAAACAGTTTCGGTTTTTTTATCCAACCGAATCGCGTCTGACTAGTTTGTGATTTCTGTTAGAATAAGCAGAAAAAAAATTGTACCATGTGAGGAATATTTAGCAAATTATATCAAAATAAATCTAGTTGATCATATTTGTCTCAACTTTATGTATATACAAATTTAAACTTTTACAGTAGTTAGTGAAAACTTGGGTTTTGACAAGGATCCAAAGATTCTACGACTAGAAAAGTTTGAGAACCGCTGCGATTTTTTTTTGCATCTATATGTATGCCTATAATATTTTATGATGTTAAGGTGGTAAACTTTCAATTTGTAAGCTAAACAGGCAAATGCTGTAAATTAGTGGGAAATGCGAAAATATTTAAGTGGAAGATAATGGTGCGCCCAAACGAATATTCAGGTAAAAGGACACAAAATGTTATTCTAGCATCTATTTGTAATGGATGTTTCGCAGTTTAATATCTACATTTAACCCTTTCGGCCATGGATGAAAACCAATGGAGAAAATTTTGAAATTTGCTGCGATTTTATTTGAAAAATTTTAATACTTTCAAAATTAATAATTCTTTTTATTCGTTTAGATGGCAGCATATATACTAAATTGAAAGAATACACCAAACCAGAAGTTTTCACTTGAAGAATTCTTTGCAATTGACCTTTTATTTCTTATTCTGACTTGTTTCTAAACGAGGTAGAAATGCCTTAATGATGTTTAAAAAGAATTACTAACAATCTTCGTTGGAAGCAAATTATTGTTGAATGTACAAGTTTGATATTTAAACAATAAATAATATCTTGAAAGGTTAATTTTTAACGTCTATATTCCGAAGGTTTGCTAAGCGTTCCGATATTGTACTGACGATATAGAGTTAGATGAAATAACCGTAGAAACTTTCCTATTGGGAAAAATCAATAGGAAAAAATCAAAATTTTAAAAATTAAAGCGATTCGGATTTCGTATTTTCACGCGCAGCATCAAATTTATTGACTCTGTATGGTCGCGCCGCCTACAGACCGATCGCCGAACTAACGATCGTAGAGAAAGCAAACGATGGTTCCCCGCACAAGTGCCAGTTCAATGCGGTTGCAGATTGAGTACACACCCTTTGGCCGCTAAGGATTGCGCTGAGGAATCAATTTTAGGAGGCACTTTCCTGTCGATTCCCTTCTTTTTCTCTGCTTTCGTCGCGTACCGACATACCAGCACCTAAAACACAATACACCCGTTACTATCTACAACAAAATTTCAACATTGTGGAAGGACGTGAGACGTGTGGTGCAACGTTAAAGCGGATAACGTTTTGGATATTATCGAATCGTAGTTATAGTGCGTGAGGAGTATTATGTTTCTGTGTATATGTGTAACAAACTTACGTTATAATTCCCGTTTTGCGGTAATTTAACTTGTCCCGTTTTCAAAACTCCATGCCTCACCAGCGCCGCCATCGTTCAACTAACGAAGACGTACGGATGAAGTAGCGACTTGGAATGATTTAGCGTGGTTTGTCAACGAAGGACCTCAAATTTACAACAGTTTTCAACATCTCTCGCTTCTAACTTCGGACGTTGTAAAACTGCCTGTACGCTTTTCTTTTTCGCCGATTGGTAGCGCTGAATCTAGTGTGGCTTGTTGTTTCCTCCGCCATTTTGCATCCGCGGATAGAAAGGTGAAATCTCTGTCAAATGTTGGCTTTAAAGGCCCCATTTTGAGTGTCTCCGACGTGTTGTGCGTGTTTACGTGCGTTGTGTGTACGAATAAAAAAACAGTGATAATGGATCAACCATGACGCACCCAAATCTACAAACCAACGGAGCTAGCTTGGAGGATTGCCACACTAATTTCTTCGCCTTGGTGAGTGCTACGTTTAGGTTTTACGCAAACACCCGCTCGAATTTCGCATACTTCCAATGTGTGTCACTTCGATATCGTCGTTTATTTTACAATAAAATGCGCCGAGGAAGTTTACTTCGGACGTACTAGTTTATATTAAAGTTGGGAAAAATAGAATAGGGAAAAGTGCGCCGAAAGAACTTTGACATGTTTCGCCTTTTGATTATATATATTTTTGTTTTATTTGTAAATCACCGTAATCTTTACTGACGCAATAAGATATTGATAACAATTTAGTACATGTACGTCGGCTTATTTATTTCAAACACGAATTCGTATTCTTCCGTTAAGGTTATGTAAAACAACATGAATGTAATGTAGATTCGGCTACAAGTGATTGTCAACAAGTTTGTTTGTATTGTTACCTCGATTGTGTTTACGTAGGCAATTATTTCTGCTTTCTTTCAAAGCAATCCATTTTTGACACAGTTTTTTTCGTGCAATTTTACCGTAAATTTGTGCAAATTTATTTCTTCGTGTTAATGGGATGTATTCGTAATTGTAGCTCATTTGAAACCTATTTGAATCGATAAAACCAACTGAATTCATGTAAAATAAGTATCGGAATAATGTGCGGGCGTAAAATATGTAAAGTTCTTTACGTATATCTTTCTCTTCGAAATGACTTTGCGCTGTTGCCAAGTCATCCCAAAACGTAACGGTCTCTATTCTTGAGCGTTTCTCTTCCACGGATATCTAGATCGCACGCTTATATTCTACGTTTTCTAGCTTGTTCGACCCGTCGGTCCTCTTGTTGTATTGTATGTTGTGTGGTTGTGTGTAATGTTCAACGACCTTGCTTTGCTTGGTATTATTTTCAGCTAATGTTCGCACCAGCACCTTTTGATTTTTTTTCCTCTTCTGCTAGATGGAATTTCCTTATATGTACAGTTTGAAGACAGGTTGTTGCTAGCGAATTCTCTGGATTCGTTTTCCAAAATCAGCCTATTAGATTTGGATTAAATTTAAATGTTTTAATTGAAATTGACTTTAGTAATTAACACATTTTTTTGTAAATTGATCGCGAGAAATCCAAACGAACAACATGCACTTGGATTTAATCTAAACTTTTAAAAATAAGCTTCAAAGTGATTGGTTAATTTGATAGTACTTTCTCATTCCAATTGGACAGATTTACAAATTAAAGAAATAAATTCTCTCGTTTCCATCTAAATTAGATAGTTGTGTAGACTGGAGTACTTCAAGGTTATTTCTAATTGCTGCTATTTAACCATTTTATTAACTTAAGGCTTTAAGATTTAAATAAAAGTGTTCACCTATTTTATAATAAAACAATTTTCAATCTAAACATTAAAAATCCTGTAGCTAAAATTGAAATAAAAAATTTCCTACTTATCGAAATTAGAAAATAAAGGATGTACGATGTTAAACGTATAGTCATTGTGTAAACATCGATAACGTATTTTTTTTTTACGTTACAAAAATTCTTGGCTGTAATCAATGTTTTGCATTCAAATATTTTTTTTACGTTTAGTAGCTGACAAGTTAGCGATAAGTAACAACACAACGACGGACAACAGTTTTGAATTATTATTTATAGAGCTTAGTCCAACGATAATTTCCTATTCTTTTCGCTGCAGTTTACTCCTCTTATCTAATTTACGGCTTGGAATTTTTTCAACGTTGTAGTCGTAGTCGAAGATATGGCCGTGTATGAATTCTAGTGCATATCATTATCTCTTTACATACTTCGTTTAATAGTAAATTGTTTATATTTTGCAAGATAATTAGAGTTGTTATCAGCTAGTTCAGCAGATGGCATTGCAAGTATGTAAACACTTATAATAATTCTTGTAACTATACTTATCAACTTTAAACTTGTAATTCAGGTGATTGTAGAAAGCTGATCACGTTTTGGATATCACATTAATTTTTTTACGTCATCCAAATCTGTTTTCTGTTATCTGATTTGCAAATAGATGTCGTGTGACAGTTAACGACTATGTGCAAATTGTACGAGCAAATTTTTTTTATTATATCAGTGTGTATAGATTGAGATATTTACTTTGAGTTATGTGAATCGGGACGCCCCGAGGATACCAGATTAAGTTAAAGCTGTATTCTTGTATGATTTATATTTTAAAATGTTCAAATTAGATTTACTGATATTACTTACTATTGCGATCTGTGTTAACAGACCGGGAAATGAGAAACATTCATGAACTTGTGAAAAATCGTGATATATCCTCAGAAATTATATTTTACATTTAAATAGGGGTTCATTCGTATTTTATTTAATAACAAAAAATTATTTTATTCGGATCGGACTAGTTTGTTCACTTGTTAGGAATTATTTTTACACTAATGCAAGCGTCTCCAAGGTTTTGTGGGAACTACGCATGCGCTCATAGAGTAAGTTAGTAGATACCGTACAACAGGCGCACACGCACATAGCATTAACGTATTTTTCGTAAAATAAACAAAGAAAATACATGAATTTAGTTTTATTTGGACTACTAACACCATAATTTCTTTCCTGATTAACATGGCAAATTTACGTAACCATCACTGCATTCTTTGATTATTATTCTTGAATTATTGCGGTAGTAGAACAACAAAACGTACACGCTTTTCTAAATATTTTTTTTTATTCGCACGCTATTTGTGTTCGTAGAAAGATTTATGGCACATGAATTTATTCATAAAATGATTCCGAATTCAAAGCTAACGGAAACATTGTTGCCCATTGCTGAATTTTAATTTTCTTGCTTTGTAATACACCAATAATTTTGTGGTTGATTTAAGTTGGAAGTTCTGTCAATAAAGGATATAATCACAAATTTCTTAACGTTATGCATGCGAATATGACCTTGTTGTCAGACTCATCAACTTAAATCGACTGCGAATTTAAAAACATATTTAGTGGGTAGCTTGAAATAACAAATATGTGTTATGGTTAGAAACAGATTAAAATAGATTGGAAAATAGACATGTGGTCAAAATTTGACATCGAAATTCAGTGTTCAATAGCAGTTTCTAATGGAATTTCATGGATTACCTCCAATTAATATTATATCTTCAGCAATGATGTCATATGAATTCCCCATTTATTAGAAAACCCTGAATTAAGGGTTTTTCTGTAGCAATTGTTCATAATTAGAAAAGATTAGAAAAAAATAATTTAAAATTTCCGTATTTCTCTTGAGAACTTGTTATTTCATAAGATTATAGTTATTTTAGGTTTTAGTGAAAATTTTTCAAACATAGAAACCTTTATCATTGTTCGGGATTTTTTTTTTGAAAAGTTATAAACTAATCAAAAGATTGTGTTAAGTTATAGTTAGTTGAGAAGCCTGCAAAAAGTGTCTCGAACTTATAAAAATTCCACATTAGTCATCATTTAGATAGACATCAATCTTATTAATTAAATATGTAACTATCAAAACGTAACCACAAATATTCCATTCATCCAGCGGAATTGTTAAAAAATTATTAAAAGATTTATTTTTTTTTTTATTATTTATACAACCATTTTTATTGATTTGCAATAAAACCACCCTACCAGGAAGAAATAGCCATAAAAATCGCGATTTAGCACGAATACTTCTTTGTGATTTCCTGTAGCTACTAGCCGATAATCTGTGTTTTAACATCGCGGTTCTATAACTAGATATGCACATTTCTGCACCGCTGATAGAAACACGCGTTCAGCACTAGTGGCATTCGGCAGTGATACTACTGTACACACAAATGTTCCGCATGCCTACGATTGACATTGACGTATGCGGCAAACGTTCGCGATTTGGCAACGTTGCGCCTTCGAACCGTGGTGACAGGAGAGTAGCAACGTGTACAGTCCCAGTTACAAGTGCAGCTGGTCCGTCAAGTCTGCTCGCCGGTTGAATCGCTTCGTTCGGCTTCGGTAGCGGCGCTTTTCTATTTAGGCCTACTTTGATGGGATATTCTACGCTAGGCCGTAGTACCAGGTGTGTCGGTAATTCTTTTCCGGTTTTTTCGCTAAAGAAAACACGTTACTTAGAATGGATAGTTAAAATTTATTTATTCAAAGTATTGGCCATTTGATTCTATACATTTTGTCCATCTCTCAGGCAATTTATGAATGCCATTCCAAAAGAACAGTTCCTCCTTTGAGCTAAACCATTCATCGAGCCATTTTTTAACTTCTTCGAAATTGGCGAAGTGCTGCTCTGCAAGCGCGTGCCCCATCGATGCGAAAAGGTGGTAGTCGGATGGAGCCAGGTCTGGAGAGTACGGCGGGTGCGATAAAACTTCCCATCCAAGTGATTTCAACATTTCTTTGACTGGTTTTGCTGTATGAGACGGCGCGTTGTCATGTTGCAAAATCACTTTATCATGTCTTTCAGCGTATTGTGGACGTTTTTCGATCAATGCACAGTTCAAATTGATCATTTGTTGTCGGTAGCGATCACTATTAACTGTTTCTCCCGGTTTCAACAGTTCATAATATACGACACCAATCTGGTCCCACCAGACACAGAGCATGGTCTTGCGACCAAAGCGATTTGGCCTTGCAGTCGATGGGCCAGCTTCGCCAGGTGATAACCATGATTTTTTTCGCTTGGGATTTTCGAAATAAATCCATTTTTCATCACCCGTTACTATTCGATGCAGAAATGACTTCCTTTCATACCTTTGAAGCAGAATTTCACTAACGATTTTTCGATTTTCCATTTGTCTGTCATTCAATTCATGTGGCACCCATCTCCCCATCTTTTGGATCTTTCCCATAGCTTGTAATCGTTCACAAATTGCTACTCGGCCCACATTCAACTTTTCTGCTAATTGTTTTTGAGTTTGTGTTGAGTCTTCATTCAATAGCTCCTGCAATTCCGCGTCTTCAAACGTTTTCGGCCTACCAGGACGTTCTTTATCTTGAACGTTGAAATCACCACATTTGAATTGTCGAAACCACGTTTCACATGTTCTTATGGTTGGAGCATGCTCACCGTAAGTCTCTACTAGCAAACAATGACTTTCAGCGGCTTTTTTCTTTTGATGAAACAAGAAAAGTAATGCGTGCCGCAAATGCTCGTTTTCAGGCACAAAACTCGACATTTTCAAAAAATTATAAATCTATAACGCTGTTATTTTGGCGGAACGTAACTTGTGTAGTTTTAAGGTTAATGTCAGTAGAATAAAATTACATATGTATCAAATCATAACATTTCATACTTATGGCCAGTGACATCTGCCGGAAAAACCGGAAAGGAATTACCGACACACCTGGTAGAGAGCTGTAAACTATAACGAGATGTATTTTTTTTTCTTTTTTCGGGGAGGGCGAGTCACTAAGAGCGGTTGTAGGTTAAATAAGCGATGGAGTGTTGCTAATGGGGATCGCTTAAATACGTTGGTCGTGTTGGGTGCTTTTTTTTTCAAGAATGCATGCAGGAGGAGGAAGCCGCGACACCAGGTGTTTTAATATTTCGTCAGACGTACACTGTAACATGGTTTTTCCTTTTTTTTGTGTTTAGGTTGGGATGTATTATATTTGAGTCTCGTCTTTTAAAAGCCAATTGTATTGAATTACATCGCTTTAAAACGTTTATTGGGAAAGGTAATTTTGGTATGTGATGGGAATCTGTGTCTTCAAATTTTCCAGAAGGTTTTAAGTTTACGTCAGCTTCTTTATTTGCTAATAATGTAGCTGGTGTCCTTCGGAAACAATGACTTTCTCTCTATATATAGATATCTGCCTTCCTTCTCAATAGCATCAGCCGACCAGAAATTAATTAATAAACAAAATCACCTTCTCTCATATCTTTTCTACCTTCAGGCATCGACAACTTTAGAAATGGTTCCAGGAGGCTTACATTTGTTGCATTTTATTGAAGTAACCGTAATAGTAGCAGGAGATCAAAGCATTGAGTCAGTGACGTTTATTAAGCTAGCGTAGCTATTTTATAAGTCCAGCTTCAAACAAGTTGCATATTTTGTTACTAATTTGTTACCAAAAAATTGATTTTGTTGCTCCAGCCGTTTCCGAGAGAACGGTGGCTATGTTAGCTTAATATTAAGCTAGTATAGCCACTCCCTGTAACTTTTGATCCACTGCAGATATCAATATGAACTAAACGGCATGTTTTGCTGTTAATTTTTTACCAAAGAATTGATCTTGTCTCTGCAATAGTTTTCGAGAAACCATGGCTAGGCTAGCATATTAAGCTAGCGTAACCACTCATTGTAACTGCTGAGTCCCTCCAGACTTGCTGCTGCTTGTTGTTATTTTGTTGCTAATTTATTATCCAAGAACAGTAGCAACAAAGCCTATTCTTAGGTAAAAAAATTCGCAATAAATTAGCATCAAAATATGCCCTTTAGTTCGTGTTATATTTGCAGTGACTCAAAAGTTACAGTGAGTGGCTATGTTAGCTCCATATGCTATCTTAGTCATCGTTTATTGGAAACGATTGGAGTTTCATGGGTAACAAATTAGCAACAAAATATGCAACTGGTTTAATGGTCGGCTTATGGAGTGGCTACGCCAGCTTAATAGACATGAGTTGTTTCAGGTTACGTATACGTATATGTAAAATTGAATTAGATAGGACAACTAGTTAGGAGATTCAAAGAAGGGATTCAATGATGGGAGAAATGTAAAAAAAAATACTCTGCCACGCAGAATATTTCCTAAAAATCAGAGATTCGATAATGGTTTATAATTACTCTACCATGTACAATATTTCTTGCAAACTTGTCTTTAATCCAAACACATAACACACTTCAGTAAAATTGATGTTCCAACGAAGTTTTGAGCAATAGGACAGTTTAAATTTGAAGAGTTATTGAAAATTACGCCCTATTGCTCAGGGTTTTGTTGGAACATTCAAGTTTTATGTTGTTTTGGTTGAAAGATTCTTCACAGATGTTTAGAGGAATATTGTACCTGCTAAAAAGAATTTTTTTTAGTTGATTGAAAGTAACCTTGAAATGTGTTTTTAGTTTTTCTTTGCAAGGCCAAGTGAAGGTGCTAGGATGTAAAGGAAAGAAAATAGCTTTTTAGTTTTTTTATTTTTTAAAGGTCTCAAACGTCATTTGTCCAGGTCCATTTTCTCTTCGAGTTCATAACAAAATTTAGCAACTTCGCTAAATTTAAACCTGCTCTGTATCTCAAATAATAGGCGAGATTGCCTTGATGAGGGTCGTTAATGAATTAACCCGATTTGATCACAATAAAACACGATGGAAGTCATCTGTAACCGAGTTACAATAATCTAAGTCACAATTAAATAAATGTGCGTAATTACCATAAGTTATGTTTTTGTGTTATCATATGTTACATATTAATTCGTATTAAGTACGTTTCTGTAAGACTCAATAAAAGTATGCCTGACCTAATTGTAATGTCCTTTGTGTGTCATTATCATTAATGTTGAGGAATACGAATATCTAATAGTAAAGCGTTGATTGCGGAAAAGTCTAAATTTGGTATGCTAATTAGACAAAAAAACTAATTAAATACTTTTAAACAAATACCCCACATCCAATCCAACTTTGAGATTCGTGTTACGTCTATATATGTCACCTGTTTTAAATATCGAAAGTGTAACCTGAAAAAACAACACAGCAGCAATAAAACGTAGCAAGACCAGTTTTATTTATTACAGTTTCATTCTTTTTTTTCTTGGTTATTATTACTATTTTATTTTGCTTACGGTAAACTTAGAACTGGTAAACCTGTAATCGATATTCATTCTTTCATCCTCTTTGCACATTCCTATTATTACACAACAAACACAATAGAAGGCCTTGGACGATGCGATTTTGTTTTATTTTTACTGTAATCCACAGAGCAAAGGAACACCGGTTGCGCGAAGTAACCTTAAACTTGACTATTCGACAAATATTTGTCACTTTTAGCTGCTCGTTAATTTGACAGGTCATCTCCTACACGGTCAATTTGTTTTAGGTATTTGTTTGGCAACGTTGAAAATGTGATTTTGATCGTTTTCTTCGTTCACAGAAGAAAGTACGTATGTCTATCTTCGTCATTTCAAAATGCAGTTAGATGTTAATCCGTTTAACAAGCACACCTGTTAGATTTCTCTTGTATTGTTTCTATTTCTTGAACGTGGATTTTAGCGTGGTTCACCTTGAATATTGATATTTATTGGTTCTTCAATTGTTTATACTATTAAGACGTTTGGTTTTTATGTTATTTGGTGTACGCAAGGATTGTTTTGGAAAGTGAGGTGTTTTATTGTTTAGAAAATGATTTTGATTCAGAAATAAAGCGTTTTTTTTTGCGAAAAATATTTTACTGATAATTTCCTAAGAGTCTTTGTTTGTCGAATCTGTAAACTGTAGATGTACATCCTTTTCTAATATTTATTGCCCTTGTGCCTGTAACAACCGTACATATTAGTTAACTATTGGCACAGGGTTGTAGGGCAATTCATGTAATCAGCAAGATGAATAAATGAATGTTATGTATTAGATTCTTTTAATCAGTGCGGTTATACATCATTTATGGTCCGCCGAAGCTTTCACACGCGTCATCAATATCGCAATACAATCCTTGGGTTATTTATATTACAGAAGAACCATGCTCTTCCAAATTATCGTTGAGTCCCTTAAAAGTATTTAGAGAAGGCCGACGGACAATGGGCAAATTTACTAATTTAGGTGGACACAAGTCATCAAAAGTTTCCGGATATAGGATGTTGTTATTATTAGTTGGAAAGGCGCAGGGTAATATTATTCTGTACTTGACCTTCTTTACAAATAGTAAAATGAATGTTCATGCAACTATGTAGATGTCTATTAAGCTGGCGTAGCCACTTCATAAGCCCACCAGAAAACCAGTTATATATGTTGTTGCTAATCTGTTACCCAAGAATTGAGTTTAGCTAGGCACCGTTTTCTTGGAAACGGCTGGAGCAACAAAGTCAATTCTGGGGTAGCGAATTACCAACAAAATAAGCTGTTTAGTTTGTATTAATTCTACTATGGGTCAAAAGTTACAGAGGGTGGCTACGCTGGCTGAATATTAAGCTTGTGTAGCACCGTTTTCTCGGAAACGACTGGAACGACAAAATGAATTCTTGGATACCAAATCAGCAAGAAAATATACAACTGGTTTGTTTGTGGGTTTATGGAGTGGGTATGCCAGCCTAATAGGCAAAAAAAAACAAAAAGCTCATTCATCCCCATACTAAACTTTGGAAAAAAAGCTGTTTATTGTTCAGACGTGTGTACCTTATTTTAGGATTTGCTCTGTAATTTATCCCCATACGGTTATTTAATATATATATATATATATATATATATATATAAAACAATATAAACGTAAGAAAATGTCCAATCTTGTGTTTTAAGAAAACTGGAAAGTCACATTCTCTTTGATTCTAAACCAAATGCAGTGTTTTTGCTACACTTCTTTATTTTGGAAGCAAATAGTCAATTCAAATTTGTTCAATTACTGGTACTGAAACTTACTTTAGTATTATACACTATCTGTTTACTACGATATTATCTTAATTTGAAATTGCACTTTAGTTAAATTGAAAACAAGTTTGTTTTTCTCTAAAATACGTATCTAAACATTTCTCTTAATAATAAGCTTTAGTATCCCTAAAGCCCGCTCATTTTTTTACTAATTTGAAATACGTTTATTATTCTCTATCAAGTTTAGTTTCTTCAAAGTATTCTTGATTGATGAATCTAAGGGTTTCTACTTTATTTTATAATAAATTAAAGGCACTGCAGCATTTGCATATAAATGTTTTTAATTAGTTTGCAATTTAGATGTCACAACCAGATAAAGAATTCAGTTAATTGATAATTGCTGATTAAAGTATTGCACAGCGACAGTAGCAACAGTTACTTACAGGGAACAATGACGTGACAGAGGATATTAATAGACAGCAGCCTTGCCTTTATTTGAGTAACTAAATTAATATCGGTAAAATATGGAGCTGTTCTACATGAAAATATACTGTTTGGTTTTGCTTCTCAGGGCCAGAATTCCATTATTATGAATTCAATATCTGCAGAAGAAAGGTTTAAGCCACAACAAATTTACGAAAATACGAGCGATGATGCTCCTTCACATTAGGTAGTGAACAATATGTCTCCGGAATTTCGATGGAGAGAACAACTTGCGAACATGCAAAAGATGTTTCGACCGCAAACTGTGTGCATTCAAGAAAATATTCTTTGTGTCTGTGACTTGATTAAACAAAATCGTCAGTTAACTACTAGACGTTTAGTAGAGATAGCAAACATTTCGGATGGTACAATTGGAACAATAATCATTGACTCTTTGAGATTATAAGGTGGTTATCTGTAAGTTTATGCTCGAGCAAAAGCGAACGAGAGTCACTACCTTCGAAGCGAATTTGACTTTGTTTAACAGAAATGTATAAAATCTATAAAAAATTCTGGCTCGGTTTGTTAAAACAAACAAGAAAGCATCTTTCATCTATTCACCCACTTTTGTTTAATGCCTACGTTTTGCAGCTGTATTTTACCATTTTACCCTTTCATATTATCTTTCTTCATGCGACGTCACTATTAGGTTCTGGTTTTCACTTTGTGTATCACCCATAATCATATACGTATACGGTGTTTTCATTTATCACCAGTCGATACTTATTTGGTTCTGCTTGTAACTTTTCCATTATTTTTTTAACTCTTTTTAGTTTTGATTCAATAGTATGGTGAATCCCCTGTCTGAACCCTCTAAATATATAATGGTGCACCCGGTCTCTCCTATATTTATTTTTTCTGAAAATAATTTATATAATTCTTGAGTCAGTGTAATATACTTTAAATTATATTTAAGAATAAATTATATCTTATGGTTCCGAGATACTTACGAAAATTCACAAATTGTGCAAATTGTTGGAGGGAGCTGTACCCCAAAATCGGGCGATTCAGCTTCTAAAAAATGTATTGTTCTTATACGAAGATTCAGTCTCTGGAACTAACAGTATCTGTTTGCTTATTCTTTCTGATTTGACCGCGAATAAAATATTCTATTCCTGACATTTTTATCCCAACCACAATTTATGTAGTATGTTGTAAAATTCTTTCTTGGTGCTGATTCTTGGAAAAATACAATTGGCGTCTCTAAAGATTGATGTAATATTTTCATTCATAAAACGTTTTGAATGCTTTAAATTTTTCTGTTATTAAAAGCGATCTTCTGCGCAAAGTAGGTGTATTAAAACAAGCGTACAGAAATAATTTAGTTCATTATCTACCAAGTAGGTCATGGTCTAAGAGCGCGCTGTAATACAGTTTTGTAGCAAAGCGTTGCATGCATTGGGTTCACTTGCATGATCTTCGAATGTAGGTTATTGTTTTTAAGTGAATTATATGGTCTTTGTTGCTTTTCTGTGTCACGGGGCTAAATAAAAGGAGTTTAATTTGATCTAACGAAAAGATTTTAAAGCCATTTTCTTTTTAAATTCAAAAAATAAATACTTTCTCGTCACTTTTATACTAAATATAGCTCAAATATTTCAAGTGTGTTTGGTTTGCGTTATTCAAAAACAAATACTCTCAACTCGAATACTTCAACAAAATAATTAAACGCTTGCATACCACACACGTACATCGCATTCCAACGATGGCTATATTTTCAACGATTTGTCTGGATTTTATTAATAGATTACCATCAGAGAATACGTTGCAATAGAAAAGATTGCCTCCTGCAAAATGCTCGAGTTCAAACACATTTAATCTTATGCAATCGATCGAACGTATAGGGTCATTCAAAAGTAAATTCCCAGTTTGAAACGGCCTACGTAATCCTTACTAATTATATTATCACCAACTGTGCTCGTTGCAATGCCCTTTCCATTATTGCCTATGTGGAATGGAGCACAGTCTCGCGTACATGTGTTGTTCGATATATTCTTAATACGTTGGTATACTATCTGTTGGATTCGTAGTGGTTGAGACCAATACGAACCCGTAGCGGCAAAAAATTATAACAAGAACTATCGATTGAAAATTGCTGTCAGTAATTAGACTACTAGAAAACTAAGTGATCATAACAACAAAAATCAAACGACTGTACATAGAAAAAAAAACAATTCCTTTAAACCATGATATTTACGCGAAACCAAATCGGTAATATATAGAAAACATAGAACCCCTTCAAACACGGAACTTACTTTTGAATAACCCTATGTATTGAGAATCGGTAGCGATGGGATTTCCTGTTTTAACTTTAAGAATACACTTACTGGCATACTAATTGTCAATACATCTCTATTGTAGGCTCGTTGCACGGAGATTTGCATGTTTAATACAGTCAACATTGTACTGGTAATTAATATGCCTTTGTGATGTGAATATTACGAGGCAATATAAATAAGATTGTCAGCAAGATATTATGACGTTGTATGTTGTGTAACATTTTATTTTTTTCCAAAGTAAATCAATAAAAGATTGTATTTCTGTGGGTTTTTACAAGTCTTTATGCAATGTTTCTAAGTAGATATTCGAGGATTGTTCAATGGGCACACTTTGCAGGTTGTATAACAATTTTATTTATTATTTGTGTTGCATTGGAGCAATAAACTATGTATCAACGTAAATGTTGGTAGGTACTGGGACCTCCACAATCTAAAAAGAACCACAACGTGGTACATCTGGAGATTCTGCACGTTTTCACTGCATATTGTTACGTTTGTATGCTGGTTTGTAGTGATAATACCCAGATTTATAATTGCCAACAATTGGCGTAGAAAGATATTATTTTGATGTTGACATTGCGCATCAGATGTTGTAGCGATAAAAGCTGTAGATGAATGATTTTATTCATCAATAAGTAATCGCAAAATCCGCTGGGTATGTAAAAGTGCAATAAAGAACGCATTTGTTTTGAAAAGTACATACAGAGTAAGAGAAAAGTACTCTTTGTAGTCCACATAATTTGATATAAAGATAATTATATGGACGATAGCATAGCATGGTAAATACTTGTGTCAAGCAACTGTTTTGCATTTATTTCTTGACATAATTTCCTTATAGCTCTATATACTTGGTCTAGTAGTGCTTTTTAAGCTTTTTAAGATAGATAGTTTTTTTCTTCTTTAAATGGACCCTTTTTCTCTTTAGTTCAGCGTCGAGTCGGTGGAATAAACTGATATAGTACTGTCCCGTGATTGTTCTTCTCTTCAAATAATCACCTTTCTACTAATCAGATTTTGGCTAATGGAATCATCTTTGCCTCTCAAAGGAGGTAAAGATGGTTTCATGCACCAAAGTGCACGTTCGCCTGGAAGAGTCTATTTTACTGATTAGCCTTTGGTTTTTGGGGCGTGGTGATGTATCCACCTCTCACCTACAGAAGCTCACTTGTATTGCTCTTAAACATGTCTGAGCATTGCTTTGAAGTTATTACGCGATTTCGTTTTTGATCAAGCCACCAGATGCGGCACTTATCCCACCAACAGCTTTCGTAATACTCAATCTTTCGTTGATGTTTTGCACACGCTCAGTTGAGATATTTACCATATTAACAACCCCTCTAACCTTCACCCGGTGGTTGGCTAACATGACATATTGTTCGTAGTCACCTCAATAACGGGACGAGCTAGCCGTTCCTCGTCAAAGACGGACGCTCGGCCATGCTTAAATTCTTTAAACCAGTGTCTGAGTAATCATCGAAGGTGCACGGTCCTTATAAACTTTGATTCCTTTTTGATTACTGCATATGTTTTCCCATCCAAAAAAATAAATAAAATCACTGTATTACTCATTTTCCATAAATATATAAACTTACTCACTTTCAACAGATCCCAAAACTACAAACCTCGACTAAATATGTATCTTTAAACACGGGCAGTTCTCATGCCATCCCCATATGCCTTTTCTGTTTGGTTGTTACGACTACTTTTTTCTTTATATTTTAAAAGATTCCGACTCTTTGGCTAAGTGCAATATAGCTCTTCTTGGCAATTTAATTTTATTTTCATGTCAAATGTCTAACAATTTTATAGTAAGAGTGAAACGGGTATTGGTAACCTGCTTTTGAAAAGTCCAGTTTTGATAGGATATAGGTCTACATCGATTATAATGAGGGCGTACTACAGTCTATCAGGTATCAGGATATATTTCTTCTTAAATGTGTCGCTCAGTTCGTAAATGAGAATCAGAAAGTTTTGAATTCCGCATCAAATTAAACTTTCTTCAAAAAGTCCTCGCGAGATTTCAGCGGAACCTTGGGGTTCTGCGATAGGATATAATTTGGGATGGATATTTACATTTGACAATGTTAAGTTCATTAAAAAGAAGATTGTTCAAATTATTCTCGGAGATGATTTGATTCTAACAAATTTTGGGATAATCATTATCTTGTTAATTAAAAACGAACTTGTGTCTCCAATTAATTCTTGCCAGTTAGTTACAATTTCCGGAAACTTACAAGAGCTCCTCTGTTTTTCTTACTTCGTTTTAATTAATTAGCCAGTTATCCCGTGTCCAAAACAAATACATGAAATTAAAAAAGTTTAGGACACCGCAAAGCAAATACTTTATGATTCTCAATGTAAATCAAATAAATTCAAAATAAATCCTTTTTTTTTCTTTTTAGAAGGTTCCAGAAAATGGAAAGGAAATGACAACAATCGCCGATATAGAGTTTTTATGCATAATTGGCATTTTTTACCATTCAGATCGTTTATTGAATCGTACAGCATTCTCTCAGAAAATCGGCGAGATTCGTTTTCAAGGCCATTACTAATGAGGTCGTTAAATATTCCCTCTCTCAGTTCTCGTGCTTTTCTCTGCTCCTTTACATTGGTCCTACTTGATTTGGGCGACAGCTGGAGCAACAACATCAACGCATGGTGTAGCGTGTTAGTTTAATAGTGTTACCTGTTTGCTTTCTCTTGTATGCAAGCGTGTGGATTAGTGTGGTAGAAGTCTTTTAGTATAGAGATACATACTATACGATTTCGCGTTGTAATAGTGCATGGAGTGATATAAAATTAATGTTTGAGCATTTTAAAAACGAATAGTCCTGCGAATAATTTTATTCATAAAAAGCGTTCACGTGATTGCTTTAGCAATAGTGATTTCGGGAATTTAATTATGTGTTGCCACAGAAAGGTTATTTTATTACATTATTTCAGAAGTGTTGCTCTGAAAGATAATATCAATCTGAAATTGGGTGAAACGAAAACAAACACTCTTATTACGTTAGAGCATAAGAGACACAGTTTTTTTTTAAGGAATAGCTTAGTACAGTGGTTCTCAAAGTATACCGAGCAACTCTGGGGTTTCGTTGAAGTCAAACTTAGGATGGAATTCAAAACTTTCAAAATTTTCCGTCCCAGCATAAGCATTTCTATCCACTTGCTTAACACGCATGCAAGAACGCATTTCACCATTTTAATAATAATCAGAAACTTGTTTGATTGGGGGTGAAACACCCTAAACAGGTTTCTTACGTTCAAAAAGTAAAATTGTATGTTGATATGGTGACCGACTAATTTAGTCTTCAACAATATATAATTTCCCGAACTATGTAATAAATAAATATTTCAACAACTGTTCATGTTCAACTAAACATTTCCACGCTAAAATGTCAATGTACTAGAAGATAATTTGCCACCGTACCCAATTCACTCGATTTAACTCCCTTTAATACTTAATTGCATCAGCGGTTGTAAAAAACTTCCAAGACATTTGAGGAGAAAGCAATCGCAGTTATCTTAATCTCTTCTAGCAATTTTTAGAAGCAGTTAAAATGTGTAGAAAAGTGTGCACATTTTTCTTTGTATGTCATCTTCCTGTTAAGATTTTTTAAGTCCACACATGGTGTTGGTAATCGCAGGTTAATACTGTTCAATAATAGTCTTATCTAGTTGTTGATAAGCGTTAAGTACAAGGCGCTTTTTTGTTGTGTATATGATAAGTGTTATCGAGACGCATTTTATCTATATATGAGAAATCGGTATAGATATGACCTTCACAAAAATGTGAGCATTATGTACACACTGTCATTTGCGGAAGTGTATAAATATTTTGAGCGATTTAAGTTTGATATGCGTTTTTGTTTTAATTCAAACTATCTTTAAATAGTTTCCAATAACTACATTATTGCAACTATTGCAAATCAAGTCAATATGTGAGACAGTAGATGAAAACCCAAACCCCAAAGGTTTACCAACGAACAATTAGGGATACCAAATACAGTTGGCCCAACCCAGCAGATTGCCTTTTGGCCAAGTGGTTGAATCCGGTATCTTTTTTTTAGTGCGATGATGGGCCAACTGGATGTATAAGCTCTTAAAGCTTGTCATAACCTCAGAAGTCTTTTTAGTGTGTAAAGTGTTTCATGGCCTTGTTACTATCACCCCCTCATCGTAGACGGTGAACCGCACGCAGTTAATTGCGAATGGTGACTCCATAGTGTAACGGATCCACTAAGAAATTTTTTTAATCCTAGCGGGACTCGAACACAGCGCTTAACTCTGCCCAGTTAACTGCAGTCTGTCTTGCTACTGGGCTACCGACCCGTTTAATAATGTAATTTTTTTCTGTTAACACCTCACTTGAGTAGCTCGTAAACATCTACTACATATATTGGAATAACATTTAATTCATATGTAACATATGTTAAATGCCTTTCGTATTGTCAAAATTGTCAAAGCTTTATCAGAAGCATCATTTTTTTTTATTTAGACGCCAGACAATCGTAAAAAATAAGTTTTTCAATATATTTCAACTAATGATTTGATTGAATTTGAGTTTTTATTGATTTTTAAGGGCGTTAATTCTTGTATCTGCACAGTTATTTAATGTATGGATTAATTATAAAACAATTGACTGTACATATAAAGTTTATACGCACCCGATTTTGAACCATACAAAATTGCCCTTAGAATTGGAAACCAAGTTAAATATTGGGAGCGTTATATATTTTTCGATCCAATATTCATTCATTTGCGAACTGTTAATTCCTTAGTATTTTTTTGTTTATTTTGGTTAACTGCTACGAGTTTTTAAAGTTGGTAAGCAGATGACATTTTTGAAAATATGTTTTGAAAGACTTACTTTATTAATTCAATGTTAAACCTCAAAGCTACCGCAGTATCCCATACACCCGAAAAAATGTGGAAAGAATGGATTTACATTCCCCAAAAGGTAGGTACTCTCTTTTACACCTTACCAACAACGCGGGAATAAACAGGTTTACACAAATGAATCTCTCCAGTACAATCGACATCTAATCCAACCCGTTTACCATCGGTACACAACAGAATCTGGCCAAAGAGCGACTCTACGTCTTCTTTTACGTATCGTTTCAATGCGGTCTTTTGTCTTCTTCTGTTCTTTAAGACATTTCGCCGCACACGACTTTATCGATAGCATGCGGGCGGGAAATGCTTTTCTACCTGTACCGTTGTTGTAAAACACGAAGCGAAATCGTTTTCGAGATCTTTTCGGGTTTTGCGTGTTCTGACAAAAATAATTCATGTATGAATCTGTCTTCTTAATGTTTTGGCAGTATATCAGAATAGTTGTGTATCATAAAGGTTACTAGTTGCTTTCTGTCATAATCATTCTTTAGATTTTTTACCGTGTATTTACATCCAAGTACCTGCTCAATATTGTTATATGCGGATCTTAAAATTGCAAATGTACCCGTGACTTTATTAACGTTTCCATTTAACAATATCTAATAAGAATTATTAAGCGGTTGACCGCCTATATGAAATACAAGTAACTATTGCATATATCTAGCACACCAGGTATTCACTTAATGTTATGAGTATGTAATTAAAACAGGAGAAATGTCAAATATAGTAAAAGCCAAAGTAAATGGCGCATTATTACGTTTATTTACCAACAATTCATATTGATTTGTACAATAATTATAGTAATAATGTGAATTGACGTTATCGATATACATACATATGTTAATTGTTCCCTGAAAAAATTGCTTGTATACCTGTGTTATTTAGGTATATTGTTTTAATATATAAAACAAATCCTATCTGTTATACAAACATATTTTCGAGTACACCAAAACCAATTTGAAATGGGAAACTAGCGTGTTCCAGGCCGACCATTAAGCAAAGAAATCTGGTCTGAAATATTTTAGAACCAGCTGCTCTTGACATGGTTAATATTATGCTGGGAGAATCGGCGGGAAAATTTATTTCAAATGTACCTTTCTCCAACAACACTATTAGTCGAAGAAATGGCGGATTCTTCGACTAATTGTGTTATTCCATCATATAGCTCAGGATATCAACGATCAACTAATAGAGAAGATGAGAGGCACGGGGTTTGGTCTGCAACTTGACGAGGCTACTGACAGTAACAGCAAAGTACCGCATGCTCTGTGGACCCATTGCATCATCAATAGGAAAGCACTTGCACAAAGTCGATAAATCAGCTGAATTTGATATGTGTGGTAGACGTAGTAAACTACATAAAAACTAGACCACCACAGCGGCTTTCACGTAAACCTGTTAGACCACCGCGGGCTGATTAAATTTGGAAACCCCTGAATTATAAACAACCCAGCAAACAGAACATATTGAAATATATAATATTTTTCGCAAATCACTGTGTGAAATAACGGATTCCTAGAATGAACGTCGCTTTACCCCAGCATAACGTACCAGCGCAAGAAAGTAGATTGCGAACACCTATCGTGCATGTCTGCATATATTCTGATGTATTTCTTTAGCGAAGCTGTAGTTATATAATAGCCCCGGTAATGCCGAGGTGTTGCTGTTGCTTACAGGCCGTGTGTTCCATCGTCAGAGACGCCCATAGTTTGTAAAACGATTTGTAGCTCGCATAGGGTTCAATGGAATACAAAGAGCCAGTCTCTTTATGGTCATAAAACAGGCGGGAGTCTTACGCATGCGTCTGCTCAGACCGTACTTTTTACGGTTTTCTTTTTTTTTTTCTGTAACTACGTAAATAATTACTTATTTATAAGCAAATGCTTTGTGGGAGGACGGAACTACACATTAAAAATTGGGGAAAAGAATGTAGAAATAAAAGATCTTTTTTATACTTTGAATACTTTGTGAATATCCTAGACACTTACAAAGTTGTTTTTTGACTCCTACCTCAACCCAACAAACATTCGGGTAATTGCCGATATCATCCAGCTGGCATGAAAAAAGATTTGTTATGTTTACCCTAATATCGGTTATACGAAGCACGTTTTGGCGTTCCTTACCTAAAATCCTTAGTTTTAATGTTTATGTATTTTCTATATCTTCAACTTCTGTTGTACACAGAGGTATATTTTAAATTGACGTTATATTTCAACATTTTCAAAAATTCCCTAAAGGGATTAGACATGTGAAAAACTATGTTGCGCTATGGTTTTTTTTATTTTAAATATACTTACTGCAACTTCCTAAAATCAATTATTAATCTACCAACTTTTAATACAGATATGAAAATTACCTATATTTAATCGTGTAAGTAGAATAATTGTACATCTTAAAAACAACATTTTTATATCGCCAAAAGCATAGTTGCCATTTAAAAAATCAAGGTTGGCTATGAAATGAACTTAAAAACATGGTCATGGTCAACTTATAATATCGCTATTTGTTTCTCCGTTCAGAATACGCTTAAATGATTTAGAGAAACAGGGAACTACGAAATAAACCCAAAAAACAGGACGAAAACGACAGAACAGTGAACAGTGAGAACAGTGCCACATGTGATCCTTTTTCGGAAAGAATGTCTTAAGTAATTGTCGAAAGTTATCGTAGAAGTTTGCTGATAAACTATGGCAACATCATGCCGTAGTAATAATCTCGGCAAACACCGTCGGAAGACGCTTAGAGACGTGGTCGTGCTGCACGCCCTGAAACTGCATTTTACTGAGACGCATAAGCAGAAACGACTTGCATAGGCCAAGAAATATGCTAATTCGAACGCTGAAAATTAGTTGCTTGTGATTTTTTCTGACCAATATCATACGGAGGTATGTTTTGCGGTGACAATAAATACTCTAGTTAAATAAGGAAGTAGTTTCCAAAATACATATTTTTCATCTAAAATAATTTTATCGTACTATGCAATCGCGTCCGCAATTGGACCTACTAAAACACGAGGTTTGAAGCATAATGATCTGAGGCTGAATGTCAGCGTCAGGTGTGGGTGAAGCTGCTTTATGCGAGATGCATATGAATAGCGGTTGCAAGAAGTCAATTGTTAAATTGTTTGATGAAGGAATGCCCAATTATCGTTATTACCCAAGGTAACGCTAATCACTTTTGAACTGACCACCACAGTCTTCAGATTCACCTATTGAACATGTGTGGTACGTTGTTATACATAACGTAGCTCAACATAAATGTGCCTAGGTGAAAGAGAAAATCATGAAAGAATGGCATTCGATTTCGAGTTATGTTATTTTAGTGGCTAACATGCCGAAAGGGATAAAAGGTGTTATAAAAGCGCGTACTGGAGAAATTAAATGTGAAATATCTTAATAAAAAGCTTGCCAATTAGGTGCATACTATTTTATTTGAATATTCTATATTCTATTTCTCTGTTTTTAATAAAATTATCGTATTATTTGTGCAAAAAATTTTGAGCTTATGTCCCGAAATTTTAAGCATCGGAGCAAAAATTTGAAATACAATTCCTTTATGATTTTCCAAAATTTTACTACGTTTTCAATCAAAACACTAAAATAGAATTCCATTTGCTCTTTTTCTAATTAACTTGCATATTCAAAAGTACCAGTAATCGAACAACAAGGACGCAAAACAAAGCTACTATATTGATTTTCTATATTCAGGAAGTATCTACTTAATTTTCCTAAGATAGAAGTGGCATATCCCTTAATTCCCCTAAACCCCAAAATCCACCTACATTATTCACCATATAAAAAGCTATCGTATCTGAACAAGGGAAATAAGGTTCGATGTACCCCGAGTTTTCCCTACTTTTTTAAGTTTCGTCTTTTTCCGGCATATTTTGCAAGAGCCAACTTATTCTGTCTTATTTTATTTTGCTCCTAGTTTGGAAACGAAAAAGGTGCAGTCAAGACAGATAATTTCTAGATCTTTCTGTAGAATAATAGGCGTAGCATCTATAGGATATTATACAAAACTCATTAATTAGGAGCTTTAATGAAATTATGAATGAAAGTCTGAAATTTTGAAATAGGTAGTTATGGCATCGCGCTATTAATTTAAAATATTTGCGCATACGAAATGTTTTTGGTTACACGGCTCTTGTTGAAATCAAATATTTGAGAATGTCATGAAGATTAAGGTAAGGTAATCTCTATCTATATTTGGAAACAGTTTATTAACGTCCAGTATAAAATTTAGTAACGATAATAAGTTGTAATACGCACGACCACCTTCCATTTTATTACATAAAAGTTTAATACCCTTAATCTTCATGACATTCTCAAATATTTAGTTTCAACAAGAGCGGTGCAAATACTAAATTTCAACATGATCGTAAATCTTGAAAATAGTTGAATTTAGGGGCAAGGTGCTCTAATACGTGCAATGTGTATTTAAAATAAGAAACTTGGTAACCACTTTCGGTTCAATCGGTCAACAAGTTTTTCGTAAGCGAACATACGAACTTTATGAAATACCCTGTATAGGTTGTTTGAAAAAGTGTAATGCAATTTTTAGCATGTTTCAGTAACAATCGTTATATTTTCGAAAAGTTAATTATAGAGGCTTTTGCTGTTTTTTAATAATTTCGTAACCTGGGAAGTGTAACCTTCGAGTGTTTTAGGAGAACACACGAATTTTGCTTGAATAGCGGCCGTTTGGTTTATAATTTGGTGTAAAAGTGATGATCTGTAATCCATTTGATGCACAGATGATAACACTTCTTCCTTATTGTTTATTTGATCCACTGCCAATGATAAAATTATCTTTTCAACCGTAGCTAGAATCTCTTCATCGCTTCCTATAAGCTGTTGTGCAGTTTTATTTAGCATCCTGGACAGCTAATAATCTAAATAATAGGAATATAATCCTCTTTTTCATCATTCGTTTTTAGCAATGCGTCTACATCGGGACATAATTTCTTTCACGACTATTGAATCAATCGCGGTGATACACAGGGCACCAAGCTTTTTTAAGAGATAGTATTGCTGAGATCAAATCAAAATTCTTCAAAAATGTTTCTATATCTTAGACATCTTCATGTTCGGTGGAATCACATCTTCCATTGGCCTAATGAGGGCAGTACAGTTGGTGGTAGAAACATTACTTGAATGCTTTTATCTTTAGTACAAGTTCTACATCGGTAAATTTAGGTTCATTATCCAGTATAATAATAATCGTTTATTCTAAAATGCAATAACATAGAATACTTCAAAAAAAGGAAAAAAAGCAAACTCTTAATGTATATATAAAAGTACAATTAAACGGTAGCTGAAGAATTAAAAAACTCACTAAAGTTATAAAATGCTTAATCGACTAAATACTTTTTCAACTCTTTTTTGCATCCGTTATAGCGATAGCGGTAAATGGTTATAAAATTTAGTAAATTACCAGATAGCTTGTCTCTGTACTTTAGTTAAACTGGTTCGGGGAGGCAATAGGTGTTCTGATCATGCTTCATTTCATACCGAGCAGTGCTTTTGGAGGCATATTCAAATTCCTCATTTTGCATCTAGCTTTAGTTAAAAGTAGAATCATTAAACCATTTGAAACAAAAAGTATCCATTGTAATCCATTCCTTATTTGGTACATGTATCCAACGGAAAGATTTGGATTGCTCCTAAATCCATCCTCTAGGTGTATTTGTCTTTCCAATAACTAGCAGTTTCAGCTCATGAGATCGAAGCTGGTTTCGATTGCCACATATTCCGATTATGTAGGTTATAATGAATAAAATTTTTATTGATTAAGGTAACCATATAAATATCAAGCAGAATATAACGGATGATGCGTTCTTAATCATCCACAACCAGCTAACAGATCTTTTTTGTTTCTTACAGCATCTCTCAGATGACTTTTACAAACACTCAGTATATTGTGCAGACTTGTTTATTCAAGAACGTCTCAAGTAATACTTTAGAGAAATCTTCGCGGAATTCTCATATGATGGTTCTTAGAATGAAAATTTGTTTTTATCATGCTCTCTTAAACATAGAATACTTGACATGTTCCATCTCCGGATATTGCTCTAGTTCCCTGTACCAAAGAAAGTACATCGACACGTCAAACCGAGATAACAACTGCCTCCTCCAAAAAGAAAAAAAGAAGGAACAAGAGTCCGATACGCCGAGGAAGATAGACTGCGCGAACTGAACAGAGAACACCGCTACGGAGGAGAGAATAAAGTAGGGTGGTAGAGCTTGATTTATCGACAGATTGTGCTGTGCAACTCGCCCGAGAGAGAATATAAGAAGGGTGGCTTTGCCCTTGCCTCGACAAGGAGGTAAAACGGTACAACACGGTCTATACGGTAGCGTTGAGCCAACCAAGAACAATTTTAGGGGCAGCCGACAAGATCTCCTGCATCGATGTGCTCCGATCTCACTATCTCTCTTGTTTATCGATTGTGTGTATGCTAAGAGGGAAGGGTCGCCTTACGCTCTCCGGGTTGTGTGTATGTGAATGTGATGGTGGTATACGCCGACTGTCTGCTGTCTTTTTCTTTCCCCTTTGGACTCTTTCCTTTTTTCTATTAACCCGAGATGAGGCGGCTTGCTGTTTCTATATCGCGGTATGTCACCAAGTAAACATCGGAGACTGTTGTAGATTGGAGGTAATATTGCCTGCGACTGGTAAAATCTGGTTTATGGTCCTAGTTACGATCGAAAAGAATATGGTTTTATCTATGTTTAATGTATAGCTTTACGGTCTTTTCTTTTGGAAATCTCTTTCTCTTATTATTCACATCTTTCTTGTTTTCAGAATTATGAAAAGGAAAATAAAAAATCTAATAAACTTTCTTGTACATTCATAGTTTATTATTAAAAGAAAGAATTCGGAGCAAAATATGTTGCTTAAATTCTTCAAACAATGGGGATGTAAAATTTGGCTACCATTCTGTTCTTGCACACGTAACGATCTTTCCATAATGGTTCTTCATCACGTCCCATTATTTCCGACGCAACTGCTTGTTATTCTTCCAAATATTCTGATCCGCTCGTTTAAAATTAAAAAGAATTGTTCTTTATATATTGATCTATTATGTTTTTATGGGGTTATGATGTTCATGTTGTTGCCTTCTTGGGCGTTGCACTTCTTGATAACGCGTTTATGTACACCATATTGTAATTCTTTGACTGGCAAACAAATATTGCATGCAAATTAGATAATCTGACAGTAAGTAGTATTGATACGAATTACTTTAACATCATACGATTTTACTATTTTGCTTATCACTGAATTGGATCAATCATCACTCCACAATGTGAAATACATGGCACGATCAGCCGCGAGATATCGATTATTCTATATAATCGTAGTAAATGCTTTATACTTTCAACAAATATAAATTAAAAAATTGAAACTACTTGTTCGTATTCTTTGGTTGTAAATTACGTAACTAGAATTTTTGTAAGAAATTCAAAAATTATACCTAAAACTAAACTATGCCATTTTTATCACAATATTCTTTCGTGTTATTTGGAAAATTTGCAAATGTTATTAAATAAACGGGGTAAAATTACAGACTTCCAATTTCAATTTGTGATAATATTCGTTTGTCTTAGTAAAACACAGCGATAAAACTAATTTCAAGTAAAATTGTTTGTAAGAATTCTTCCACGCTATTTACACGACCTTGCAGATTTATACATTTCTTTTCCACATAATCATATGTTTTTGTTGTTGTGAAAGCTAACGTTTCTATCCATATGTACACATTGTTATTGGCCAACGAGGTGTGTTCTTCCGCAGCCAAGGAAACGTTGTAACACACTAGTGCTCTTATCTTTATCTAATTCTCGGGAGATATGTCGTCAGAATCCAATGTAAAGCGAAGCAAAGACTGCTTGTTACACTTGGGCAACTGTACGTTATGACTTACTTCCAGTGTGAGGTTAATTACGGGAACTGACGATACTTACCGAAGAATTCAAGTAATTAATTCGTAAACTGTTAGTAGGAGACAAGCGTATGCTTTGAGCAACGGTATTTATAAAGGTCTTGGTTTAATCCTCACCAATCAATTTAGTCATTATGGTGTAATTGCTGATATTATCCGCTTAATTATGAAAATGTCTAAATAAGTGATTTTGTTTGAATGTAAACTCCAGGGTAATTAAAAAAACTTTTGTCTAATACGGTATCGTTTATTTGGAACTGATTTTAATAAACACGGAATTTTTATGCGTGCACCTAATTGTAGGATACGCCAAAATAATCCAATCTTTTACTTCAGTCTTCTTTTACTTCAGTACATTCATGTACTACTCTCGGAAGTTTGGCCAAGCGAGAAACCCTTGACTTATCGAGTTTTCTATTGTATTCAACCATCATAATCTTAATGTAACGTATATTTGTCATTAAATACACCTCTAACTTAAGTAGCCGAAGTTTACCAACAAGAAATTTAATTGCGCTTTTTATGATCCGGAATACCCAATTGTATTTGCACCCAATTATTGTAATCTATTTATTTGTCACGTCTTATGGATGGGACCAAGCGGATAAAGATTCTAGGGGCTCGTCTCTACCCGGCTTGACCATTTAGAAGGTTTTAATGCGAGTTTAGTTTTTGTTTGAATATTATTGTGATAAGCGGTACTGTAAATTAATAACAGAGTTCAAAATGCCCCGTGATAAATCAATAGATAAACAATCCAGCGTACGAAGAAGGTTATCCCGGCAGACAAATCTAAATTAAAATTAAATCTAGTCGCGTTGACAGTAAAATATACTATTCGTCGATATCAACAAACAAACAATTTGAAAGACCGAGACCGTCCAGGTCCGTCACGAATAATCACCCCTGCAGATGATCGAATTCAATCGCGGACGTCAGCATCCAAACGCCGGCTAGCGGAAGGAAATTTAGGCTGTCGCGTGGCAGTTCGTAAACCATTACTACGACGGGGTAACCGTTTGAAATGCTGCAGACTCCCAGAACATCGGAATTGGACGGGGGAACAGTTTATCGGCCGATAAATCAATATTTAAAGTGTTCGGTCAAAGCAGGATGGTGTTTATGAGACGGTCCGCTAATGATAAAATGCTTCCCGATATCATTGTACCAACAATATGACACGGTGACGGTTGAATCGAATCGAATCAGTTCCCAATTCAAAAAAAAACTACCCTGAATAATAAATAAATTTTGCATTAGATTTTGATATAATTATTCTTTAGAGTAATAAATTTACTTGTTGATATTAGTTGCTTTTATTATTTGGCCAAACTTCAATGGACAGTACTGTATGTGCGATTTTCTCAGCAAATATTGATCTGGTAGCCCTTTAGAGCGTTGTAACGTATCGACAATTTCCGTAGGAACCGAATGAAGCCGCGCGCAAAAGGAAAAAAGGACAACAAATGGTCTGAAAGCGCTGGATTCCTGTAGCGACACTGGCGAGTGCAACAGGTTTAATTGAGAGCTAAACTAAAGCTATTATCACCCAATTTACTATTCTCTTACCTCACGTTTGTTTCTTATTACATCGCTTATTTGTTCTTCGATATCAAGCGTGAATTTTTATAGTAAATTTGGGGGTATTTTTGTGGTATTATAGGAGTCAATTGTTGGGTCTTTATTTTCTTTATGATTTGAGTTTTGAAAATTTATTCATTCATCGATTCATAACAAGACTAGAATTTTTCAGTATTAATAATTTACATAAGGTATTGTAATGGTCGGATTAATCCTTCTTAATTTTTTTTTTTCATATAATTTTCAAACTACATCTGTATTGGCAAATTAAATTAAATCCAGATCTCCACCAATCAACTTTTCATCTTTTGGTTTTCCAAAATTTTCTTTTTGGCAATCCAAGATGATGCAATTATCTATATAGCTACTGTTAAAAGCTATTGAGGATAAATTTGCAATTTGTTCTGTTTTTTTTATAATGCAAAGGCAATACTCATGGCGTAATATTTGTTTATTTTTTTAAGATTCCTTAAGAAATTCTTCGTATTTAGCTATATTTACGAGATCTAGTCGATATTATTGAGAATAAAACATCCAGCAGGCCATGAAAAACAAAACATAAATTGTTGTTTAGGGCAACTCTTGTCAGTTCAGCCTTAGACGTAGCTGCGTTAGTGAAAACCGAAATTTTTAATTTTTTAAGTGTCGACGTAAGTGAAAAAATTGAATTAATTGGACAGCATTTTCGAATTATAATTTATTTCAACTTTCAATTAAAAAGTACCTTGTTTGGCTACAATATGGTGTAAGGACTTTGAATGCGAAAGAAGTTCTGTTCAGCATTAGAAACGACGTCCTCGAATGGCCATCAGCGAAGAAAATATTGCTGTTGTTAAGATGTTTGAGAGGCATGCTATAATAGAGTGTCAACTCAAGGTTTTCAAGAAACTTGGATGCAATTAAATTGGATCAATAAAAAACAGCTAAGTGGTATACCGAAAAATGTTTACCTCTGGTGTTCAGTCGGGCTCCTGAAGAGAGTATTATGTTGTATCACGATAACGCAGTTCTCACGATTCACCCTGCCTGCAATGCCTGAAAAAAATACCAAAGTAGTAGAATATCCGCCGTACTCTCAACAATGTGTAACTTTTGGATGTTTGATGGCCATAAGAAACATTTACGAGGTCCAAGATTCATTAGTATTTTGCATGTATTCGGAAAGAACATTGGTTGGCAGCCCTTAAGAAGTGGAAGGAGGGAATGGGCAAATTTATTACTGCTATAAGGAATTACTTTGAACATATTTAAAATAAAATTGTAAAATATATTAACCGTCTTTTTTATTCTCGATAATATCAGTATGACCGTCCTAATCACTATTTTAATTACCAGTCTCCATTTCGCAAGGATATTTTTCTCAACAAAATTTATTTGTTGATGGATCAATTACTTTTAGTTGATGCTAAAATTTTACATATGGATAGTTTCATCATAATGAAATTTAAACCTTAATTGAGCTTAAGCAATATCACTTATGATCATTTTTCTAAATAAACTTAAAAGTTTCTTCATATTTTTTTACAATGATTACACCTACGTATTTTAAACAGCTATTCGTAGAAAATCAAACGTAAAACCATCACCAGATCGTCTTCAAAAATCACTTTTAACGTTTTCTCAATTTAATTTAAAAATACTAAAATTGTCTAACATAATTTCGCTCCAAATCGCACCTAAACTAAATAAACAATCATATCCACCCGCAGATTATCTCAAATAAATTAAGACCACGATAGATCGAAATATACGATGTTCCGTTGAAAACGTTATACGGCGTCGTGTGATTCAAAGCGTTATAAATATAATTGGAATATATAAATATCGGAGAAAAGTTTATTTAATCGTTTCGTATCGGTTGTATGTGTGTAAACTATTATTAAAAATAGCGAAGAGGCAGAAATTTACTGGCTATTACACCCGGCGTTCATGAGATGCTGTATACGAGGTGTAATGGTTTAGTTATATTCAAGCCTTCTAAGAAGAAGGACGCCTATTATTAGGTTTCTGAGATGTTCGAACATGAGCTTGAGAGGCCTGAGAGGAACACATTTTTGATGAATTCTTTTCCCCGTCGAAATTTATTGTACCGTTCAATTATTTCTATGTGAGAATAAGTATAGTCACATTCTAGTACACTATGGAAATAGATATTTCCAGATGTCTTTTGTTTTTTTTTTATGTTTTTTAATATTAATTAGTTTTACTACTGACATTGCGGAATAGATTAAATCAGAATCATTATAGTCATCTTCAGAACCATTTGGTGATATTTAACTGTAAATATTAGTGGAACAATATCATTTCAAACCAACGTTTCTATTCTACCATTTTTATTTCCTTTGATCTGCCATATTTATGACTAGATTATTTTTGTACCTCATACCAATTCAATTGGATTAAATATGCCAGGATACGGAGGAATTCCTAACAATCTGTGACCACATTTCTCAACTAATTGATCAGCTTCATATATTAGTGTGTTGTTGAAGTCGAGTAATTGTATTTTCAATATTCTTATTCGTAAGCCATTGCTGAATTTCAAATTTGGTAGATGATTTTTCCGATACTGAAAAAAAAACTAATCTGAAAATGCAAGATCTAACACCTTTTGACAGTGTATGAGATGGCAATTCTGTGAATGATAAATGGTTGATAACATAATATCTTCATTCGACTGAACTAAATAATCTTTATAATATTTAAGTAATTTCGCCATTTACTTTTACTTGACCTACAGTAGTTTTTGACCGTCATAATTCTTCATTCAAGAGGCTAAATCATCGAACCTCGTATAGTCAAACCTTGTTTACTACACACTCTGCGTATGAAAGGTACGTTTACACGCTGATTGCACACTGTTTAGAATTCTCCTACGTGTTGTTAATAGAGTTTCTTCCAGAAATAACCAGGTTTACTGTCTATAGATATTTAAGGAGCGTATTGATACTCTCTCGGAAAAAAAAGTTGCTCAACTGAAACGTTTGAAAGATTTTGGAACTTTACCGTGTTAATATAGCCTGTGCGAGTTACAAAAAAGATCGTAAAGAATTATTTTTGACTTGATACACGTCCTTGAATCAATTTAAAGTACCAGCAGTCGGAAAACTGAAGGCAACTTTTTAACATTCGTTCAGGAACTGACAGTTGCGAATAACACAAGATTTCTAGGAACTAAGAAAAGAAAAGATATAATTAAAGGTTTTATGGAGCTTGCGGGGATTGTGTTGTAATAGTTATAACATGAAGGTTTATATTTTGCAACAGTTCTTATTCAGTAAGATTCTGAAAACTAGCTATTAATTTCCTGCATAACTTGATATAGCTTTCTCATTTTTATTTGCTGAATCTAAACTGCAAATTGTACTTGGTGAAATGACCTGAAACATTGGATGACGATTACTGGAATGAAATGTACAATCTTTACTGTAAAAAGTGTTCATTTAAAATGGAGCTCTGGTATGTTTTAACTGGAAAATAAAGAATGAAGCATTACAAATAATGGTAGATTAAATTGAAAATGACAATAGAAAAATAGTTGACTGAGTTTTTCTTAGTACGGAAGAATATAACGGAATTCTACATGGAAAACAACTAATCCTAAAATTTTACTCCTATTCATTACCACTTTTCCTTAGTTACTTCTACGTAAATCCTTGATTAGTTAATGATAGCAAGGACTTTGGGGTAGTATGGCGTACAACACAAAAGTATCGGCACACTCCGCATCACACAAGTTTAATTGATAACTCCGGAACGACAATTTCGATGATACGTCGATACGCATTTTCGCACAAGGGCATACAGAAAAGTCTCTACTAGCAGAACACCTCCGTCAAACAGGATAGTTCAAGATTGATGATATCAAAATACATATTTGCTGAGAGCAACCACTAATACGAGCCAATTGTCAATTGTAAAGGAGTCATTGGAAATGTTGAATACCGATAATTTAAATGGGAAAATTGGATAGAAACTATGTAATAGATGGAGGTTGGCCATGCGCCATAACAAACCACGAAGAGAACCTGCAACAAAGACAATCGTTATAGTGTTGGATACGGTCCACTAGACCGGCACATATACGCTTCAACGGAACGAGATGATACAAAGATATGTAATGACGGCAAAAGACACTCGCCTTTAAAAAACTTCTGAAAATAGTACCGAAACAAGTACACAAACATGCTAAGCCTTTAAGCAAAAATATTGACAAAATATTTTACTCAGATAGTTTAGTTGCGGGTGTAAGGGAAGCAGTAACCAATCTTTGTGGAAATGAATTTGAGAAGATAAATTTATATCGAAAACAAATTTGGCTTCTTTTTTTGAACATTTTGTTATTGTTTCTTTATTTTGCTTTAAAGATGTCTAAAATAGCAAAAGAAGTACTTGTTAACCTTTAATCAAACGGCATCCAACCAACAACCTCCTTAGTGATAATGTTTTTTGTTTGCAAACAATACACAAACATATCGAAATGTGCAAGCTTTCAATGCTTCATTCTGAACTAATAATAATTCTACCGTCTCCCGATATAATAAAACGTACGTATCTCCAATTTGGCAACACCGCCAACTTAATGCTTATATGTATTCATGCCACTATCATTCAGTACGGTGCCATGACATGATGCACCACAAAACGGTGAGTATGGTGATGACACCGGCCGGTAGCGAGCTAAACCGATCCCCGTCCGAGAATGCAAGCTCGGCGGAACGCTAGCAAATTCTTCGAGTCGTTGAGTAGATTCGTCGCACACGGAGGCAGCCGTTGGTTGAATTCGAGCGCGTGCTCTCTCATCCACTTTGAAAGTATACACATACAGTCGTAATAATAGCATTTTCAAGTACGTCAATCAGGATTCGTTGAACTCTGCTTCTACTGCTCTCTCTCGGGTGGGTCGGATTCGAGTACGTATTAAGTTTAATGTATATACGAATAGAGCTACTACTATGCCTGTACGGTTTTTAACAGCTTGGTTATCGTTAATACTATGCGGTGGAATGTAACGGAAACGGGATCGTGTGCATATCGAGGCTAGAAGAAAAGAAATGCAGGCGTTTTTCACGCGGAATCCAGTGATTTACACGTTAAATTCTTGCGAGATTCCTTTCCAACTTTTTTTAAACGTGTGTATATTCAATGTGTGGTAAACAGGAAATTGATCAATAAATTTATTATGTAAGATTTGCAAATGAAGCCTAGTAATGTAGTAAAATAAGCGCTGTTCTTTTTGGCATACAGGATGATCCGAAAGTACTGCTTTAACTGTAATGTTGGCTTGTAAGTGCACTTACGCTTTGCCTTAAAAATTAGCAGAGTATCCAGAGCAAACAGGTTGATACTAACTAAATTTTGAAACATTTTCCAAAACAAAATTAAAGAATTAAAAATACTTACTAACACCTAGACCTAGACGGAGAAACTAATATTAGATTTCCTAAATGTGACATTAGAATTTAAAAGCGGAAAACTATAGAATGGTAAGTGCACATTTTAGGGAAGCAAACATGAAGTACATATACAAGGTGGAAATAAAAATTGAAAACAGCGGTTTTCTCCGAAGTTTTTGTAGAAGGTACACTGGTGTGTACTGTTACACTAGTTAATAGAAAATATTTTTCGCTAATTTTTCCTCCTAAACTTGATAATTTTTGGGATATGAAAAAAGAAAAATGTGTCTTGAAAACATAATTTGACAGTTTTATATTATTTGCTATTATTCTTGCGATACAATAAAGTTTGCGTAGCCTAAAATACATTATTAATTTTTATCGATAACGGCAGATTATTCAATTAATGATGAGGTAGATATGATAAAATGTTGTTATCAAATAATAATTCAAGATAGCCCTACATTTGTACTCGTATTTTTTGCAAATTTTAAAATAAATCGGGTAAACTGGATTCCTATCGGGAATAAACAAATCTCATCAAATAAAACTTGAAGTTGATGTTTTAATAATAACTCTAGAAATTCTATATAATACATTTGATGGTACATGTGATTTTGAAAGAAAAACTATCATTACAGAGCATAAAATCCACAATCTTCATCTCAGCGATGCTATGAAAAGACTACATTTTTGCAATTATTAATTTTTTATATCCATTGACCAAATGGTAAATCTTTTTTGGAAAATGGTTTTATTAAACCACACTACCTTTTTTTTTATCTAAATGCAGAAGATTCCTTAAGAATATTCTTCTGAATTATACAGCCTTGGACATATGTCTGGGGCACCCCAAAATATTTAAGATAAGAATACATTGTGCGCTATTAAAATAAAATTACATGCATAAACATTCACTAAATAAGTTTTTAATAATAAATTTAATATTTGGTGGCACCACCATTTGCTTTAATAACAGCATTTAACCGTTTAGGCATTGACGCTACTAAACGTAAACAAACTTCAGGTGAAAGTGCCTCCCACTCCTGTACAATTTTGTTCCTTAAGTCATTTTTGTTACTGAATTTGTAACTGGAAAGCTTTAGCTTCAGCATGCGCCACAAATTTTCTATAGGCGACAGATCTGGTGACTGCGCCGGCCATTCAAGTAAATGGATCCCGTTCTCACGAAACCACTCCATCGAGAATCTGGATTTGTGACAGGGCGCGTTATCTTGTTGGAATACATATTCTGCTTCATCCCTGTTATATATTTTCAGCACTGATGCTTCTAATACCTCTTCTAGCATCGAGATATACCGCTCGCTGTTCATCCTACCATCACACACAAAGACTTCTCCTACGCCATTTGCGGACATGCATCCCCAAATCATGACGCTGCCACCGCCATGTTTGACAGTTGGGGTGATACAATCAGCACGAAATGCCTCCCCAGGTCTACGGCGAACAAACTGAGCTCCAGGAGTACCAAACATCTGAATTGGATAATTATCAATAATTACTTTTTTTAATTTAGCAAATTGGTGGTATGTGTATACATTTTTGCAAATTTTGTGTAACAAAGGAACAAAATAGGATTGCTTAACATACCTCTATGTTTGATTCGTCAGACCATATGACCTTCGACCAATCCTCGACAGTCCAATCTTTATATTTTCTTGCCCACAGCAAACGATTTTTCATTTGTTGCTGGCTCAGGTATGGCTTGCGACGCGCTTTCCGGCCCTTCAAATTCACCTCTGCCAACCTTCTTCGAACAGTTCTGTCACATACAGAAACGTGCTGTTCGACCGATAGGTCAGCGGCCAGCTGTTTGGGTGTTTGGAAGCGATTCCGTAAAGCTAAACGCTCCAAATAACGATCCTGTCTCACGGTGGTTTTGCGTTTTCTTCCACTTTTTCGTCGATTTTCATACGAACCAGTTTCCCGAAATCGTTTAATGGTTAATTGTATCGCATGTCGCGAACGCTTCATTGTTGATGCAATTTTTTTTTGCGACATACCCTGCGAATGTAGCAACACTACTTGACTACGTTCTGCAACAGTCAACTCCCGTCTTTTAGGCATCTTCATACAATCCTCTGTACGTAAATAGAGCACAACACACAGCACACTCAAATAATAAAAATAACGCTCTAGAAACCTCTTCAATCGCCAACGTATCAATACTAATTAAATTCTTGAAATAAACAATAGACCGATATTTATGTAAATAGGGGATTATAAAACCGAATTCGGCATTTCAACGTCATAAAATATGCATTAGTAAATAAAAGTTCTTGTAGAATGCAGGTAATCCCGGTGTGGTAACGTACAATGAAACCTTTTATGGGTGCCCCAGACAAATGTCCAAGGCTGTATGTTAGGTAACGTGGCCAGTGAAGTTTAGATTGAAAGCTACTAGTTGTTGTACACAAGCATGAAAGAAAGTGTTGAAAATGAAAGCTCGTCAAAGCATAGTTTTTATTATCTGGATTAAATCAGATTTATTAAGATATGTAACACTAGAAAAATAATGTAGATCAAAGAAAAATTTGAACAGATCTTGTTTAAAGCATTTGGTCTTTGAAGGCATCCATTGTACTTTTTTTTAATACATAGATGAAATGCTAAATTTAGTGGTTTCTAAGTACTTCAAGATTGGAAAACCACGTTTAAGAATTTAAAATAGCAGTCCAAAATGTTGGGCCCTTAAAGAGCTTGATAAAATGAAGATATGTTAAAATTGAGATTGAAAGGCAAATTTTTATTCATAAGAAATGACATTTTGGAACCATCAGAATACCTTCTAACTTTTCAAGCAATATAAACATAGTACTTGTTTGCCGTGGTGACATCTACAGCCGATTTTTTTCAAAACTTACCGGAGTAATGACTAAAATCTGTGACAGCATTATCGTATTAAACACGATTTGTAATTTTCTTTGAATTAGGTAAATCAGGTGAGTGGTAGTGGCGCAGTTGCTGTTGAAATCGAAACATTATGAGTAGTTTCGAGAATATTTTTTAACATCGACCTAGTGACTGACCTGATTCTTAAAGCAGATTGCCTATGGAAACATTCATCTCTTCCATTGGTGAATCGTTTTCGTATTGTGGTGTGGCTTACTCTAAACAAAGTGGCAATATAACGCTGAGAATATCCTTCGCCCTGTAATATTTTTTGATTTTTTGATTTTCTAGAATCAGTCAAATTATCCAAACAAGTCAGTAGACTCATCCCTATTGAATTATTAAAACACAACTAACTAGAGAAGAAGTGCTTTAATAAGCGTTTTGCAATTTTACCGCATTACCTAAACGATAATAATGCTAAAACGATACTTGTCACTGACAATTTGCTTTCGGCAGCGAGCAAAGGCATAACACTGTAACGACACGATATTAATCGATTAATAACTAGCTCGCGAACTCGCAACAACACTGTACGGACTTGAGGTGCACGCAACCAGCATAACTACTGATGCTTGCAGGCCTTTTCCGACTGCCATTGTGGTGGCTGTCTTGTCTGTCCACCGTGACACACTTAGTAGGTCAAGGAGGAATCAGATATGTGTATCGATCTGTTCGCGATATTTTTTTGTGTTATTTTGAAGGTACCTATACGGGCACTTATCTATTTTCCATTATGGAAAGTTGTTAAATATGTAATCTGATTGTTTTTATAGTTATCGATGCAACAAAATCATTCATAGATTTGTAATCATACTATATGGTTTTTCTTTTTTTTAGAAACGCCAGAGCTATAAAGATTTTATTTTTTGAGAAATTACTAAATTATTTTGTAAAAAAACAATATTAGCAATATTAAACCTTGAAGTCGAGGTTAATTTTAATGAAGTACCTTGGAAAAAGCATTTGTTTACTAGGAACAAGTAGATATACAATGTTTTTAAAAAGTTTCGAAAGTAATATTAATAAAATTTTCTACGCCCCAATTATACCCTTGAACAATAGAAGCAAGATGAATGACGTAAGAACTCGGTTTCTCTCTAATGGAGTAATATGGATCAGCTAAGAAGATAAGTTCTTGGGAGCAACCCTGTACTCTAAACTGACATGGAATTCACATCTTCAGAAAATCACCAATAAATGTATAACATACTGGTTGTACAATACAGTGGTATGATCTATGATAACTTACGGGTCCTTGGTTTGGTGGCGTTTGATTGCAGAAGTATTAGGGAATTCAAAGACTTGCTTGCTTGTGCATAGCTGAGGGCATTAAAAGCGTTTACCCTCTCTTGATATTCATATCCACGGAAAGGCGAGAGTAGGAACATGCAGATTGAAATTTTATGGTAATGGAGAACTTAAGTAGTTATGGGCACACCAACATAGAAACGGTAGTAACACAGGTAGTGTCATTCTCAGGATTTCCTATGATATACCCTTCAAAATAGTCTTGAATTGGGAAAAGAAATGGAGAAAACCAGGAAAGCAAATTATTTTAGTCGCTTGGACATTATACCATGGTATTTCAAACAAAGATATATGCTATAGAAGCTGGTGCTTCAGAAGATCTTGGTCGACAACTTTAAAAGGAGACCATTTGCATGCTCTTTGACAGTTAGGCAGCCTTGAAGGCACTAGCATCTTGTTAGCTTCTAAAGCAGTATAGGAGTACTTGAAAAACCTTATGGCTGTTTAAACATAGCAGGGTTACCTTGATGTGAGTTCCAAGGTACAAGCGAGAGAAGGTTCCAAAATCAATTTTGCAGGAACTGAACCACTAAGTATAATTAAGAATGCTGTGTATGATGCGAAACAATCAATTCATCAATCAGGTGGTGAGAGACACGGGAAATAAATAATGAGGAGATGTAATTGGTCATAATCTTGCGTTAAACAGAATTCAATTTACGACAACAACATATCTACTGGCAGAACATGGGTCATCTACATAAGATATAAATCCGAACCTCTATGCAGATGCAATGATAATATAGTTTTCGAATACACAGAGCGCTTCGGAGCACTCTGGAAAAAAGCTTGCTGCAGATTCAGCATAATTCAGATTTAATGCTTGGCTGCATCAATGCAGCAAGCATTAAATCTGAACCAAGCTATTTGAGTAAAATTGATACCAAAGCAGCATTAATTCAAAAATCCTTCGGGTTCGTTTTCTTTTATCTGCTGCAGGACTCTTGTAAAACTGCTAGGAAGTTTGAGTGTAGTTGTGTTGTGGACCTAGCTTGTCAAATATTATCTTTTTTAAAATTCTGGTTACACCACAACATTAATTGCGCCATTAACAATCACCAGTACCTAAACAATCAAGATAAACAGATGAATTACGTTGTTATGACGTGTAGAACATTCCTTGTTCAATTTTCAAAAATATTAGTGGAGATAGAAAATTTACTTCACAAGAGATATCTATGTCATCTTTTTTTATAATGCAACAAAACGAAAAGAAATGAGAAAAATATAACTTAATTCCTTTCTAGAGGTTTTTTACAGCCAGGTAATAAGAAGGGATCTAAGATGCCAAAGTATGTGTATATTATGTAGCAGGGGACACTCCCACATCTGCAAGCAATCTACTCCAGAAATAGAACACTTCATAATACTTTACACTATGTGCGTGAAGTGACATGTTAGACTGACGATGACGTCAAAATGATTCAGTCCTAACTTTAGTTCGAATTATTCGTACGGAAGTACGTTATCGCTTGGAGTTGGGAGTAATTCTTAGGACAGGACAACTTCCTCAAAAAACCGCAAGCTTTTTATGTTGCTAGCGTAAACTACGTAAACAAATCGGATACGAAATACAATAATTATAAGATTTAATTGTTTTTCTTTGGATAAAATAAGCGGTTTATTTTGTATTTCCTAAGAAAAAAAAAATGAAACAATAGGTTACAATAATAAAAAAATATCTAATGTTGCATCATTTCGATCTAACTGTTAGTTTATTGGGGTAATGTTTACTTTTATTGATTATACAAAGCTGGCTGTTAATATTAAATTTGCAAATGTTACGAAATAGGGAATTGTGGTTAAATTTACTAGAGGAAATACCAAATCACCAGATTAATATATATCTGCTTATTCATAACGTATGTATTTTCAAGAAATTTGTTTAAGGAAGATCCTACTCTGTAAAGCAGAAATTTTGTTGTAATGGGAAAAAATATTTTAATAATCTAGAGTGCATTCCAAATTTTTAAGGTGTTTTAAATATTGCAATTAACACACGGAAATTGTTTGAGTTAGTAAAGGTGTTCTAGTCTATTCTATTTTTTTAGAATTCGAAATATCGAATTTGTACTGCAAAGAAACTCGAATCTCGAATTTAATATTGGAATTCGAACTGCTGTTTTATATATTTCTGGGTGTCTAATTCGTAGCTTCAGATTTTTGTCATATACGTGTATTATAGTGTCTGTATTTAGTTTCTTTCCTAAAGTTTATTTTTTACCCAGGCTTTTTGTTAATATTCGTACTTATGCAGGTTTAGTTCTTTTACACATACGCATACATACAAGTATTTAGTTTATTTTATCTTAGTTTAGAAAGATGGATTGATCTTTTTTTAGTTATTTTGAGAGATTGTCATGCCCAATACAGCTAAAACTTAAAGACTAATAGCACGTTTAATTTCTAAAGACTTTGTTTTGCAGTTACCCGACGGCTCCAGCAATATTGTTGAGTGTAAATTAGTTTTACAAAATAGCAACTTACAAAACGAATTACAATTTATAAATAGCAATTTTACAAACACAATAACAAACAACAACATATTTTGAGAAAAGAAACATAAAACTTGTAGAAGCTCTATGTACTTTAAATAACCAAATAAATCAATTAAAGGTTATTCCAGGAGAATTTGGATTATATTATATTTTTATATTATATTTGAATTTGCTCCACTAATTAGTTATGATGTTGAAAGAACATTTTCTGCGTTTAAAGAAAGACTTTCATTATGAAGAACCAGCTTTACGGCTGAAAACTTGTAACAATCGCTTCCAGCAAAGATTAATAAAAAAAATACTAACATTATTTTACGCAGTGGATAATGACTTTTATTTAAAGTTGTTTTGCATGGCACGTTTATGGAAGCCATAAAAATTACGATTTTATTCATATTCCCCAGCCGCGAGTAAGTCATCCCGCTTGACCAGCTTTTGATTATAATGTATTGTTTATACAATGGAATTTAAAGAAAAATATGTTATTATTTGCGGTCTCCAGTGATATTCTTCGTCGTTTGCAATGAATGTTAAAATACGACATTTTTCATTCGCCCTGCGAGTACCCTTTGTTAATACATATCTTCTACATCTTGGGAAAATATCTTTTGAAATATTCAATCTTAAAAAGAACTTTGATTTTCAGCAGTAACACACTTTAGATTTGTAGTTCTCAAGCTTAAAATAGTAATTTTCCGCTCCTTTACTATTCCATTTTCCTTCCCTACCTTACTCTAGCTAATTATTATGTCCTAACTCTCTGCTTCTCTCGTTTCAGACCGAGCTCTCCGGCATCAAATGGCGTAAACTGGTATGGTGCGAAAGCGGAGGCGGCGGGGGCGGCAGTAGCGGGGAGCCGCTGGACGATCCGGTGCTTCGTAGCTATGCCCGCTGCTTGGCCGCCGATATCCTCTGCGTTTGGCGGAGGGTCTCGGCGCCACAAGCCTCGAACATGTTTGATCTCGGTCCGCCGCCGCCGACACAACCGCCTCCGCTCAGCTTGGCCGCCGCCAAGGAACTGTGGATTTTCTGGTACGGCGAGGAACCGGATCTTAGCGAGCTCGTTGCTATAGAACTTCTAACACCGGGTAAGTTCTATTGATCTAATACATGGATACTTACCCTTATATTAATATAGAGCCTTTGAAAAACCAGGCGCAAATATTTATTTTATAAAAGTTAGTAATTTTTATTTGTATTGAATTTAAAAATTCATATTATCATTCCAAGTTACTTCTAAGCTTACGATAAAAGCCATTGGTACAAAAATTCTTAATTATGCAATTTCATTAAAACACGTTCATTTTTAGAGACATTATTCAATTTGTAATATGACATTTCTTGAAAAAATTATTAAATTTGCTTTATACTTCTGTAGCTTCACAAACATAATTTGTAGTAAAGCTGTGCAACTTGTATACAAGCATTTTTATCAACAACAGAAAGTGTTGATACAATTTGAATGCAGTATTGCTTCATTTCCAAATCCAGGTGAAGAATTCTAAACTCAAGGTTCAGAAATGTGTTTTCAGTGATAATTTTGTAGTTGAGTTTTTTGGGTTATTCAAGATTACTTCTTGAATGGGTACGATATTGGCCTCTGTTCGAACACTTCTAGGCCAACTGTTTCCGACACAGTTATTTACAACGGATCCTGTGTCCGAATTTTATTTCTCACTATTGATGGCGACAAGAAGACTTCCAACCAAGCTGCAATCTTTCTTATTTTGAATTTCACTTTGAATTCAAATTAGACTTCGAATTTAATTAGAGCAAGATTATTTGATGTTTCTAATTCAGAGGAATTCAAAATTGGAAAATTAGAATATTAGCCTTAATATATTCCTAGTATTAATATCTAAAGCAATAGTTGATTCCAAATGTCAGCGTTTCATTTTCAAATTCGCATAATATAACCAACTTATTAGTTTTAACACTAACCTTAGAGCATAAATTAAGACCAGAGATACATTTAATTAAAAGAACTAAAAGTATGGAATCTTCAAAAGAAGCTCGCTTTGTAAGGATTTCAACTTGAAACAAATAATTTAGAGTGTTCTGAGTAGTATGGAAATTTAGCGCAGACTTGTTGCTTATTGAGAAGTTGTGATACGTGGTAAAACGTAACTTTGCCCATCGTCAATGTTCAACTAAAATAGAAAATCATGGAGGAATAGAATTCGAAGTTATGTTTCGACTTCGAGTGGAGTAATGGAAATTAGGGAGTGCATAAGACATTTGCCCGTAATTGTAATTGATTGTTTTTTGTTTCTTGGAAATCAATTTTAAATAGGATCCCACAATTCCGTAGAAGCATATTTTTCTATCCGGCGTACTCTGTTTTATCAAACAGAAACATTAATTTCTTGTTCACGTAACATTGATTTATATACAAGTCTATAAGGTTAGTAAACGCAGATAAAATCATTCCGTTGTATGGAAGCAAAGCAACATACACATACCACGCGTTAAGTGTTTTGTCGGTTGGTTCGTCCTCTTCGTTCTCGCCACCGAGTTACTTGTGAGGAATCAATACGTTCACGATCAAAATGGCATAGGGTTATTGTCACCTACGATTCTCTTCTCCAAACGAGGCGATTGGTGGTTGACGAAGGACTTGCAACGTTGAAAATTCTCTTCTAATTCGCGATGGGTTCCCCTCGTGGCGTAAGTAAGGTGGGTGGTTGTTGGTAGTGCTAAAGTGCGCTCTCGCTGGCAGCGAAAAACGGTACAGTAGCTACCGTATCGATTGATGTTGTCGACGGTAAACGACGCCAACGGACAGTATCGGTACTGTCCGTAACGAACGAATGGATAAAAAAGAATACGAGAAGATATGGTGGCGAATATTGTAAAGGCACGTTTTATAGTCACTTCAATGCATAAAATTGAAATTGAAAGGAGGATTTATGTTAATTTAGTGTTTATACTCAGACTTGTTTGTATAAAGTAAATCTTAATTGGTTTGGAGTAAAGAAACTAGCGTCAAAACTATAACGTTTAGTCACCTTCCCTATGTTAGCGTTCTTTCAAATGACCGAACTATTCAAACTCCAACTTGATATTAAATCCGAACACTATTAATACTGGAAATTACTTTAAAAATATAGCACTCAGCTAAATACATCTTCTCCCAAATACCACTTGAGCAAAAAGGACTCGGTTGCCTTGGTGCCACTTTTCCAATTGCATTTAATATTTTTTTTAGTCCAAGTAGTTATCCATTTGATAGTGATTTGAGGTTTATGTAATCCAACAATCTTCCCACTAGATTGTTACCAAACAGATCAGCCACTTACCATCCATTTGTCTCTTTTAGGGTTTAATTTTCAATTTAGAGTTTTCTTTTTGATTTTGCTTGTATAGTATCCTAATAATGATTTAAAAATAATAGGTTATCATATTACCGCAAAGCAGTAGACAATATCAAAAATGTTCATTATTAAAACTATAAATTACGGACATAACACAGGTGTATGAAATAAACCTTTTGAAAGTTGTCTGCACCGTTTTAGGTGGACTTTGTATTATTTGTAGTGTTGATTTCAAATATGACCTCCATTTTCTTCTTTTGGCTTTGATCCATTGTAATTTCAAATGTTCCATCCTTCATAAATTCTCTAATATTCGTCCAGATAAATACGCCTTACTTTAATTGTGCCTGCGACAATCCTGGAAACTTACTGCAGGGATATTTAAAGCATTCTTCATTTTTAAGCAATGTCTACAAATTGCTTCTTGATGCCAAATTTGCCGTGGAGTGGAGAGAGTAACACTTTGTTTGGACCAACTAACCACAATATTTCTTGCATCTATAATCGTACAAACAAATTATGATGATCACTAAATTCACTAAATTTTGTCAAATATTGATATAATACGTGAGAGATTTTTTTCCACTATTTTCCCGTAATTTACCTCCACAACACTTTATTAGTTTTGTTTTAAGACAATTTTGCCATCTTAGGTCTGTGTAATTAAGCATTTACATGTTTAGGTGGCTGGGTGTTGTCATTCATATCTAAGTTACGTACTTAAGTACTTTCGAGCACCAAATTAGAAATATAACCGACTTTTAGAACAACCCGGCTAGACCAATACTATCGGTAATTTGGCATCCTCATTTTTGGTGTTATAATATTTATTGCAAAAAATACTTTTATTTCGTCAACATTTTTTCTGGTTTGTAACTGGAATGTGTAGCACAAAGATTGGTTCAAATAATGTCTACGGAAATAAACAGAAATATACTTCTATGGGTAGCTTTACATTGTTATCAATGTTACTCGGTTAGCAATGCCTTTTTGTTCATGCGTCTATTTGGGATATCTCGCCAGAGTCGTTTTCCACTATCATCATATTTGATTTCTGAGTTTGATCATCACGTATCTTTGTGTTTTAAGCCTAATTTATAAATGTAGTATTTAGTACTCATCATGGAAGAGTACTTGAGGGTACCTCAATCAAGAACACGATCTTCTACTTTGTTACTGTGTTACAACGACCGTCGAATTCATCAATTTATACAGCAGAAGATACATCGTATGAATGCTGTATCTATCTGTGTTTCGACCAATAAGAGACATTTGATCATCATCATCGTCTGAATTTTCTTCATCGCTCACATCTGATTTGCTTCTACCCGAAATATTTTGAAATAATAACACCTCAAATTGGTCATAGTCCATCTGTTCTAACTTTGCGATTTAAAATTGAGATTTAGATTTTCCCATATGCTATAGCTTTACTCTAGGGTCGCATCATTCCAAATCATTTAATTCTTGAAAACATCAAGTTTATATTCGTATTAAGAAAAAACAAAACATTGTCTATGTCCATCAAGGGTGAATGAACGTACGTCTTTATTCGACATGTTTAGTGCCAATGAAAATGGCGCTAGTCAGATGGATTTGAATTATAAAAGAATACGTCCTTTAACTGACAGCATTAGGTTAAATTTCAAATTCACGCACGTTTTAATCATCTCAAGCGGTCGCAGACACATTGTTTCAAGAAAAACGATTTTAAAAGTTAAAGCCGAGTTATAAGAACCAATTTGATCATTTTTTAAATTCTACAATTCTTCCTTTCAAAATACCAGCTGAAAAGTCAATGGATTTTAGCAACTACTATCTATCATTGATAAGTTCTTAGTTAAACAATGTGTGTGTCCTCGATAAACAAGGTTCCTACTAATGGAATGGAATTCAAAAACGGCGTCTCTAAATCTTGTCTAAGAACTATTGCTAACTTAAAATTTTGCATGAAACTATAAGATTCCGCATTTGGTCCAAAAAATAAATAAACTCTCTTTCACTATATTCATCGTTCATTAGCGCGCGTGATATTTAACTAATACGGACGCTTGATAGCTACATACTATTAAAAATCTGTCCCGCTCTACACTCTCGGAGAAAAAAAGGATTCTTCGCTATCGTCTGGTCCGTCCCATCGTTTCATCGTCATCAGTTAACGACTGTTACGTCATTGTGACGTAGGGTTCTGGAAGGCAGCGCCTCCACCGCGCTCTTCGATCCGCTCTGTTATTTTGAGGTTCGCGGTCCGTGCGCAAGAGCCAATCGTTCCGTCGCTCTCCTCTTCCGGTGGATGAAAACGCGTGGAATATTTGCGATTGTTTTGCTTGTTTGAAGTTAATAGGTATACGCTTGATAATTAAGACTTCGGGGAACATGAGGATGATGGATTATAAGCTTTAGTTTGGGTAATTCAGCTGTATGTCGATAATAGGGGACATATTGGGCCTGTTTTCTTCATCTAAACACGAAAAAAATGTGTTGTGGTAAGCATCATTTGATGGAAAATTATCTAGATATATGAAAACAATTAAGGCATTAGGTCTGAGAGAGATATCAAGGTCCAAGGTATTTTAAGTTCATGAAAATTATATATATCATTTTCTCAAAGGAGAGGTTTAGTTTCAGTCTGACAATTTGGTTTGTAAAAAGTAATCGACTACTTACTATTAGTTTCGCCATAAACTGGTGTTTTTTGTATAGAAAAAAGATCATTATATGAAAAAAGTCATGATTCTATTAATAATTCAAGCGATAGAAAAGGAAATATGATAAAATTAAAGTAGCAGATGTTAATGCCGTCGATCCGATGGAAAGGAAATCAAGAATTTCGTAGAGAGTTCGCGGCGAGAGAAGATCGCGAGCACTCTAACTGATTAGGACAGGAATAGGAAAAGGACGAAAGGCTGATAGTCCGTCGGCCTGTACGGGGGGTTTTGACGAGGGTTTCGACCTCACTTAGCGGCGGCATAACGGCGGCGTTACAAATAAGAAGCCTAGTTTCGAGTCGCGCACATTTTCTTTACACCCTCTTGTCTCTTCCGTTTCTTACGAAAATGCTATCAACCGGATGTTGCCCGACGAAATGGCTATTAAAGGGTCGAACTCATCTTCTAAGATGTTCAAAAGCTCGACGAGCAAGGGAAAAAATAGTATTAAAAGTACTTTTGGTTTTTTGAGCTTCGTGTTAGTGAAGAGGGTTCAAGTGGTTATTTGGAATTATTCAAAATCAATGAACTGGACAGAAAATTATTACGACGTACTTACTGCTAATTAACGCTTACACTAAACATCCTCGGGTAAACCTTTCATTTGAAGGAAAAAATTACACAAGATTACCACATTACTGAATCATTTTGTTCAAAATCGGTACTATTTTGATTATCTTAATCAAGAAATCACATTCAAATAGTTGTTAAAATAGTTTTGTTGAAGTAACCTTGCGGTTGAGATTTTTCGAAAGACGTCTTAGAGAAGTAGTACTTAGATAAAAAAATCACTACTACTTATATTTAGGATTGTGAATAGTCTTTACCAATTTGATCCAAAAAACAATCCTTGATTTTTTACTGGAGACTTCAAAACACTTTTACATATTGTTTTCCAAGTGCAGAATCTCAGGTGTGTTTTCAGATGAAAATAGACTCATTTGCTTGTTAAAGAACAATTAAGGGAAAAATGAATATTTGAGACTTAGCGCTCCAGCATTCAAACCAACAGCAACGAAATACTGAGATTCTTTACGTTGAATTCGGTCCTCATATACTTTAGTGTGGACCTCTATATAACGCATTGCTAGTTTGTAATTATCAGGATATATAAAAGTTAACCAAAAAATTAAAGTTATTTCTTATGGAATTATCGAAGAATAAAACAAATTGAAGTGGTAATTCCAGAACACTACTGCATCTTTATTAACAATTTGGCAATTTTGTTGAGGTACAAAATTAGTTATCGAATGCCATTTAAATTAGCATTTGAAAATATTACATTTTAATAAATAATATATGTTAGGTAAAAACTTACATATTTACAAACTAAATATATTTGTAGGATAAGGATTTAAAAGATCCTGAGTTAAAAAATGTGTGCTGAACGAACTAATAAAAAGTGAAAGTTACTGCTGCTTTCTATGGTATCTTGATTTGATGTTGCTCATTTCGAACACGCAGAAATTGTTATCTTCAAACTGAAAAATTCAATGAAGAATTATACAAATGAACTTAATTAAATAATAACTTCAATCGAAGGTCTTCAAACTGAACATCGCCAAAGATAGCAACCCCACAGATCCTCTTCCTTATTGGATAAGGGCTATGTAACATGCATACCATGTTAATATTGATTAAATCTTTAAATGCGTTATACTTTGTGGGGGACCATATATATACGCACCCCTTCTTGGGTCGAAATTACCGAACAATCGTAAATTGGTGGATCCCCAGTCGAATGACCCCTTGCTGCCGTCGGAGTATAGTGATCGATAACTCAAACATAGGTTCATCCGAACTAAACAATAAGATGAATGACTCAGTTAAAATCTATAAATACTACGCACTACATCATTGATTATTATAGTGATTATAGAGGGGGAAAATGTATACAATATAGTCAGTACAATTCAATATGCACAACGCATAAGGTTTATACAGTGTGGCAAGTCAATCAGTTTAGCAGAATAAAATTATCTACTTTAAGCCTTTTGTCAGTTTAGTCAAAAGAATCCTACACTTAAATGTCACTAGCTCAAATTACTAGAAAATTGAAAAAAAAATCATTTTCACTTTATCACGTTCATTATGTTAGTTAATAAAAATTTCATTGCTACCGATTCACTGTTGCTACAGGTTATTTTAGCTCACCTATTAAATCACTTGACTATGGCATAAACAATAGTTTCATTTTCTGGATTTAAAAGGGGTTTACAAAGGAATGGCTTCCGCATTTTCGATTTTTTAAATTTCAAAATATCCACGTTTTGTTCATTTACTGCAAATTTTTTATTTAATTTTATTATAATAGACCTATTGCATAGGTGTTGATTATTTCCAAAGTGATAGAAAAAGTTGTATACTAAATGTATGATCAAATACAATGTCTTGCATCCAAATCTACTATCATTTGCTAGAGGGGAACTATTGATTAGAATGGCTAACAAGGAAATCGTTGCCTGTGCATCTAAAGATCAATTGAAATCCTTTGACTTTGTGGATCATTAGGTTCTCTTGCACAAATTGGACAGGCATCACTTTGAAATTGCTTAAATTGTACTTGACAATTCGTAAAAAAGCAATAGTAAAAAAAATATTCAGTTTGGTGTATCTCAAGATTTTATTCTCAGACTGCCCTTGTTTTTATTTATCAACAACTTATTGGTTATTGGCGGTTAAGTAATTTTTTTTATGATACCACAAACATTCTTCGAGAGAAAACCTGTGAACAAATAGAAGGAAGCTGCATGAAGAAATGGTTCGAAAGTTACAACTTAAAGCTAAATGATGATGGAGGTTAAAAAGAAGGCGACAGCTTTACAAATTTGACCGGGCTAACGGTCCGGTCCGTTTTGTACCGATTTGTGTCGTAAAAAGATTTTATTTTCTGTTTGTTCCCTTGTATAGATATAATCGGGGACTTTGATATAGGCGAGAGCTGATGAAGACATTTACTTAGTAGCTCCCGCTTCAATTTTTCGATTTTTAAGAATTTGGTAACGGCAACATTTTGGTTTGTGCTGATTTGTGTCGTGAATTGTTACTTTTTTGCAGCGACTCGACAGTGTTTTATCGACTCTCGTGGAAACCAGTAGGCAACACGAACCTTTTCTTGTGGGACGAATAGACACGAGTCTGTCTAGTCGTAGCAAAAAAGTAATAATTCTATCTGCCTTTACGCCGTATGAAATTTTGCTTTGTGTTAATTCTAGGGGTACTTATTTACAATATTATTGAAAAACATCATTAAATAAAAGTTATTATCCGCTACGTAAAATAACGTTAACATTTCTAATTTATAGAAAGATGAGTTTAATTAATTTTTACTATATTATAATTTTTAATTCGGAGGAGTAAAATGAAAAGACCTGTTTACATAATGGAATTTTTCAAAGCTACTTTTTGGCGGCAGTTTTAGAACTTGCTAGGATTTTATATAAGTTGTAGTTAATTACATATTCATTACAAAATTAATTAATTAATTGTATATAAAATACACTGCAAAATAATAATTATTGATCAAATACACATCATACTAGATTTCAACTTTAAATATGGTACTTTTTTTAATGGAAGTTTCTAAATGTTGCTGTATTCTACTATAACTCTTATTTTTATATGATTATTTACAAATGAACATCAATATAGATTAATATTAAATATAGCGTATAGATATTAAATAATAACTTGGCCTTAAATACATGTTAATACATTACATTACCTCCTAAAATAATTATTCACTATCACTTTCTATTTCACTTGAACCTTGCCCACTGATATAATAAATGGCTCGATTATATCACTGATTAATCCATCTAACTCACACATTTTTCTTTCTTCTGTAATCACATGTTCGACACATTGGAAAAATCCAATTGTCTGTAGTAAAAGTACCCTTACATCTGCTAATTTGAATGAAGTATTCTTAGTTGCCACTTCATATTTTATTTGAGCCCACACTAATTCAATTGGGCTGAGTTCGCAGTGATAAGGTGGTAACCTCAACACAGTTTTGTTGCATCTTCTGGCTATCTCATCTGTCACATGTGTATTATATCGGTCTTTATTAAGGAGAATTAATTGAAGAATTTCAGATCCAACCATCTTTCCATCGCACTCAATATTTTTTTATTTCAACCAAGCGTGCATATCAAGTTTTCTAGATATTGTTGTGGGAATTTTTTAAATTTTATGACTATGATATGTAGCATTATCCATAACAATAACAGCATTGTCTGGTAGCACTGTAAATATTTGATGAAACCATCTTTCAAACACCTCGGCATTCATTTCTTCATGATAATCGATTGTTCTTCGAAAAGCAATAAGCCAGCCCTCCTCAAAACCAGCCTCAGATCCTATGTGCAAAATAATGGGATGCCTTCCTATCCCTGCAGGATTATGTAAGCCTGTAGTTAGTCCTTCATTAAACGCTTGCCGTCGACTTTTTATATTATTATCTACCCAAACCGTTTGTTTGGTATGACCTTCGTTTAGCTATGTTTCGTCTAAGTAATAAATTGGCCGATTTTGACGACGATAATTTATTATTACCTGCAACAATAATTATACTTATTCTAACATATCAAAGTATGTAAAATATAAATTTAAGTACCTATACTCAAAATTTGTTGGATATTAAATAGAACATCGGCACTAACCTAAAGTTTAGCGTTTTCATAAATTTGTACAATGTTGAACGGCTCATCTGTGGAAAATCATCACGCTGTTTTACTCACTCGGCACTTTATCAAATGTAGGAAGTTTTTTTATAAAAAAACCTGTGAATTAAATGCCTCATAGAATTCTTGATAGATGGTAATCAGCAATTAAAAAATGTCTTCCAGAAGTTTGCTTAGGAGGTGTAACTTGTCCTTTCTTCTTCTTCGTATCCTTTTATGGTACGATAGATAGTAGATTGTCCTAAAAATAAGATAACATTATAGTATGTATAATGATGGTAATGTATGGTATTATAACACCAGCCTATCTTGCTTGATATTCTTGGGACAATAGCAGTAATTATCATTCTGGGGTTATCAGTTCGAAGTTTTTTGAAATAGACTCTAGTTTATTCACAAGTTATATCACTAACAAATAAAATGGTGCATTTAATTCGCTTAAACTGGTTTATTTACAGCAAACGCTCATGTGAAGAGTTAATTTAAGACAAATAGAATTACTGACGATTTGCCATAGCTAAACTTTTTATTACTATTTTATACGTACCTTTTCTTTGCCACAAATGAAAATTCTCAAATGAATTGATTATTTGCAATAAATTAACGTTTATTAGTAGTTGAACGAATGAATTAATAATAATAATTAAATGAACGAAAATGTAATTTGGTCAATATTTTTTTTGACTTGTAGCACAGCAGTGAGTGTTGGGGACAAATGTAATTGCGAAGATAAAATTCAAGATGTGAAAAACCAAACAAACTTTGCAAATTCATTGCAATGAACGTTCAGTAATGTTAATGATATTAAATTGTCGACATATTTCCCGGCATTGCTAAGTAAGAAGAATTGGTTCTTTAGCAAAGCAAGTTCTAAATTGTATTTAGAATGCTGTATTACTGACTTGTTCTCAATAATTGTAGATAAATTACAGAAACTGCAAAACAAAGTAATAAAAATTATTTTAGTTTGTAATAAGTAGACGAGAATATCGTTAATACTAGGTGCGTTACAGTGGCATAGCATCCGACAGCAAAGTTATTTCATTGCTTAAATTATTTTAATTTATAGAATAGTAAATAATAAATTGGCTAGCTATATAAATAGATTTAGTACAAATTTCTTTTGTTTTGGTGTACCATAGCTTCTACGTAATATTCCACAGGTCTTTTTACATTCATATATGTGACTAATAGAAACGGAATGCTACGATGATACATGATCAAATAGCTTGCTTACCACATATTGGACATAATCTAGATCGTGATATATTTCCGCAATGTTTGAGCTTTTGCCAATAGCGAGTATGACACTTGCTTCAATGGAAATCTATTTTAATATTTGGAGTATACGTATTTTGCCAAGATGCTCGATAAAAGCGTTACTCATTGAAGGAACAGATATTGAATTAGTGGGTCAGCGAGATATAAATCTTGTATTGTGTACTATGTCAAATTGGCATTTTTTTTGTTTGTTTAGCAACTTATCGATTGCAGTTTTATTAAGTTAGAAGTCATCGCTGTCAAAAACTAGAAAGGGATTTATTTTTGACTTGTTAGTGGTACTTGCATTGGTTAAAAATAGAAGTTATGTTGTCATATGTCATATCTTACTATTCTTCATTAGTTATATTTACATTTAAAATGTATTTCCATTAGTTTCTTTCATTGTCTGTAGAAAAAAGCCCATGCTATACCTCTTCCAAAAAAATTATATCGTGAAGTATTCGTAGATCTGCGATCTATAAGTGTGAAAATTTTTTAAAAGTTGTTAGAAACGCGAATTAATGTTTACGTTTTCTGCCATATTTTACTAATCTATCAATCTGGGTACAGACGGAGCTACAACTGTGCTTCTACTCTTTCAGCAGTAGTGGACAATATTCTTACATCTACTGATTTTGGTAAGCCTACATGTCTTATAATGCTGGATTTCTTTCGTATATTCATCAATTTCTACTGTTAATCTTGAAATATATTGGTTTCAATTATGAAACCTATGCCTTTATCTTACAACTGCGCTGCCAAGAAGAACACGAATACCTTGGCTCTTCACTACAATAACAAATGTATGTAACCGAAACAAAAGTTAATTTAAAAAATCCCATCGGCTATTAGCCGCCTTTGACAGAGTATATGTCGGAACTCGTCTCACGGTGTCAGTCCTCGCGAATGAAAGAATGAAGCGGTTGTATCTTGAGTTCAAACGTGGCACAAGAAAATTCGTTCGGTTTAATATAGAAATGCAATCGATGTTGTTTCGGAGTAATTTCCATAGAAGTTTCTCACAGATACCATCCCTTCTCGTGCTGTTATGCCTTACCAGTAACCCATCCCATTAATTTTGTTTCATAAAGCAGAAGAAGAAGAAATATGTAAATCTGATTTTGCGAGAAATCGCACCGTCACATCGCACCAAAACCGAGAAACACGACAAATTCATAGCGCATTGAGTTGCGCGCCGTGTTCTCTGCCTCTTTGCTCTCCTAATACTAGGTTGATGAACCTGGACAGTCGCCCGCTGCTGCAACCTCTGGTCATTCGCCACTGCAGGTCGGTGAAATCTTCTCGTTCTCTACGACTGGATTTTGCCGTTGGTCGGTCATTCCCAGCTATTTCGCTACACAGCACGCTATACCGACTTAATAGCAAGCACGCAACGACACGCTAAATTAGCCAGTTTTTTCTTTAGTGTTTCTCTCTAGGTATGGGCGAAAGAATGTTCTCATGGTGGAATTGTAGGTAGCAGTAATAAGTTCTGATGCCAAAAAAACACAGTTAATATTGCTTATCGACCACTTTGTTGCATATATGTACCATACATCTTTGATGCGTGTTTGTTCCGATATAATTTCATGATATTGCAAGCAATGGATCTGGATTTTTGAAGCATATATTGTACATGTAATTTTTGTTCTTATTTCTTTGTAAAATCATACCGTTCCTATTGGAAACTCCTTTGTTTGATTCTTTAATTCATTATAGAGTCAAAGCTCGAATTTTATGCGATCTTTAATTAAAACAAAAGATATTACAAAATTTTTCATATAATCGTCGCTTTGGAATAAGAGGGTTCTATCTGCGGTTTTTTTTAATGAGTTTGTATCAGATAGTTATTATTTAGATGTTTCTCGAAACTTACAAACCTTGCTAGACTAAAAATCTATTTTTTAAAAAACCAGATAGAACACTCCCATTCCAGGGCGACCTAATATAGATCTTAAAATTTCTGGAAGAGAATCATGCAAAGGTGTCCAAAAATTAACAAAAAATCCTTCTTTCAACTCGTCCGTAATGCGTGATGGGCGACCATTTTCATCATCGTCGTCCACGTTTGTTTTATTGTCTACGATTTTCTTACAGAAGACACATTCATTGCCTTGTAACTGTAAACTTATTTCATTTATCTATAAATCTGTATAGATCGAACATTTTACGCATTTAGTAAATTAATAATACTACTGATTTTATACTTGGCGGGATTTTCTATTGCAGCTGCGATTTTAAAAAATTACTAGCAACCCATGCAGTCGTAGTAGTGTGCGTGGAATGCGCGATTATTCTTTACGACCTAGTACTCTCGTACGTTATGGCTGTATTAAATAGAATAATTTTGTTGCCACAGGTTATAAGTCTAAAGAAATCACAGCAATCAAAAGCGTTTTTCAATAACTAATAATTATCAAGGGAAGTTTCATCCTATTTTGCAAAGTATTGGCTTCTCTATGGTTTCTCCTGCCTAGGCCGCCCAATTGCGACAACTGTTGGCGCCTTGGAGCTTAGGCCGCCAAGCACTGCCAACTGTCGACCAGCGACGGAAACAGAACCGACCATGAGGTACAATCGGCCCGTCCATGATATAAGGGATAGTCGGGTCAAAGCCCTACCCAAATCATGCTTGCTGGGATATTCATTACCCATAAATCCTGGGATTGAGTCAAACCACGACGTTTAACTCCAGGTCTTAGGGCAAGGAAGGCAAGGAACTCCTGGGGTTGGGATGAATCGGAAGGAATCCTCAACCAGTAAAGATACCGTCGATATTTGGTAAACGCCCACCCAGTGGTAATCTGCATAGTACACCAACAAAATAAAACAGTTTTAAAACAGGAACAAGACATTTAATGAAACAAAGGAGGGGATGCAAAATATTTCGATTGTTTGGTAGCTGAAATTGAAATATATGTTTTAGACGTCAGCAAATTTCTCCACGATCTACTGGAATTAGGTGAAACTTACTATACTAATTGCAGTCTCAAAAATATTACAAAATTCCAAAAATAATAATGTAACGTTGTAAACAAACTTCGTAATTGCCTTCGTTTATGTTCGAAACAACATACACTTTTCAAGTACACATACTAATCAATTAGAAATTAGAAAACTTAACGAACCAATGCCAACAGGCCATTATATAACCCGCTCATGAAATATACACCCAACCACAACAACTAGACAGCGATTGGAATTAATAATGAACTAATACATATGTACATATAATACCTACGTGTGGAAGTATGTACTACCATTATGCCTTTCATAAACAATTAATTACATACTGCTCATGAAATTCGCCTTTCGCAATAATTAGATAAAACAACTGCGCAGACAATTACTCTTTCAAATTAGAAGTTTAGCCATCGGCAACAAATACCTTCGAATTTAAATATAACATCTCTAGCTATGGATCAATATCTAGAGAAGTGTATTTAATTAATAATTTAGGCATGAACTGCCAAAACCAGGTATATACAGTAGGATCTTGCTATAATATAGACGAAAGTTCTCAAACTGTCAGTCTATCAGTATCTAAAGAAAAACTTGTAAGTACACATACTTCAAACATCTTGTAAACTACCTCTTGTTTTCACTTTACATGTCAATCAGTAGCTTTGAACTCAATGTTGTCCCTTGTAGCTTATGGAGAACATTAACACCTAGATGTACTCGTGCAACAAGATTAGCGCCATAGATACGCGATGTTACCGCATACCCTTGCGGCACCCCTGTTGCGAGTTCGGTTTTCGAGGCGTTCGAGCAAACTGCGAGGTCAGTAATTTTATTATGGTATGGATATACCTCTTCAGTACTCGGGAATTGGACTTGCGGCCAATATTAACCGGTTAGTTGCTTGCCGTAGCGCTGGACCCGGCCGAAGTGTTGACCTTCGTCTCTCGCGGCCAGGGGAAAGTGCCATTAAAATCACTCTAACGTTTTACTACTATTGCTGCTGCCTGTTGATAATGGTTCCACTACTTACTACCGCATTATTATTGTTATTATTATTACTTTATCGTAATTTTGCAGAATGCTGTGCTATAAAAACGGCGAATTTACGATAATATCCAGCTTGTAATTATTTTTATTAAGTGTTGATAACTTTTTATGGTATTTTAATAACGATGTTGATACCTAATGTTTTCTGTTTTATGGTAGTTCTTTTCAAAGATACATACGCTAATCAACCTACGATAATACTGGTCAACAACATTTTTGCTCCTAGTTAATCAATTATGTTATCAAAAAAGGATAAATATGTGGTTATATATAGGATGATTCATTTTCGACCCTCACCACCGGGCAAGGTTGATAAATATTATGATATTTCTGTAAATATCAAAATATTGGATATATATCTATTTTCAATATTTATTTCAGTTAATTAATTACTTAAGTTATAACGTTTATAATAGCTAAATAAAAGCAAAGAAATATTTAGGCGGATATTTTAATTTTAAAAGACAAAAATAATACAAACTATTGCATAGAATACATTCCATATAACAAACCAAAAGAACTCGTCCCACTTAACATCGTTGGTAATGTTGCTAATTTAATATCTTCGTCTGATTCCTCACAGAAACTCCCCAGTGATGGGGACCAATACTATCGTTTTTGTTTTGGTTGCAAATAATGTTAATTTTGCTCAACTACAGTACATCTGCTACAGCATAAACTATATACACACTGCAAGCCGCATACAATGATTGGTTTTTCAGATATTCGGGTTTAAAACTTAACGAAATTCAACTAAGCGGGTTCAAGCGTCCAGCAGTTTAGTTTTTTCGGTTCTTGATTCATATTTATTTACCTTGCTGGTCAGTTGATGTTGAGGGTAGATCAATATATTCGGACTCTCATCACCGTGTTCTGTAACAGATGAACTTTCGTTTTTCCTGGACATTTAATGATATAAATTTTTATCTTACTTATCTAAATATTTCATCTGGATAAAACCAGAATTCCCGTATCTACCCGGAAAATGCAGCCATATTTGTATAGCCGAATATAACTGAAGGTAATAGATAACATTTTATCAAGATCATGTTTTTCGATAAGGAAAGTTGATTGCAGAATATTATTACAAGCAAATGTTACTCGAAAAAAAAACTATGTTGTGATGCATCGATATCGTTATTCTTGTCTCTTATCTTATCAACTGTGCAGCTTATATTTCAATTAAAGGGACATCCATAGTTGCGATTGAAACACGGAGCAGGTAACTGACTGATTAAATGTAAAAATACACCCGTTAGCTCGTTGATATACGATCTTATACGTTATCATTTATTTCCATTCACTAATATATTAATTGATAACCCCCAAGAGTAGAAACTCTTGAGAGCTCTGGTAATGCGCTTTTGATATTTGGAGATGTTTCGTAATCATGGATCTACATTTTAGAGTGTTTAATTTTCGTCAGGAATACGTAAAGTTGTGGATAAAAGTAGGACAAAAACAAGTTACTGATCATTAAACATTAAAGAAAGCTACTCATTACTGGGTTTGGAATGCCCATCAAATTGCATAGTTTCTCTTCAATTTCTATATTTAAGCGAAAAACAAATTACGTAATTTAGAACATAAAACAGTATACGACAACTTTCACTGCAATCCACAAATTATAGTAAAGCGTAAGAAAAAAAGGAATATAAACTAAATAAGAACAATGACGACAGCAAGTGAGAAATTATTATTCAATCTACCAGGAAATGCATTTTATTGTTATTTGTAACTGGTGCTGTTACCAAGTTCAATTAAGAATTGAATAAGATTGAAGGTATTGACATTTAATTGCGGAATTTTTTTACAAAAAATCATACAATTCGCTATGTTGCTACAAAACGAAATCCAAAAATTCCAAAATGTAGCGATATATAAAATTGAAACATACCAGGTTTACATTCACCTCCATCATCTTCAAATTAGTTCCGTTGAGAGTGCAAACTTCGATCCCAACGCTTCTGCCACAAAAGGAATCTATTTTACAAGTTCTGCTTCGTTAACATGTTCAATATCGTCCACGAGTCAGCCTCATTTTCCTCTATTATGCCAAATCTTTTTCATAAAAAGCGAGTACACTTTTTCGCTAAAAACTGCTGTACAATGAGAACGGTATTTAGTCTTGCGTTATCATGGTGGAATCGTTCCCGCTCCACTTTGTACGTTTCGTTTTTGTAGCTATCTTTTACCGCCTTAGGTAGGAGGTTGCTGTAGAACTCCGCGTTAATCGTTTTCCATGGGATTTTGTTTGGCTAATGTGGAAATGGTTATTTTTGATATGCGATCATATCCATCAACCCAACTTTTGTCACCTGAGACCACCCTACAAAGAAAATCTGGTGCCGTTTTTTCAATTCTCTACAGTCATTCATACGATGTCGTTTCTGTTTGTTGGTTAGCAGCTGCGGCACATACTTTGATTTTAACGTTCTTACGTTCAATCCTTTCGGTAAAATTCGCCGACTGTATGTTATACGATAATCCCATAATGTTATGCGTTGTTTTGGAAAAATATATTTTCTTTGACTCTTACACGTTAATAATAAACCAAAACCAAACAAATGTGCAAAATCCTCCTTTTTGTGGTTTGAGAGTTTAAACATTTTGAGAATACCGTTTCATAATTCGAAAAATAGTGAAGATGCAATTCGAGATGTATGGGATTCGGTTGTTTTAAACCTTTCTCCATTTGGTGTTATATTCTGTAGGAAATCAGTGGAGTAACTTTCCAGATTTTTCTGAAAATAAGTATGTTTTAAAATAGACCCAATAGGAAAGTTGGCAAGTCCCAAACATTGGTTTAAATTTTATAGTCGCTGCAGATGGATAAGAGATTTAAATGCCTACTTGGCGCTTTACCATACATGTACCTTGTCAGCAAAATAGCACAAAAACAATGCACCGTCTCGCTTTTCAGTGGTTACCATTGCAAAAATGTACGAATTGGTGCTCGAATTGATAGACCATCCACCCTATTTACCAGAATTGGCTCCCACCGTGTTTTTTCTGTTTCCAAGACTTCTAAGGCAGGCTTCTCGGAGGACAGAGATTTTCATAGAATGAGGGCGTCACCATATTGGTAAACCTCTTATTTTGCAGAACTAGATGCTAACTATTGTTTGGACGGATTAAACAGATACAAGCATCACTGGGAAAAGCGAATAGATTTACAAGGACACTATATTGAGAAATAAAACTGAATTTAACAAGAACGTACCCGTTTCTGTTTCTGTTCCTACCATCCAGTTTACGTTCGACTAATTTGTGATTGGGAGCCTTGTTCATTAGGCTTTCTTTTTCTAGTCCATCTATCGCCGTTTAAAGCGAGATCTCCAGATGTATCGGTTTCTAAACATGTTGACTATTGCTGCGCACAAAACCAAGCCATAAATACAATTGTATTGTTGCAGCTTAAAACTGTGGTATTATGAGCAGGCCAATCTGATGCTGAAATCTCCCAAGTACTCCGTCAAGGTCTGCTTCAGAAAAAATACAATAGCAGTTTTTAAAATATGAACGTATGTAATAGATATTTGCTTTCTACCCCTCATGCATGCCATAATTCTGTGAATGTGGTAAATTAAACCAAGTACATCCCAGGAGAAACATCAATTATGATGGAGACGCCTCAATACTTGAATTTAATTTCGGTGAATTCCTTGCCTGGTGGTCACCGAACATCCTAGTTGTTATCACTTCATCCTAGACACTTTATCTTCATTTCATCCAACTGTATACTACATAGTTCTAATGATTGATGGTCCATCACATACGGTTTCTTACAAATTTTTTAAAAAGAACTATGTGTAGATGTTGTATAAATTAAAATCAAATAAAAACTTATTTTTCAAAAAGTTCTTAATCATATGTATATTACAGATCACGTTATGTATATTACAGATTTGTACTTGATATTCCAGAGTCTACAAAGAATAAAATAGAAAGTATTTGAAAAAGATATAAACGAAAACAGCAGTAAGTCTTAAAAGTAATCGAAATTTTGTAAGCTAACTTTGATTGAACTCCATACACATAGTAGAGATACGAATTTAGCATCTAAATTAATCTTTGTGCTTGACAGTTCAATTCCAAAGAAGTAATTGAAATTCATCCCTTTTAAACATAACATACTCCACAGACTGTACCCAATTAAATTAAGTTCTGCAAGTGAAAGTGTATTAAATACGCATTTTCCGCTCAGTTCATGCTCGATTACATCCTTTCTTTTCCTCCTTATCTCATTATTCAATCAGTTCCTTTATCTAGAAGCGCTTGTATCGAGGAAACCAAAATAAGCAAAGCAAAGAAAGAATTAAATCGTGCAGGCTCAAACTTTCCTTGTTAAAAAAAAAGAGCCCTCCTCTTCATAAAGCGAAAGCACAAAAAGTTTGTTAGAGTCGCGTTCTGTACATTTCCATTCTTAAACTTGAAACTCAACCGGAGCTTGCTTCATTCACACCGGGTTTCGGACTGCGCGCATCGCGAGTAGCAGCCCCGATCGGACACGGCGAGAGACTAAACAAAAGCCGCAAGCGTGCGATAATTGACGGGGAATTGAATTGTTAAATTTTTCATTATATTATCGTCGAATCCATCTGTCGGTCGTGGAATGTTAGACAAGGAAAGAAGACCAAGTATTAATCGTGTAGTAACCGGATAGAAGGAATGAACCGGTGGATTGTGTGTGTGTATATGGTGTGTTGCGCGCTCGTTAAATGTGGTTTTACGATCGTGCGAAGGGTAATAAGTTAACTTTATGAGCGGTATTCCGTGAATGTTTACCAATTACCCTCGATTAGTGGAGAAAGAGAAAGAAGGTCTTCATCTGCTTTTTTTTATTTTGGATGAAGATCATAATAGTTATTGAAGTGTAGATTATTGCTTTGTCAAATCTAAATTGGTATGAAGCTTTAAAAATTGATAAGATTCAATAACGGATGCAATTCCCAAACTTTTTTGGTCATCGTTTGGAAGTCTAGGTCTAGTAACTTTTATATGAGAGTAGTCTGAAACGTTTTCAGTGTCAACATAAAAATGGCGTTACTAGTCAATAATATTCTGGAAATATAATTGCGCATACACTGAAAGAAACTTTTGGAAATGTCAGCCGTGCTGCACGCAAAATTGTAACTTAGCCTATCCAAATTAAAATCGAGATGGACGCTGTTTACGAAGACTCTGCACCATCATTTATCACGTGGCCACACCAGGTCAGTTAGCGGTAGGCCAAAAAATGGAATCACTACCAATAACATCGAAAAAGTTTACTAAATAGTGCTATACGACCATCGAATTAAGATTAGAAAGACAACAGAGACTACGGGCATCTAGAAATAACGTGTTTGTCTAAAAATTTTTGCATGAAAAAGCACCCGTTGGGTGTCGTAGTTGCCCAGTCAGGATCAAAATTGTACATTTTCAAATCCCCGTTGAAGCAATACACTCCTGAAGTCAAGGCACAGAGAAACAATGGCCCGCGAAGAGTGAATCGGCCCCGAAAAAGACGATTATTACATCGTTTGGAAAAGTGATGGCGGCGGCCTAAAGGCAGAAATTGCGGGAAAACAGCCACACTTGAAGAAAGAGAAAGTTTTACTCCGCCATACAAAAATCCGCGGATTGACGTGTGAAATTTCAAATTGGCGATCAAATTTTTGCGATTGTTTCAACTGTTATTAATTACTTAATTCTGTTCTTAGGAAAGTCCAATAACAGTTTTTGGATTTACCACTAAATAATCTAATTATATACTTTGGATTTATTTTTATTTTTAAAACGCTAATTGATTCCGAGTTGTGCGTATGATTAAATAAATTGTAGATTATATTGTTGAAAGGTAAAATGAGGAAACTAACGGTTTAACATTTAGTAGAATATATTTTTAGATCGAGATAAGCTTCAATGAGAGTGCACACTGTTGGCGAAGCGGAATAATGGCACAAGTATGTTTATTGCATTATTACAATTGTAAACTTACTTAGCTTAGTTACCCCTAATTTTTTTCTCAGCTTTAAATCTACGAAGTTATTTCTATGGGGTTTCGTTGAAATACGACGATAAACGAAAAAGATAAATTGGCAAAGCTTGTATACAAATCTTGGTCTACATCGGACAACAGACTAAACAGTACCATTGAGTTGTTGGCGTTAATATTTTTAACTGTTGGTTTAACTTCGATTTTATAGGCTAGTAAATCTCTTGCTTTGTTTAGCCATTCGAACAATAGCATTAATAAAATATTCCACTGGATTTATATTTGTGAGCAGTTAAGTTTAAGGCAATATTGAGTAATATACTGAATATTTCACGAAACTCGTTAGTTGGAAGTTGGAAGAAAAAAGGACATTATAAAAACAATTGGCTATTTTACCGGGGATTAACTAAATTCAAAAGTGTTTTGGAATAGGCAGTTATAGTATCGGAGCTATTATTTTAACCTACCTATTTTCACCTACGAAATACTTGCGATTGAATCGGAAGTGATTACCAAGGTTCTTAATAATAATGCCACACTTTTTATCACATTTAAATAGTTTGTACTGCGGCATCTTACCCCTAAAGTCAACGGTTTTCGAGATATTTACGATTGTGTTGAAATTTTAGCATTTTTACCGCTCTTGTTGAAACTAAATATTTCAGAATGTAATGGAGATTAAGATATTTACGTTTGTGGAACGAAATGGAAGATCATGCGTAATGTATCTTATTTTACTTTATTATCGTTACTAAATTTTATACAGGCTATTCACAAGCTGCTCCCAAATACAGATATTTTCGAACTGAAAAAACGCCTTTTTTTCAAATGGACCATGATATCTTTAACTACATTTCCTCTTCAATTCAATAGTCTAGTTAAAGATACCACGGTCCTTTTGAAAAAAGGGAGTTGTTTCAGTTTAAAAATATCTATATTTAGGAACGACTTAAGAACAGCCTGTATAAAATTTAGTAACGATAACGATAAGGTGTGGTACGCATGACCTTCCACTTCGTTTCGCAAAAGTAAATACCTTAATCTTCATTACATTCTCAAATATTTAATTTCAACAGGAGCAGTACAAATGCTGAAGAGTCAACATGATCGTAAACATCTCGAAAATAGATGACTTTAGGGGTAAGGTAATATGTGCAATCGATTAGGCTGGTCAAAACTGTACCTTTATGTTTAAAAAAAGGAAAGTTAGTAATCATTTTCAGTTCAACTGGAAGTTTTTCGTATACGAAAATATTCTAAATGAATAGGTCCGATGCTGTAACTACCTATTTCAAAATTTCAAAAATTCCATTCATAGTAACATCAGTAAGATTTCTAACTAACGAGTTTCGTGAGATACCTCTTATAATATAATATAGATTTTTAGAAAAATATTGTAGTTATGAATGCGGATTTTTTAAAATAGAAACAAGGGAACTAATTATTAGGTAAAAAAATTTGTTGGAATATTGGTATCGTATACATTTTAGATTGTGATTTCTTTCTAGAATATCTTTTTATCATTACAATGTACGTATATTTGATGCTTCACTATTATTAGAAACCATTATATTACAAGATGCAAGTGCATATGTGAGGTACAATTAATCTTTGTAATAATTTCTGGATGAAGGAGGAAATGAAAGAGTTCTTTCCCTCACATAATTCTAATACGTTTGGTAATCAAAAAATGCGACTGGTTTCGTCCGTTGTGTACGTCCTCAGAGCAGAATTGTGTGTTTCAGTAAAAATGTTGTTTACAGTGTTAAAGGTAATAAATCGTAAAATATATTTCCAAAGTTTTCACAAAGAAAACCATTTGCAGTGGTCAAGCAATGAATTGCTTAAATTATTGTGTGTTAGGATATTCACTTTAATATATTGTATTTGTCCTCATTTCCAGTAATTTCAATAATTCATTTTTTGATCAATACAAGTGGTCTTCCTTGTGAAAACTTTAGATATGCTTTACAAATTAACATTTAACAACGTACTAAAAATTTATTACTGCAATACTTAGTTCTGGCCTAAGGATGTGTTGAGTACACACGTGTTTAGCGAACAATTTTCCTTGGCCTTTATGGAATGAATAGCTGGACAGGGTCGATCAGTTTAGCGCAAAGTAAGGTAAGCTAGTGGCCAAACTACGTGGGGCAAACTCTCCGAGACACCTTTGATGCGCGACCAAAATCCGATTGCCATTCCCGAGTTACCAGCAAGTCAAAAGACATCCAAAGTTTTATGGATAACCGACAATGATAATGGATGGTATATAGAGCATCAATCTTATTGCTTCTATTTATTAAATTCTAGAAAAATCGCAAATTGCTCTGATGACGTCCTGACTGTAAAGACTGCAATTGCAAATTGTTTAGAAGGATATTATGGACATTTTTCATTAAGTATTCTTCACATTGCTCAAAATAATTGGTTCAGGATTTATTTCTTTCTGTAATTTTAGAAGATGAAGAACATTTTTCAATGTAATATCTTAACCAACACATTTTTAAGTTATTGGAATGGTGACCAAAAATAATTAAGAAGACTATGCAGCAATAGCTTCAATAAATGCTGAAACTTGTACGTCGCACTATTACAGATACCTGCCCCAATGTAGGGTTGGAAGTTTTGCTGGGCATAGCGCTAACAGAACAAAGAAGAATCTAAGGCCAAGACATCTCAAAATGTTTAAAGATGAATACAATTTTGATTAGGCTTATCAGGTGGTGAGTCAGCAGTGTGAAGTGAATGGACAGTGAAGCAGACATTTTTGCTTTATGCTTGTACACCAGAGATAATATCCAGAAAGAGATTTTAAGTTAGTATTAAGATTTATCAGAGGCCTTTAACATAAGGGCACCGTTGCAATAGATCTATTCGCAGTGATTGCTATGGCCCGATCCAATAATAACTTCTTAAAGCGGGATTCACCTTATTGAAAGCGATCTTAAACTTATTGCTTGAACTGTACATTCGAAAAAAAAACTCGACAACCACGCTATGTGGGGCCCCAAACTCCTTTTTATATTGAGTAATTTACAAACGCAATGCAAATAAAACGTAAACAAGCGAAATATAAAATAGGTAACATATTCGAAACACTATTTACATAATACATAACAAATTTCAACACGCGCAAAGATACCAAATATACTAATACCACTTAACATAACTCGCGAACAAACATATAGTAACTTTTTTTCTTGCTATCGTTTATAAACGTTAATGAATTCGCTGTCTCTTTTCGCGAATCGTACCTTTCAGTATATAACGCGCTTATATCCGGAGGCGCAAGCCAACCAACCGTAGCTTTCACTTTCCAATACGCAGCAGCCACTTCTTACAACCTCACGATTGGCCCGATGACGTGGTACAAGAAGAAGTCTATACCGCGATATATCTATAGTCTATTTCCGTCAATTGAAGCGAGACGGCGCTAACGTGTTTGTCTTGTTAAACATCGGACTGTTTATTTAACGCTATTGAGCGCTGTATACATAGAGATACAAACGTAGATTTATTTGTTTACCAAAGGAAATTGTGTTAGGTGTACGTCGCGCCTGACTATTACTATTTAGAAACGCGTATTGGTTTAGTTTCATTACAGCATATTTAGAGCAGTTGCTTCTTAAACTGAACATCTATAACATTTGGAGGTTTCTTTTTAGTAAGAAAGAGGTGATTACGACTTGTGGTTTTCCAATACACAAAAAAAGTTCTATATTCTTCAAATTTAAGTCTTCCTGTGATCTGACCCACTGACGGATTTAATAGACGAATGATAACTCTGGCGGTCTTTTTTGATATTAAAAGTTCGTTTGGTTGATGTGTAAGCTCTTTCGCTCGGGTATTGACCACTCCTTGATCGTAATTATTGGTTCATATGTCTCGGATTGTAGTTATGTGGGTGATGCGATGTCGTCTGGCCCCATTCAATATCTATATGGTCGTTATTCATACAACGGGTTAGCCACCTATGCGGATGACAGGTCGATATATGCAACCCAACAAAATGAGAAATATAGGTCTTTCAACATCCACAGGGGTATTAATAGCATGTCCAAGTGGTACGGGAGTTGACGAAGACTTATGCTTTGCGTTTTATTAGAAGGGGACGCCCATTTTTCAGTAGCCTCGAACTCAACGGATTCAACATCTCGTAATCGCAACACACGAGATACTTAAGTTGAATCTTGATGGACGATTACTTTGGCAAGCGCATTTCCAGAGCACCGAGGTTAAGATGCAGAAGACTGACTATCAAGGCTATACTAATTTGTTGAAGTAGCAAATCGGCGTCTTTAGCTCTAGCCTTTAGTAGTGCAGAAGCGATTTCTGCTCGAATTGTACTACATGCTGGCAAGGTCACGATGAAATTCTTTCAGTAACGCTCGATTTTGTGCAACGTGTACTGAATTTTTTTTTAGACTTCTGCTTACTACAGGTTAATCTTCGAGGCAACTGCCCTAAGAACCAATTTTTGATTATAAACTATTGTTCGTACTTTGTACTCAAAGTCGGCGCTGTAACCTGTAAAAGGTGGCGTAAAATGAGATATTTTCAAGTTATTTTAAAATGTTTTTAGAAAGTATGTCTTTCAATCGGTTTAAATTCTGCTTGAAACAATTAGAAATTTTAGAAATGCTTAATCAAGGAAAGATTTTGATAGATACATTTTGAGAACAAGAAACTAAATTGCTAAGAAAGAGAACAGAATTTTTATATTTTGGAATTCGATGAAGTTTATGTCCTTAGTTTATATTCTCAAACAGTTTCGGAAATCGGTCAGGGTTGTAATTGTTGAATATTAACTCTACAAAACCTATGGCTTGAATTGTACAATTATTGTTTGGAATAAGAAGAAGAATATTAAAGATGGATGGAAACAAAACCCAAAAAACTATTAATCCACATCTGCTGCAAGTGTAACTGCGCAGAGAATTTTCAGCCTAACTACTTGTTTAACGTATAGTGGCAGTGTGTCTTCATGGGCAACGTGCCAGCTATCGTAAGCGGAGTATTTAATTTTAAATTAATTAAAACCATTATAAATAATGAAATATATGGCGTTTTGGATGGTCGCCAAAACTAACGAAAGGTCAATATTACTATTTGTTCTGGAAATTGCATGGAATTTGTCTTTGGAAAAGGTCGCCTTATGAATCTTCACATATTTCAGTTTCTTCGTGAATTATACGGGTTCATTTATACTTTGGAAATGTTAGAGGGGCAATGTGCACTCGAAGCTAACATAAAATTTACGAATTTGTACAATACAAAGAAAATGAAGCATGTTGCTGAATGCCATTGTAGTTGTTTGTAACATTTTTCAAACTTGAAAGTAACTTAACATAAATTAAGCCTATTATATACACAGCTGGAAAGTAATTACATTAATGTTAAGGCATAAGTCCGACTGATGCATTAATCTATAGTTTCGTATTGATAAAATTGTTTTAATGGATCATAAACTTGGAGATGCCGTAGACGAGCAAGCAAGTCTTAAAGTATTCGGGTTGCGTGGGAGCGAACATTATGGTAGAGAACGACGATCTTTTGTGGGATTCCTGCAGTTCAAATATGTATGCCTGTTATTTTGCAAATGCTACAAGAACTTAAACTTGTAAAAAAATGTAAAGATTTATAATGGCTATTTTTCTACAGATCGCATTTTTGGGGAAGTTCAATGTAGGCATTGTCTAAGAAATTCACCAACCTTAATTCCGACGGAAACTCGCAATAAGAAATTTGTGTAACTTATTTTTCATAAAATATCGAAAAGCTTATGTAAAGTAAAAGGAATAAACATATACTTTACTTCACGAATCACACAGAAACCTCCGAGGCAGTTTGAAAAATAAGCTGGAAACGACATAAAGGTCGGGAATTTATAAAACTGTATGTGGAGACTGATAAAACCTATGGACTATGTGCAAATAACACATGGCACATTATCGCTATTGGAGAACTGAATCCTCAGGTGTAACCCACAACCCATAAACGAAACTAGGCATAATATGAAATTATTAATCAAATTAATTAAGAACTTTGTCGCCAGAATTAGACTCTTAAGAGACCATTATTCATATTTTTCACCATATTTCTGCCCTCTAAATAATGTACAGAATAGCATAGTAAGTAATAAGCAGACGGATGGTTGGTAAGTAGTGACCTACTAATCTACTAAAGAACGACGTCGTTATCAAGGTCATACGGGTTACATGCTTTTTAATTAATACCGTTATATATCTAGAGCATGTTTCAGTAGAGATTGTTATGATTATGTAATTAAAAAAAAATCCTTTCAGAAGCGAGTTATTAGAACATATCTCTCTTGGCAATACAATTACTTTTTAATTATAATCAAACACTAAATATTGAAAGATACAAAAAAATCTTATTAATAATACCATACACCCAATTAGAATGATATTAATTCAAACAGAGAACAGATTTACAACTGTGTTGGCGTATATCTAGTTACCTCTGAATGTTAGCAAGTTTTCTACAGAAACTCTGCTTTCAGGAACGATATACGATTATCATTCAATATAATGGTTACGTTAGCATGATTTTAATTTATAATCTAGTGATTAAATATTACTTTACTACAATATACATGGTAATTTGCGCTAATGTATTCTCGTTTTCTAATTGGTTTTAATTTTAGCATTTATAATTTATAATTATTATTGGTTGGTGTTGATATTAGAAAAAAATGTTGAATGTACGTATTAAATATAGGTTTATGTAAGATCTGTTTACGTTTATCTTAATATATGTTACCGATAAATGCTCTTTTAGTTTATTAGTAGAGATTAATGTGTCTTGTTTTTTCGTATTCTCCAATTAATACCTGATCAAACTATTTTTAAGCAACCACTTTAAACAATCTTTATTTCATTATTCGCCTTTATAGTGTAACAAGAGAATTGGATTTTATTTTCTTTGTCTCCTTCATACTCTTACGCGAAAAACGTATACTTACAGTTTATACAGGTTGTCAACCAAAACTGTTTTGCTGTGCATTTAACAGAGAACAAGGAGACTTACAGTACCGCTTACCATGAGATGTAAAATTAAAGTGAACAGTTGTATAATTTGCCAAACCTCGGCAGAAACGTTTTCGAATCTCTCTTGAGAACTTAGGTTTATTTTTTATACACGACAGACATTTATTATTGTTAAGTTGGTATAATACGATTTGTATCGAATACAATATTAGCAGATAATAAGAACCCGATCTATTTTCATCTCAAATATTTATTAGGGAGTCTATACCAATACCCTTTGCAAAAAGTAAATTTAGAAAAATGCGAACCGTGTGTAAATTAAATTGTTAAATTAAAATTTATTTTATCATAGTGCTGCATTCTGCTGTTCGATATTTTCTGTATAATTTCCAATAAGATAGTTTGAAGTACGTAATGTATGTACTATTGGCGTAAATAGGTTGAGGCATATCAATAATATTCTAAATCTGTTGATATTGTGCCTAGAGCATTCTAATCTTTCCAAAAAACTGGATTAAATTTTTTGTGACCGTTATTTAAATTCTCTAAGGTCTTTAGTTTTGTACTTTACATGTGCAAACTCATATTTTTATATTTTCACTCGATTGCCATAATCTAATATGATAGCTAATACGATTTCGATCGAAGTAGGCTGGTCGCGTGCCTCACACCGGATTCCTTCCTTTTCCACGGGTCCCCTCCGTGCATTACCAGCCAGTGGCAGCAGCACCGGTTCTCCATCGCGTTATCATCACACATACTATGCATACATAAGCAAGCAACAACGGGGACGTCTCAAAATACAAGCGGCGACGTTGCCAAATCCGCCGGCTGTGACAGAGATGTAAACATTGGTTCCGTTCCACAGCCAACTTACATAGAGAGACTTAACCGCTCTCGTCATCGATTTGCATTCATTCTTCTTACTCTTCTGGGAGTTTTCTTCGTTCTTCGAATTCTTAGCGCTTGAAAAGGAAGAGGTTTGACTCCCTGAACGCAATTTAGTGTATCGCTGTAATTAGTGAATGTTTAAAAATATCACAAATAACAATGTTAATGCGAGTAACTAATTTTTAGTTTTATTTATTAGAACAGGAGGCTTTTTTGGTACGGAAAAATTATACAATATAGTTGCGAATCGAAAATAGTGATGACCTAAATGTTTATATACTCTACAGCTCTCAAGCCGCCGTATGATTCCGTTACAGATTAGTAGGTGTAGTAAAATTATGTTTGTACTCAGCGTGTACTAAGTGAAATAATAGTACTTACGTTAAATTGATTGTGGCGAAGTCAAGGTTTAGCCAATAAAAGTTAATTGTAATTTAAACGGTAAATAAAAGCACTTTTTTATTGTTCTAAATTACGAATAATATCTTTGTAGTCTATAGCTAGCTAGTGCGCGGCAATCATTTATTTTGTGTAATTTTTTTTATTCAACAGTTTTTTTAATTCGGTTCAATACCAAATATTAACTAACATTTTCAAAATATTCGCCATTGAGATTTATATAGTTTTGCGTGCAATTCTTGAAAGGTTTTTTTTTCGAATCTGAAGGTTGTATCTCCAAAATATGGTTTTTGAAGGCTTCAACAGCTTCTTGAGGTAATAATAATCGCTGCCTAAACATTTTTTGTTTTGATATTCAGGAGCAAAAAGAAATCGTTAGGCAATAATGATTTATCGCCTATACGGGTAATGAATTATTCGATTATTTCTCCTTCAACATCAATTGTTTGACGCCCTGGGCATTGTCATGATGAAGGATGATGCGACGTCGTCCATTATCGTTCCTGATTTCATCGATGACTTCTGGCAAACAAATTCTTTTATATCATTCAGCATGAATCATTCTTTGATCCTTCAAAGCAAGGCTTACATGTCCAGTAGAATGAAAAAAAAACAAGTAATCATTTTCGTAAAGGTGCTTCGTGAACTTTTATTGAATTTGGTTTGTCTGAGCATAGCCAGACGGTTGATTGTTGCTTTAAAGTTTCTGGCTCCCACCAATATGTTTGAGTTTCGTCACCCGCTACGATCGGTTATGATGTTGTTTAAGGACTTTGAATTCCCTCTGACAAATTTTCTGAGCATTTCCTTACACCAATTGACGCATCCCTTCTTTGTGCTTGGATAAAATTATACGAAATTTGTCAAGAACAGATCTAAATGTTGATATAAAATCGAATGTATCTACTGTGGTCTTCAATATGCCTAAGGATGTCTCTATTCCACGATAAGTGACATGTCGATCGTCTTGATTCATGCATAGCATAGATGCTTCCTGGAACAAAAACCGAGTTTAAATAGTGATGTCAAATCTCAATTGCGCCATCTAATAGTCGTTTATAAAAACTTGAGACGCTACTTGTATACTACCTTATTTGCTTAATATTTAATAGATTAACATTGGAAGTGGCTTTGTGGTTTGCTTTGTTCTAATGACATGTTGAAACCAATTTCATGTACAACTTGCTGATTTAATTGTCATGAGTAATCATATGTAGCAAAACAATCTTTGGAAATCGTAAATACTTGGATAACACTTGATCTTTATTTAAATCGAACTACTACGTGTCCCAAACTTGACCAGAGGTTATATTAATACCTTTTCTTGATGGTCTCGATGCTATTAAAGATATTTTTATTTTACAGAAAGCGAGCAAGGTTCTTGGGAGAGCGGTCTATCCTACGAATGCCGGTCGTTGCTCTTCAAAGCGCTTCATAACCTCATCGAACGATGCTTATTGTCCAGGGATTTCATCCGGTTAGGAAAATGGTTCGTGCAACCCTACGAAGGACCAAGGAAATTGACGGAAGGGGGCACCACTAACGGCACGCATTTATCATTTTCGTTCGCATTCTTCGTTCACGGCGAGAGTTCGGTATGTGCCAGCGTCGATGTGAGGCAACACCCTCCCGTCCGGAAACTGTGCAAATCTCATCTTCAGCAAGCACAGTCGTCAACTGCTGGTCTTCAGGGTAAGTGTCTTCCTGTGATATTCGAGAATTTGGTACAAAAAGTTAACGTGTCCAGTTAGAGAAATTAAGAATTAATTAAACATTAATTGTATAAAAAAAATATTTTTCCTTCCGACCTTCTTTTGCTACATCAGTTAGTTTTAACGAAAAGCAATAAAATAGTTGTGTGGGTCAAGTTTACCGCGTCCCATTTCTCAGTTCTCCGCGTTTTAATGCGAAAACTTCGCCTTCGAACAAGTACTGTCCCGACCCTCAAACCATTCATATCGGCAAGTTCTTCCTTAGTTGCTCAGTTCTTCGTTGAAGAAGTTCCGTAGGTCCGGTCACTTTCCGCCGACTATCGCGTCTGGTACGTGCGCACTTGTTCGCTGTTGTTCCGCTACGTTTTCATGCGGAGCAATGAACTCTCGCGTCGTCTCTCTTAAATTGTTCCCCGATATTTTTTGCTTCGGTGGTTTTATAGATCGAGAAAGTCGAGTGTTTTGCGAAATATCTGCGACGATCTAACGAAGGTGGTGGTGGTGGAATTTTTTGATGACATTCTAGACGATGTTATTATGGTGTTCTTCGATTTTATGCAAATGGAATTCATAGAATTGCGAACTGATTGAGAAAAGCAATTGATTTCAGTGTTAGGGTATTTAAATTAAGAAGTTTTAAACCGTTTCGAAGCATTTTGTGCGTCTGCATTTCCAAAATTGCGTTTGTATGTGGTTTTCGATATAATTTAACTTTAGAATGATAAATATCATTGTTGCTGGTGAAAGGTGTTGACATAGAAAAATTGGAAAAATATGTATGCAAAGTTATTTCGAATGTAGCCTACTTCTATCTAAGATTTTCGAGAATAACTTTATGAATAATTTACCATAATTTTGTTTGTTTTCTTAGTTAATAATTGTTTTGACTGGAACTTTGAATGAAATTAAATACATTTCTGTTTTGTTACTAATAATTACTTAAATTCAAACCTTGTTGATCTACCCATTGTATATTACATTTTTTCTTTCTATGTAGTAGATATTTCAATAAATAATTTTCCTTTAAATAGTACCAACATTTTCGGAAAACTGATGTCTGATTCCTTTTAATTTCTTTTCTGTCACGAGTACCATTCTTAACTTGCTTGAATTTTTTTAGTTATTTAGGTTTAGCAATATAAAATAGGAAATTTTTGACTTTTTAGAATGTAAATTGTTGTAACAGCCTTTTGAGATTTGGTATATATATGCGTATGTAATCATTTGTTAATATCGACTCTTGAGAAATTAAGACCACAATACCGCTTTTTGACTTGGATTAAATATCTTGGTCATTGTCTAAAAATTCTTAATACAACGAATACCTTTTACGTTTTTACAAAAACAATGAAAGAAAAACCATTTTTCTTGTACACTACCTTCTGCATGCGTTGTAACCAATTCTCCACTCTGAAGGTGGTATCTCGAAAACATGGTTTTTCAAGGCATCAATGGCTTCTTGAGGTGATAATAATAAATGACATTCTGGAAGAAGAACATCTGCAATGAGACTGATTCGATGGCTTGTCTCTTCAAATAATCAATTGTTTAACGTGCTATGTGAGAACTGACATTGTCACAATGAAGGATAATGCAACATCAATTGTTTTTTATCGATGATTTCTGGTAAGCAAATTGTTGCATACCATTCAGCATTAACTGAACTTCAATTCTCTAATCTAAAGTAATGCAAGCGACATGTGCAGTGCAACGAAAGAAACAGTGAACGAACAGCTTTTGTTGGATTCGGTTCATCTGGGAACACTTAAACAATTGATTGTTTCCGGCTCGAATCTATCCAAGTTTCGACACCTGTTAGAATGTTGTATATGGATGTTGAACTTCCCCTGTCGAGTTTACTGAGCATTTCCCCGTACGCCAATTGACACGAGGCCTTTTTTATACCTGGGTCGTTATGCGAAATTCGTTAGAACAAGATCTTTTTCACACCAAAATTTTCATGCAAACTCGAATGTACCTCTATTTCACGGTATGCCGGCCCTTCACAATCATGTTGCGCACACCTTTTGCAAGCCAGTTGCAGTCTTTTCGGATGGTGCTTCATTACCAAAAGTTGAACAAGCGATTCGAGGCAGTGTTATTATATTGAACCTTTACTAAAATTGTAAAAAATCGTCCATGAAATTTTAATTTTTTCACAAAATTGCTTTTTTTTTACTCGCTGTAAACAAACTACTTGACCGGTACAACAGTAATGTTAAATCTCAATAGCGCCATCCAGTGGTCGTTTGTAAAAACTTAAGGCGCTACCCTCGTAATATCAATTTTATAAAAATGGAGATTTTAAACTCCATATAACCATAATATTTCTTCGTTTTTTTGTTTTCTTTCCATTGTACTATCTCTAATTAATTTTTATTTCTGTAGTGATTTTGGCACCTTTTGGATTGGCCGGGATCCTTACCGGCCAAACGTTTAAGACGAGCGATGCTACCATGCGCCTTCTGGAGGATTGGGGCCAATTTTACCCCCTAGACAAGACTTACATGTCTGGAGACAATTCCGTGGTCGAAGTAATAGTAGGCGGTGTAAAGATGCGCTACCCATCGTGTTATGTTCTCGTGACTGACATGGACGATGAAGTGAATTGCGTTGTCAGTGGGATCAACAATGCACCAGCGAATTCCAACGTGACTACGAAGAATGGAAACAGTAAGTATTTCTTTTATATTCAACCGACATTGTTTAGCTAATTCGGATTTGAAGAATTAGTAATTTGATTTTCAAGAATACAAGAAGTGCTCTCAGTTCAGGGATTTATGTTAACAGGTTGCGAAACTGGTTATATAAACGGTGTATGTGACACACCCGACGTCTCAATCATTGACATCATTAAAATTCGTTACTGGCATAGAGCCCTGTGCTGCAGTGATTAGCTCGTGTGTCCGGCAGATAGGAGATATCAGGTTCCAAGTTCTTACCGGGATTGATATTTTTGAAAAGTTTTGTTACGGCGGAAAAATCAAGATAATTACAAATTTTCTTTCAAGTGGTGACAAATTCTAACAATTTTTATAAAATTTGATATTGGCGAGTTAAAATGAATGCCTGATTTTAAGAGAACACTCTGAATATGAAATGAACTATCTCACTTAATTACGTAAACTTTTTTCTCTATCACCCGTTAGATATTTTCATTGCAATTTTCTTTGATATTGCGTACATCTGTTTCGATTCTATGCAAATTAAACTCAATACAAGGATGCAAAACGCTACTAGTTGGAGGTGATGGAATCGAGGAAAGAAAAGTTTCCGATTTATAGGTCATTGTACCATTGTTCTGTTGCCTAACGGCTCGCGTCTATAAAACGAAGACTCGCATCGTATTTTACGACGTTACGAAGTGCAATTAGTGCCTCCCTCTAGCGGTGTTACCGCGGAAGCGCTTCCTTTTAAACCTAAGTCAACGTATACATTGAAAACGGCACGTTGCGTCGTATGCATCTAGCCAACCGCGGCTTTCTTTTCCTGTACGTGCATTTCGAAATCGTGCTGTTTTATTTTTTTTTTTTGCAAAAGAATTTCTGCAAAGAATGCAAGAAAAACTAGCAATGCAACGGCTTTATAAGTAAAAATAAAATGATAGAAGCGCTGGAATATGTTAGAAAGTGCTAAGATGTGAATCTATTGTTTTTCTATTATCTGGTTCTTTTTTTTAATGAGGGTACTTCTGTATTATTTTCAATGGTTTTTGAAGTTAGTAGTTCTATCTTCACAGTTAGGTGAATTGGTAAGTTCTAACAAAATTATGTAAGGTTTAGCAACACCCTAACTTACTATCCCTACACCAGGCGCCGATAGAAAACATTATTTCTAGCACAGCAATCGATTCTGATTCTGGGAAGTATAATAAAAAGAATTCGTGACGTATCTACGTTTCAGATTTGCTACATTGTGCATTGAATATACGAAGTATCTAGGGATTAAGCTAATTATTACTCGAAAATTTAAAACATCGTCAATAAGAATCTTCTTCTATTCAATATTTCCATACTTTTCTTCCAACTCCTTGACTTGTTTTTTGGAATTTATCGCAACTTGCTCCAAATCTTTATCTTATTTTTCTATCCTTTGATTTATTTTATCATCTTTTCATTGATTCTTCGATACCTTTGTCATTCTTCAACATCTATAATATGGTTGATGTCTGGTGCTGTAATGCCCCGTCTCAAATTCAATTGGCATGGGAACAATTTCTCATTTCTGCTCAAGATCTGATTCTTCGTTAATGCTCTCCTTATTTTCTGACAGATGCGCAGCAAGTAGTACTTATAAATTACTAAATATTTGCATAAAAAATGTTCGAAACAAAAAGGTTTTATTTTCTTTTCTTGGATCTTTGCACATATTTTGAAAAATATTTTACTGTCTCTGGAATAATGTGACTTTGTATCATTCGTCCACAAAATCTTCAAAATCATGAATTAACCGTGGAATACTTTTTTTAATAAAAAGTTTTAGGTTAATTCATGATTCTGAAGATTTTGTATAATACTGTACATAATAACATCGACTGTAACTATTTGGTTTCTAACCTACCATTTTTCCTAGTCCGGCTTTCATCTACGTACAACATGACTTTACCTTCCAATGTTAAGAACAAATATTCTTGGGGACAAATCTATAATTTGATGTTTTCAGCAGATTTTCAGTTTAATTTTGTGATTTTTTGAAATATCTCTTGGTTTAGTAATAAATATCAATAAAAGTCATGTTTTAAAAACTAGTAGTCATGCAACTATTTCTGTATTTTTATAGAAAAACTGGCATACATTATGTTGAGCATATCAGTCTAACATATCAAAGCCACCCATATGTGCTTTAGATTAATACTTTTTGAAAGTTGGAGGTATTTGTATTTTTTTTTTTTTCAGCTTATTATGATGATGGCATACACATCATACAGACAAATTGAAATTCGAGATATTTAAACACAACTACTGATTTATAATTAACCTTTGTTGTGTTCTGTTGTTTACAGTAGTATTTCGCTAATATTGTTTTTCAGATTGTGATAAGTTTGGGCAGCACTTTGAAGATCATATAAATAAGCTACACTACGGAATGACGATGAGTGCAGAAGTATACGGAAACATATGTCAAATTTATCTTTATATTCTAAACAATTTGATCATTTTTCTAAATTCAAATTTAACGTTTCCAGCAACACCAGTCGCCATTCAGACACCGCCGGCATCTCCAATACCCATAAACAGCAAAGTACCTCAGCCAGGACCTCTGCCCAATTCCGTAGAACATCCATCTTCAATGCAAAGGCCGCCTACTGCAGCAACTGTACTTCCGGAAAGGATCTGGCAGGAGTGTATGCTTGCCAAAAACAATCCAAATCAAACACCATCAGAACACACCGGCGAATGGGACTTTATAGATCCCACGAAACGAGTCAGCTGTACCTGTTCAAGGTTAGTTTGCCGTCAGTGCCTGAAATCAAATCAGATCTATCTTGGAAGTATGTATGTATATACTTTAATTTAGTTTAAATTATCCTAATTAGTAATATCGATCATGGTAGGCTTTAGACTTATTATTTTCTATTGAATTCTTGAGAGAATGAGTAGAGATATTTTAGCCATATGTATTATATTTATTTAGAGGCTGTTTTTGAAAGTTGTTTACATTTTGCAATTGTTATGAGAGATTTCTTAAAAATCTTCGATATTGATTTGTTTATATTAGATTGTAAAATAATTGAACGTATCTTCCATGTTGATTTATTAAGTTTATTCTATATAGTTTATGGTAGATTTAGATGATATGTTTATTTATTTTGTTTTGACGATGTGTTAAGTTAATGGTTCACAAATTCGGGGTCTCGTGTTTGTTGTTTAGGATTGGAAGGAAAAAACAAACAAGCTAAATTAAATATTGTGGTTCAAGAATAATATTTTAGGCAACTATTCGATAAGATCTGTAATTCTGTAGGTAAAATCAAATATGTTGTACTGGATAATTCAATTGGTCTTCGAACTGAGCCTTAAGTTAATGAAAAAGTAAGATGTGCTATAGAAGGTGTTCTGACTTTTAAATAAATTCAAGCAGTGCAGAAGTGAGTTCTAAGTGTTGGTTTCTTAAACTTGATGCCAAATTCTTTAGAAAACTTCTGAAGAAGCTAATAATGTAATAAAGGCAACGTTATGTTTAAAGAAAACCACTACAACCATTTTTAGAAGACATCTATTATATTACAATAACTATCTAAATAAACTAGTAACAACGCTTTAAGTTAAACTTAAAACTGATCTTAAAGATCAACAATTAATTTCCGCCTGATAATTGTAAAAACTAGATACTTATCTTACCTTAATCCTCTCTCTGATTAGTAACTCGCTAGATAATTAATAAATTATCCTCACACTATGGTCTACTTTTATAAAAAACATTATCTTCAATCCTTCGATATGGTGTTTATTATTTAGCAGCTGAAGAACTGCGCTGTCATGAAGAAGGTGGAGCCTCTTCGTGCATAGCAAACCTTTTGATCTCTCCCATTACAGTTGCTATTCCAAGATTTCTAAGAATCTGTTTCTTACATCTCACTCGTTACACCAAAAGAAGTTCGAGAAGATATAAGAACCAACCTTAATCTAAAGGCACCAAGCTTTAATTTGATCACTGGAGAAATATTGAGTGATCATGCTATCAAAACCAGGAAAACCTCCAGAAGAAGTCAAACCACACAAGCCAATTTTGTTTCTACCAATTATTTCAAAATTTGTCGAAAAACTTCTACCGACAGAAAAAAACACTAAAACTAATTATAGAGGGAACAAAACTAATTCAGGACTACCGATTTAGATTTAAACAGGAACATTTAACAGTAGCAGAGAAAGTTTGTTTATCCCTCTCCCTGGATGTTGCACAAGCCTTCGATAAGATGTGACAGGAAAGATTAATCTATAAATTTTACACAATGCTCCCAAAACAATACGTACTTCATACATCTCAAATAGACTATTTGGGATTAAACAGGAAAAGGAAAATTCCGAGTTGCAAGAAATTAAGACAAGAGTACCCCAAAGAAGTATTCTTGGACTGGTCGTTTACCTTTTCAGAACTGCAATATCAGCCTGGCTATCTTCGCAGATGATACAGCGATTCTTGCGGTAGGACAGGACCAGACAATATCCACTAGGAGAGCACAAACAACTTATAATTCCGTCTACGAATGGACTCGAAAATGGAAAATCAAGCTAAATGAGCTTAAATTAGTTCAAATAAACTTCACCAACAGGAGAATAAATTATTTTTCACGAGAGCTCCATACGAAAACAACGCGAAATAACTAGGGATGACTCTAAATACAGACGGATCCTTGGTCCTCCAGACAATACAAGCTGAGCAAAACCTCTCCTTTCCTTTATCTGAAAGTGAGTAGAAATCAGTTTTTTAAGAAGGAAACACTTACTGACATATGAAATAGATTTTGACACTGTAGAAGAAGGGGAACTATATTTCCTAAATGCTAAAATAGCTAAGCAAGTGGGGCCAAAACCTTCACCGATATATCTCAAGAGGAATCACAACAGAAAAAAAGGGATCTTATACTTGTATCAAAACTCTGTGGTACAATGCCAATAAATAGGAAGAAATTTTGGGAGAATATCCTTGTGTCAATGGAAATTCGATATTTAGATGATTAAAATTAATGGCTGCTTATGGGCCGCGATAATATGGATAGGGTTTTATATTACTTCCGCGTTTTGTAAATCAATCAACGGCTTTTTTTATTCAATCAGGTTACTAAAGTTTGTGTAGATACGCTTTTTTGTTACTCTGCAAACCTATATGATTTTAGTGCTAAATGTCGTATCTATCAAAACTCTAATTACTGCTTATGTGTTGAAATGATGCTCTGGCTTATTTGATTCTGCTTTGCAACTTCTTAGGAAATGTTGATATTCTATTTTTAGTAAAATATTCTAATTAGTGGCGTAATAAACTTTACTAACCGTGAAATATCTTTAAACGATGATTTTGTCAGTTACAATTTCTATGGTAACAGGACGTACTCTGAATAAAATTGGAATGTAGTGTCAAACTACATTAGATCTCAGCAATATAATTTTTAAGATCCTATTTGGTGATTATTAACTTAACACATGTCTAAAATAAATGTATAAAGTATTTTTTTTATATTACGTATATAATATAGTTAGATGTTAGTCAAAACGTAGTTAGAAATGTTTAGTTGATTAATGATACGTACGTTATATCTTATACAATAGCTGAAACAGTCGTTGTATGTTTTTCTTATAATGCACGATTCCAGGTGTAGAAAGTTCGTGGGCAACGTAAGCAGCAGTAAGTGGGGCGGCACCAGCAGCAAAGGTGCTGCGCCCCGGCCAGGCAAGGGGGTGCGCAGCGGCAGAATCCCCTTCCACAGACGCTCCCCCGTGCCGCCGTACATTGACAGGTTGGTCACCGCATATGGGTGACGGGCTTATTGTTATATAATAATATTTACTACTCTAAAATAATAATCGATTTATTAATAATACATACATCTAATAATAATGATGATATTAATCTCGATTAATAAATTATTAATACGATTAATTTCTTTTGTTTACATTTAATAAATTAAACAGAACTGAATACAGCCTTGGTAATGCGTATTGAACATCTACAAGCCTATAATAAAGGCGGAATTTAAATATTAGCTCTGTATTGTTCACATAGTCATTAAATTTGGTATGAATTTATTTCTCCATATCTTTGTTGGTTCATTTTAATTAAGTTTTAATTGATGTCCAGAACGATTTTATAAGTTTTGAAATTGACTCAATTTTAGCATCTTCATTAATGACCTATTTACTAGATTTACGAAAAGTATAAATATTGATTTTAGTGGTTTCGTAGTTGCTTTAAATTTGGACGTATGAATTACAAGCCCGTAAAAATCTAATTACACTTTGCCCAATTTTTATCCATGTGAATTAAATCAATAATGTCTAATGGGGTTTTGGCGGCTTTAATCAGACAAGCTGTCATAATATTTGGGTTAAGTACAGAAACTAAATTCTATCAAACCTGAGATGAAAAAAGTTGTGGATAAGAATTTTCATTACAGCTACCATTTTGTTGTAATGAAGCTTTTCAAGGGAACGTTGTCAGATTCAGAAAACTCGTTATCAACGCCTCCACATTCATTTTCGACGTTATTAATGCGAAGCTATATGGCTTCATATTTATCCTCGCTGACAACATTCAACAGTGGAACTATTCAAAACAAATGTTCAATACAAGTTGTCAGGGCTGTGGAAAATGATAGGGTTCTTTTCAATGAAAAGTCATAATCTTGTAAAAAAATTACATTCAGTTACGCAGCTGGCTTTCTCAAACCTGAGATGAGAGTTTTTATATTAGAGTAGCTACACTTTGTTGATTTCATTATTTATGTCGTATGTTATTAAAAATACATTTCAAACAAAATTCTTTTCCATACGAAGCAATTTAGATCATGCTACATAAAGACTCAAACACTACATCGAATTACTTATTTATAAAATAAATATCAAAACAGTTATTCTTTTGAAATACGTTCCACCATTTCAACAAAAAGACTTACATCTAAATATTTTGAAAAGTGATTCATTTTTTTTTTTTCGATTCATGATTGTATTCATGTAAATTCATTAAAATTATGTTCAAGAATCCAAGCATTCCCATTACAGCCAGCCTTCAGTCGTAATGAAGCTTCAGGAGAATGTATAGACAAAGTAGGATTAGAAACCGAATAAACTTTCGAAAACATACAGCGTGTCCAACAATTACGATTGAACTTTTAAATGGAACAAGTATCAAGTATTACTTTTTTAAAATACAACTGCCTATTCTCTTTCTTATCAAATTGCTCTTACGAAAAAAAAAACTAAGAAAAATGTTGTATTCATTAAACATCTAAAATGGATACTTTTCGAGTTTTACAAAATGTGATATCCACAAGTTAGCGCCGATAATCCCCACTTCAATATATACTAGCATTGTCATTGCGATACGAATCAAAAACGTCCAAACGACATGAGTTGTCCCAGAATTTATCAAAACAATGATACGATCGTGGAGTATACTGTGATCGAGCAGCCAAGTATACGGTCCCTACGCAAAACTACAAGGAAAGTTTCATCAATGTTGGATTGTTTCTTAATAGTCATGACTAACTCCATAGTTGGATGACATTTAAAAAACTACGTAAGCTACGTTCTCATTGCCGGGTATTCTTTTTTGGAAAAGACTTTAAAAAATAACAATTTTTCTAAATATCTTGGAAAGTATCTATCTTAGATGCGACATTTTTTGTAAGAGTCCGTATTACTCTTACACGCCGATTGCAACGCTATCTTAAAGTTTATAAGCTGTAGGTGTTTTACTCAAATTAACAAAGTTGATAGCTACTTCTGACATGACTGGAAGTTTTAGATAATTGAAAATATCTTAGTTTAGTAGTATATGTAGGCTTTAGTATATTATCAAGTTTTTAAAAATTTCCAGCGTATACTTTTTCATATATCGATCCTCGTTCCTCATGAGTCACCCTCAAATTTCAGTAATTAGGTCTTATTCAGGGTTTATAATTGCTGACATTCATTAGTGAGGACTGTGTACAGGTTGTCAACCAAATTTGAATTACTTAGCTTCATACCTACTCATCTAACAAAGAATAGAATGTCCCACAAATCACGCCGTAGGTGATACCAAATCCCATAACGGAATCTCGCACAATATGGTGTATTGTGCGAGATTCCGTAGCTCTCGTAATCGCTTGATAAACGTCTAGAATATTTTGTGCATCAAACAATTTGAAATCGTACTAAATGAGAAATTATTTGTTTGTTTAGTTCTAATTAGAATATTTTGTTTTTATACTAAATAGAATTTCGTTTTGAGTTTAGCAGTTTATACCTGAAATGCTTTCTTTATAAAACACATTTAGATTGCTGATAATCCAAGCACTTTACCACGACATTTTTTTCCTATTAGGTGTGTAGCTATAAATCAGTTTCGGTTGACAATGTAAACAAGCAAGTGAGCTATAATATAAAGTTCTGTCTTACTTAATCTATTAAGCTAGTTTTGTCGATTCATTTGAAAAGAACCTTTCGTATTCTCTGTGTGATGTTTTAATAAACAACATAAAGATTGTTTATAGAAAACATCATAATATTTATTAAAAAACAGCATAATCTATTACTTTATTAAATTACTAATAAAAGGAATCACATACTACAAAGCTACTCTCGACATAATGATTAATACAAAAAAATTAATTCCTGCAAGATAATATAAAAAAAATTGAAAAAAAAACATAAGCTATAATTCCTACAACCTAACACTCCACACATTTACCGACCCTTTCTAACTAGCATATTTTTGCAGCATTTTGATATATATCGGCAGGTGTTGGATTTGTAGGCTTGATTGAACCTCCTAACTCTTGTAATGTAAATGATACAATTTTATCCGATACTTGTATATCTTATTGAACTTACGCATGTTATTTTATTTTAGTTATTTGTGCATCCGTATGATATACTTAATATTTATTAGCCCAATTTATTTGGTTTATCATCATCCGTATTTGCTATTTTAATACGCATAAAATGGAGTTATCATCTGTTGTATTTGTTGTACCTATCCACAAAAAATAATTGTGCCCCTACAAGATAAAATTTCAAGTTTTGTTTTCAATTTTACAAGTGCACCGATGATAAGTCTAATATAATATTATCATTCTAAGCTGCTGGCAGTATTTTGATCGTCTTGAGTCGCCTATATAGTGTGGTATGCCTTCATTACCCCAAAAATGTCATCCCATAAAAGATTCATCAATATCTCTGGGAAAGATAATTCTTCATTGGAAACCTTTTTCTTTTCTACTTTTAGGTGTCTTGGTTCTTATACACCCCATGGCGGACCACCGTCATATCCGAGAACGCAGGAATCTGTAGCGATTCCTTCAGTCGGCAGCCCTGCGTCAGCAGCACCATCGCCGCTACCTAACCCAAGTTCGCAACCAGCATCGGTACCACCAGGAGATCAAGCAATGCCAACGCTCTCTCCTAATCCTCCTATGATGGCGCCCTCTTCCATCGAGAAGACACCGCATACACCAGAGCAGCCGCCTAAGAGTACCGGATCCGTGGTGAATAGCCCCCACCCCACGCCCCCGGAAGTGAAAAGCGAGAATACTACGGTTAATAGTAGTAATAATCCCATTCCGAGTATGCCCGTATTGAAAAGACCGATATTGGTGTCGAAGGATTATGAAGCCACTTTGGAAGAAGAGGATCTGTCGTTGGATCTTCTGTACGATTATACAACTCTTAACGCTTGGTAAACATATTTCGGTTAGCTTATTAACTGGCTGTTTAACGGGTTTTATTGATTTTTGTAGGTTAGATCATCCTGTGAAAAAGTTCAAATTGGACTCGAAAGAAAACCAAAGGAGTATCATGTTAGGTAAAGATCTCTATTCGATGTTCTCGCAAAATGGCGTTCCAAATATTACGAATGATGCGAACAACATATTGGATAATATTAAGAAAGAACCGTTCTTAACTCAGGAAATTAAACAAGAACCAGTAGACGTAAGTATAACAAATTTAATTTCTTATCGTTATTAGAGATTTTATTATCCGTCGTAAAAAAGTATACCAAAGAAGAAAATGCCTATCCCGCTTTTTTTGTATCAAATCCGTAATAACTGAAAAATTATTTATAATTTGTTTGCTATAATAATAATTTTGATATGCATATTACGTGCTAAAAATTTTCACCAATACTGATCTGTGTTTACTTTGCATATTTAGATGGAGACAGACGCGCCGCCGATTTTGCAAAACTCGGTCGGACACGGGGTTAAACGACCCGGCGATCCATACGAATTTGACGAAGAGGGTGGTAGTGGCGCATGTCACATGGACGGCTTCAAACGAAGCACGATTACTGTGAAAGAAGAACCTAAAGACGTCAAAAAACTCACGACAGGAAATCTGTTTACAAGCAAAGGGCTGGAACCGTCATACAAAGATCTCGACCAAATCTTCGATAATTCGGACGACACTAGTAGCGATGAAGCGGTAAGAATTTGTTTGTAAAAACTCTCGTAGACATCAACGATCGTTTATATCCCTTAATTTATATTATATAGGCCCATATTCAGACACCTCCAGGTTCAAATAAATCTTCTGGCCATCACGAGGACAATAAACGATTATCGGGACACAATAGTAGCGGTGGTGGTTGTCCCACGATGGGTATATTGCGGCCGGAAGAGCTTAGTAAGATGTTTCCAACACCGCCTAGTCTAGAACATAATCCGATAGCTTCGCCGATCGGTACCCATGACCCGCCACCACCGGATATTACGGATTTGAGTATAATTCGCGTCAAGCAAGACATCTACCCTAACATGGGCAGCCCTCAGGAAGAAAATATAGGTGAGTTTTGTAAAGTAACACATAAAATTCATTAGAAGATCGACCTTGATAAGAGTTTTTGTTTTTTTTTTTTTTCGTTTTGCTAAAAAATCGTGAACGTCATTTGTCGCAGGTTCATTTTCTTTTCGGGATCATAACAAATATAAAATTTAACAACTGTTCCAAATTGAAACCTATCTTTCATCTGCAGTAATAAACAAGATTCGTAGTAGTGGTCAAAAACGAATCAGCCTGTATAATAGAGCAATAAAACTGTTTATATCGAGGGGGCAACAATGATGAAGCGTGTTGGTTCTGTATTTGCTTCCAATTTTATCAAAAGTAATTCTGCCTAACGAGTTCACACCCATAATACAGTGCACTCGATCCTGTCGGTTTGTGTTTGCAATAGTTTGTCTTATTTTTGTCCTCTGTCTTTTGCGTTATAAAAAAATGGGTATATTCATAACGTTGTTTGCTTTTCGTAATGCTTACCATTGAACTCGATATGTTCCTTTTGGAGGCTTATTTCAGTGGGGCAGTTCGCAGAAAGGACGGTACTAGAGAATATTCTATATAATCATACTACGATGAATTTGTCGTGCAGTTTCCAAATCTGAGCATTGAACTTGGACAAACTTTTCGACAGCATATTCGCCGTATTGTGCAATGTTTTCGAGAGAAAGGTAGTGTCTACAAAGGTAAATCTGGAAGAAATACGGTTCTCACCGATGAAGTTGTAGACGATAGGGAGAGGGATTCATGCAAGTCCTAACCTTTACGGCAATTATTTGCACGGTCTGGTAACATTTCGCTTTAACCCATGTATGAATATGTAAATAAAATGTGCCTTTTTTAGTATCGTATAGCTGCCACAAAGCACTACAGAAAGTGCTACATATGCATGTATAAAAGGTTTCGGTTGTACAGGAACTTTTACTAGTAACCATAAACTACCGTGTGTGGATTAATGATCATTTAAAGAACAACGACGTATTACATGTCGTATGGACGTATGGATATCACATTTATTTACACTTTTTAGTGATGAGGCATGGTTCCATTTCACTGGTTTTGTTAACTCACAAAACTCGTATATGGTCTACCTAGAATCCTCATGAGTTTCAAGAAACTCAATTGCACCCATTCATCAAGGTTGATGTTTTGGTTGCTATATCTCGAAGAATTGTGGGTCCGATTTTCTTCAATGACAATTTAAATTGCCAGAACTATCGACAACAAATCTTGAAACAATTTATAAATGAATTACACGATGATGAATTGCAAAATGGATACCTTCAGCAAGATCCTCGAATATTTTTATAACCGCGGCAATTGTGGCCTCGTTCACCAGACCTTACTCCTCTGGATTTCTTTTCATTTGGGTATTTGAAGAAATTTTTTTTTTAATACTGAAAGGAGGGTTAACGTATGTGTTGAAAGAAATGGAAAACATTTTCAGCATATGTTAAAATTTATTATTTAATTATGACAATAAGTTCTAGCTTGATTTGAAAAAAAATGTATTTTCTCAATAAAAAATTCTATCATCCTTTAAATTATTAACTTAGTAAATTACTGTTCTCTGCTTCAACATTTTTCAGATAGTTACGTTACACATTTGAGGTTATGTTTGTTATTTTTTAAGCACGGTATTCTCGTGTAGTATTCTAAGGCAGTAGCGTTCACAATTATAAATGGGACGTCCCTTATTTCATAGGAGCGGCACGTTTTCATCATTGTTCTCCCTCTATCTAATTGCTTTTCATTATATAAAAAATAATTTGATTGTTTCCAAGAAATTTGTGGTTTCTTCCAAACTTTGTACGTATCTCTATCAAACTCCTTAATATTAATATATATATAATTTATGCGCTGTTCTATTTATTACATTCATTTGTTAACACATATCATGGCGTTTTTAGAGGATTGGAGTTACGTATTCAAACCTCCCACTATTTGCAAAATGGTCGGATCAAGTAAGTACGCGCCATTAACGAACCTACCAAGCCAAAGTACGTCGCCGGTTTCTCTACCGCTGAATTGCGTCTACAAACCTTCGTGGATGCAGCATGTTGAAAAGACGACATCGCAATCGACGAATAACAACAGCAGTACCTCCAACTCCCAACAGCAACAACAACCTCCTCAACAACCGCAACAGCTGTCACAGCAAACTCCTCAGACGGTCGCTCAGCAGCAGCAGCAGCAGCAAGCACCGTCTACGCCTCAACAACAACAGCAGCAGCAGCAGCAACCTAACACTCTATCAAATCCGAATTCAGCGGTGGTGTCTGCGTTGCATCAGAACAGCACATATCCGCCCAGTCCGTTGCCAACGGGATTTAGGCCGCCGCCACCACCCTATGAACTACCAAGTCCGGCTACTTCAACGGCCAGCTCGTACCTGAACAAGAACCTGAATTCGGTCGAACCTGTTTCAACGCCGACTGTGCAAAGGACTCCCGAAGCCAGTTCGCTTCTAGTGAATATACTGTTGGCCGATACGGCGTTGAACATCTTTAGAGACCATAATTTCGACAGTTGTACGTTGTGCGTGTGTAACGCCGGGCTGAAAGTGGTGGGGAATATACGCGGCGCAGACGCCGGCGTCTACCTGATGAATAGCGCGAGTGATAGGAGTTTGTCGGGTGTTAGCGTGCAGCAGCCGGGAAGCCCATATCCGGGTACAATGGTTCATCCGCCTTTGTACGGGATGCTATCGCCGCAGCATCATCCACAGACACCAGCGATCGAGGAGGATTCGGTTAGGTGTAGTTGTGGCTTTTCTGCGGTTGTTAATAGGAGGATGTCACATAGGAGTGGCCTATTTTACGAGGATGAAATGGAAATTACTGGTAAGATATCAAAGATTACGTTTGACGGTCAGTGTGCTGAATCTTTTGAATTGATATAAGGCCAAGCATTACATAGTAAAAGCAATTGAAGATCAATTAATTTTTAGCATGAGATTTGTTCGGGCGCGCAGTTCTCAGTAATTCTAGAACTACTGCGCATGGCTATTACGCGTATGCTTTTCGAACCATGCAGTTCTAAAATTATTATGTATAAATTAGTAATCCAAATTCCGTTCCGAACGCTTCTAACAGTTCTTGCCGTGGAACGGCAAGTATTTGAAACTCTTGGTAAACTTGAGGATGTGCATTGACTATTTTACGACAAGGTAAATATACCGTTGATACAAATTGCTTACAAAATCTTTTTAATTTTTCTTTTAATAAATATTTAGATTCACAGACTTCTTAAATGATAATAAAGTCATAATATATCCTATCTTTGTACATAAAATCGAATTTAGGATATGAGATTATCGTAAACTTAATTTATTTTATAAATTCAAATGAATGAAGCTATGATTGTGCCCAACATAATTTTCGAAGGCCAACTATTTTGTTTTTTATCGTTTTACACAATTCTCTATCATACCCCTGCTCGAACCTAAGCCCGATGTAAGAATTGAAATTGATGGACATGCGTACTCTCAAAGAACTTGTAATTCAAATGTTCTAGAGTGTGGGATTCCGAGCAAACCTAACATCATGTCACATAAATTTTTAAAACGATTAAATATTGAATTAAAATTTATTTAGATTTGTTTTACTCTACATATGTGACATGACCCTATTGTGACTAGAGTTTTGGAAGAAAAACATTTAATATTGACAAAAAAATCAAAAGGGGATGATAAAATAAGGTAAACAAAATGGAACAAACATTCTGTAAATGTTTAAAACCACTTTGTAGTTTGAAAAAGTTGATAAAACGATGAATAAACTGTTGCAATAAACTAAATACAATAAAAGTAAACAGTAAGATTTTTGTTTTTTTAATACAGTATTTTTTTCTTTTCCTTTTGAGATCCTTAGAACTCATTTTTTTGAATTACATTGTATACAGTTATGTAGAAAGTTTGTCAAATATTTAGTTATGTTGGAAATACCAAGGAAATCGCGGCATTTCGTATTACACCGACGGAAGCTAATATACATTAATTAATACTTGGCACGTAAAAATATGTCTGTGGTGACATTATAGACTCCCGTGGTGTATAAATAAATTACGGATTTTCACATTTCACCAACGCAAGGTAATGTATATTAATTAGTGTACTTGGCGCGTAAAAATCTGTTGAGGTGTTATAAATCTGCAAACAAATACCTAGGCCTACTACCTAGAAATTCAGGCAAGCATATATCACGTGGTGGAGTGGTTAGCTAGCACGCCTGTCCAGCAAACGGGAGATGTCAGGTTCGATTCTTTGCGAAGGTTAAGATTTTTTCAAATATTTAATTACGTCGGAAATATCAACACAATCACGGACTTATACATTTTACCGATGGAAGCCAATATATATTAGTAGTACATTTCAATCTTACGTAGGTCTTGGAGACCGCGGACGAATATTGTAATTTGTAATTGCCTAGATGTGTAAGAGCACATTTTAACGGGGTTTGAATACAATTTTTCCCCGGCCAGTTCCACTAACTTAATCCCTAAATTCATTCAGACTGTGTCGATTGTACTGTCATTTATAAATAATGTCACATCTGGTAGCATGTGCAGTTTTATCATAAAAGTCTTAAAATACTTCCAACAATTATAAACTTATGCTGTTTGTCAAATTATATACGTGTTTTAGAATATTTTGTTCATTAATTGAAATATCATATACTATACAAGGCTTATTTGTGTGATCGTATAACATCACGACATCCAATAGGCTCTAACTGATTTCTTATTTTTGTATTTACTTCCTTAATTCCACCGATTTTGTTGTTGAAATAAAAAATTTCAATTCCTCTTAATTTCTTAATACACAGGTATAGCCGACGATCCAGGCGAACGTAAGAAAACTTCAATCGTATCATTCCTGCTATCAACAAGCTCAACAAAGGTCGAACCAGGTATGGATCGCGAACAGTTGGACGTTGTACCTCACAGCGTTTTAGAACTGGTACGCGAGCAATGTGTAATGATCCAAAGCACGGCCAACTCCCTCTATCGGACAGCGAGATTCATCAGTAATCGATTGAGCACGTCCACGTATTCGGAAACTGTTAACACCTTAGAGTTCAACGACGGCAATGACGTCACAACGGTTGCTTTAGAGCAAAGCAAACACATGGACGGATTATCGATGTGTAAGATGGAAGACGGCTCGATGCAAAGAAAGAACATGCACCACGTTTCGGTACATAGGTGGCCCTTCCTCAGAGCTTGCGGGCCGCAGTGTAATCAGGATATCGTAAGGGTGATGAAGAATCTGCAACCATTGCTGCAGGAAGCGATACAGAAGAAATGTCAGACGAGGTTGTGGGACGCACCGTCTGCTGTTAAGGGACCATTAACATGGAGGCAGTTCCATAGATTAGCAGGCAGAGGTATAAATTGTACTTACCTTATTATTGCGTTTTAAATCTTAGAAGAATGGCTTAGAATTTTCAACAGGCAGGATATATACCTGCCTGTCCCGACTATAACGCCATTTTTTGCGGGATCCTAATTCGCTCTCGATTTTAAGAAGTGTAAGCTAATGTATATATAATTTCATAGTATATCATTGCTTTAACATTAATAGTGAAATTTTGCATTAAATATTAGTAGAACAGCTACGACAGTTCTAGCTTAAAATCCTACCTCCAAAACGTATAGTGACATTATGTACAGTTGCTTTTACAAGATTTGTATATTAAATCAAGCACCAATTACATTTCATTGTTCAAATTGTGCTGCAACATAACATACATTTTTTACTTATATTCTACTTATTAAGGTAAACATAAAAAAACACATCAATGAATAACCGAATCAAAGCAAGTCCACTAAAGTTTTTCACCGTGTTCGATCTTATACTGAACTGCTTTTTCTTCATGTTTTTCATCATAGTTACGATCTCAAGTGAACTATATTCAATTGGTACAATGTGGTGTATATTACCTTTACTATTTATGACAATTCCAGCCAACTGTCCCTCACATACTACCGGAGAACTTACAAGGTTCTTCTCCTCTTCAGAACTAGCACATATATAGTCCTCTCCGATTGTAGGCATTAATACTGTTCCCCAGTCTTCCGAATGTTGCTCACTGCCGTGACCGTAAATGTGGCTAGAGCAACGCCTGAATTCAATAACATATCTCTCCAATTTACTGCTTCCACTTTTCTCCCTCTTCGAATTATTATCAAGTAAAATTTGCAGTTGCCTCATGTGATTGTAGTAATAAACCTTGCATTGAGATTTTAGCTTGATTTCCTGACGATAGAATTTGATTGGTTCTATGTTATCGAAGGCAACAAAAGGTTTGGCTAATTGGATTAGTAAAAAATAGTCATTAATAATTTCTTTATTAATAATAGACCTCTGTAGGCCTTCTTTACAATCTCCATTTTTGTTGTTTCCATATACTCTCATTCTCTGCGTAGGAGAGTATAGTCTTATGTTGCATTCGTATACTGTTAGAACCCATCCGTACTCTATTGAGCTCCCGAAACAGTAGAGCTTGCCACTTATATCACAGATGCTTAGTAAGAAGCTTTCATTTTTGGCAATAGCATTTGTATAAGGGCCTAAAATTATTAAAGTAATTGTGATGATTATAAGAAGGTAGAACAGTGTCATTTTTTGACAAGATATGATTTTGACATTATTACAAATGTATTCTGTAAAAGTCAGTTACAAATCATTGTATATAGATTGCAACTTCTTGAAATTAGAAAAAATATATGTGTCCCCCTAATATATGAGTGGAATATAGTTTATTCACTCGGCAATTTAAAGAAAATCCTTTTAAATAAAAATTATTTGGAGACAAGTCTTACAGCACAAAACTATAAGTATTCTATTCAGATAATTTGAGATTTTTACAAAATGCGTTAATCATGCTGTACATCAATTGTCTACAAGATAACCATCGGAATTGCTAGTAAGTATAATTCAGAAGATTTAATTTTTTTTTTGGATTATCTTTTCTATTTTTCCAGAATCTGATAGAGGTTCCCAGTTTTTTTTTTACATACTATGCAGTTATTTTGCTAAAATAAATATATAGAGTTCTGTGACAAAATAAGATAAAATTTTGCTTTTCTAAAAATATTCTTTTAAAATACAAATCCCTTCCCATACCAGTTGGTTCACCTAATGACATCTTAGTTTTTTTCGATAGTATCAAAAAACAATAAATCCTACATTATTTTTTTAGGTCCCAAA